>CM057467.1:117995940-118335940 GCA_030035585.1 Dugong dugon | reverse complement strand
CCTCCATGGCCCCAAAATGCTGCTGCCTCTTTGAGATTTCATGTTGCTGCTAGTCATGCCAGGACTTTGTGGCTCCCCGCTTGGTGAGGCAATTCCAGTCCAACAGCTCACCCCTACTGGCCGTGGTGTAAACCTCTGCCCATTTGCACAGGCAGTGAGGCAGCCCTTCTTCTGTCAAGTTCTGTCAGGGAGTGTTTCACAACAAAGTTGCCTGGGTTCCAACAAGTTATAGGCCTTTCTATTCACCCCAATATGCAGACATGTCCACCAGGTGTCCCTACTTTGGGGCTGCTGCATCAGGCAGAGTGCACCCTTTGGTCTGAAACTGGCATTCTTTCTAAGGTTCCTTGGGTCTGGTAGCCTGACAGACCCCTTCTTTCCACCACGATCAAGATACATAGACCATTTCCATCAGTTCAAAAAGTTCCCTTAAGCCTCTTTGCAGTCAATCTCCCCTCCAACTTCACCCGTTCTCATTCCAGGCAACCACTGACCTGTCTCTATAGATTAATTTTACCTGTTCTAGAATTTTATGTAAATAGAATCATATTGAATATATTCTGGGGGCCTTGTTTCATTCACATGGCATGTTTTTGAGATTGTTCTATGGTTGCTGCATGTATCAATAGTTCATTTCTTTTCATCAATGAGTAACATTCCATTGTCTAGATATGCCACAATTGGTTTATTCATTCACCTGTTGATGGACATTTGGGTTATTTCCTGTTTTTGGCTATTACAGCTACAGCTTCTATGAATATTTGTGTACAGGTGTTACTGTGGACATATTTTTATTTCACTTGGATAAATACCCAGTACTGGAATTGCCAGTTGTATGTAAAGGGTATGTTTAACTTTATAGAAACTGCCAAACTATTTTCCAAAGTGACTCGGCTATTTTGCATTCCTACCAGCAATGTATGAGCATTTGGTTGGTCCATATCCTCCCCAATACTTGGTATGTTCAGTTAAGACTTGTTTTTATATCAGACCTGCAAAATCTCGTCTTGGATGCAAATAGATTTACAGAGGGAGTGGCATCATCTAATTTTACTTGTCACGCAAATCATTCTTTTGGAACAGAAGGAAGTTTGGCCTAAACCCTTTCACTAGGCTTGTCTGAGCGCCAGCTCCTGCCTTCTTACGACTCAAGTGAAATCATCACATAAACACACTCATTTATCTGTTATCAAGGATGTCCATGCAGCGTTGTTTGTTATTATTGTTGTTAGGTATCGTCAAGTTGATTCCGACTCATAGAGACCCTATGTACAGAACAAAACACTGACCAGTCCTGCCCCATCCTCACAGTCATTGCTATGTTTGAGCCTATTGTTGCAGCCACTGTGTCAATCAATCTCATTGAGGGTCTTCCTCTTTTTCACTGACCCTCTACCTTACCAAGCATGATGTCCTTCTCCAGGGACTGGCCCCTCCTGATAATATGTCCAAAGTGCATGAAACAAAGTCTCACCATCCTCACTTCCAAGGAGTGCTCTGGCTGTACTTCTTCCGAGACAGATTTGTTCGTTCTTTTGGCGGTCCATGGTATAGTCAATATTCTTCGCCAACACCACAATTACAATTCAAAGGTGTCAATTCTTCTTCAGTCTTCCTTATTCATTGTCTGGATTTTGCTTGCACATGAGGCAATTGAAAATATTCTGGTTTAAGTCAGGTGCACCTTAGTCCTCAAAGTGACAGCATCGCTTTTTAACACTTTAAAGAGGTCTTTTGCCGCAGACATGTCCAATGCAATGTGTCTTTTGATTTCTTGACTACTGCTTCCATGAGCGTTGACTGTGGATCCAAGTAATATGAAATCCTTGACAACTTCAATCTTTTCTCCATTTATCATGATATTGCTTATTGGTCCAGTTGTGAGGATTTTTGTTTTCTTTATGTTGAGGTGTAATCCATACTGAAGGCTGTAATTGTTTTATCTTCGTTGGTAAGTGCTTCAAGCCCTCTTCACTTTCAGCAATATTGTGTCATCTGTGTAATGCAGGTTGTTAATGAGTCTTCCTCCAATCCTGATGCCCTCTTCTTCTCTATATAGTCCCGCTTCTCTGGTTGTTTGCTCAGCATACAGATTGAATAAGTATGGTGAAAGGATACAACCCTGACACACACCTTTCCTGATTTTAAACCACACAGTATCCCCCTGTTCAGTTCAAACAATTGCCTCTTGATCTATGTACAGGTTCCTCACGAGCACATTAAGTGTTCTGGAATTCCCATTCTTCACAATGTTATCCATAATTTGTTATAATCCACGCAGTCGAATCTCTTTGCATAGTCAATGAAACACAGGTAAACATCTTTCTTGTATTCTCTGCTTTCAGCCAAGATCAATCTGACGTCAGCAATGATATCACTTGTTCCATGTTCTCTTCTGAATCCAGCTTGAATTTCTGGCAGTTCCCTGTCGATATATTGCTACAATTGTTTTTGAATGCTCTTCAGCAAAATTTTACTTGTGTGTGATATTAATGATATTGTTTGATAATTTCTGCATTCTATTGGATCACCCTTCTTTGAAATGGGCACAAATAATGGATCTCTTCCAGTCAGTTGGCCAGGTAACTGTCTTCCAAATTTTTTGACATAGATGAGTGAGCTCTTGCAGCGCTGCATCCATTTGTTGAAACATCTCAACTGGTATTCCATCAGTTCCTGGAGCCTTGTTTTCGGTCAATGCTTTCAGTGCAGCTTGGATTTCTTCCTTCAATACCATCGGTTCTTGGTCATATGCTACCTCCTGAAATGGCTGAACATTGACCAGTTCTTCCTGGTACACTAACTCTGTGTAGTCCTTCAATCTTCTTTTGATGCTTCCTGAGTCATTCAATATTTTGCCCATTACCCGTAACTGCAACCGGTTGCTGTTGAGTTGATTCCGACTCATAGTGACCCTATAGGACAGAGTAGAACTACCCTATACCATTTCTAAGGAGCAGCTGGTGGATTCCAACTGCTCACCTTTTGGTTAGCAGCTGAGCTCTTAACCACTATGCCACCAGGGCTCCATTTTGCTCATAGAATCCTTCAATATTGCAACTCGAAGCTTGAATTTTTTTTCTTCAGTTGTTTCAGCTTGACAAAATGCCGAGCATGTTCTTCCCTTTTGTTTTTCTAACTCCAGGTCTTTGCACATGTCATTATAATACTTTGTCTTCTTGAGCCACCCTTTGAAATCTTCTGCTCAGCTTTTTTATGTCATCATTTCTTCTTTTCCCTTTAGCTACTCTACATTCAAGAGCAAGTTTCAGAGTCTCTTCTGACATCCACTTTGGTCTTTTCTCTCTTTCCTGTCTTTTTAATGATCTCTTGCTTTCTTCATGTATGGTGTCCTTGATATCATCCCACAACTCCTCTGGTCTTCAGTCGTAAGTGTTCAGTGCATGAAATCTATTCCTGAGATGGTCTCCAAATTCACGTGGGACATACTCAAGTCTTATTTTGGTTCTCGTGAACTTGTTTTAATTTTCTTCAGCTTCAACTTAACTTGCATATGAGCAAGGCCTCTGGCCTTATTCTGACTGATGATATTGAGCTTTTTTCATCATCTCTTTCCACAGATGTAGTCAATTTGATTCTTGTGCTTTTCACTCAGTATGGTCAACTTTTAGAAATGATGTTGTTTTTAGGTGCCATCGAGTTGATTCCAACTCACAGCAACTCTATGCACAACAGAACAAAACACTGCCCGGTCCTGCACCATCCTCACACTCATTGCTATGTTTGAGTCCATTGTTGCAGTCACTGTGTCAGTCCATCTTGTTGATAGTCTTCCTCTTTTTTGCTGACCCTCCACTTTACCAAGCATGATGTTCTTCTCCAGGGATTGGTCCCTCCTGATAACATGTCCAAAGTATGTGAGATGAAGCCTCATCATCCTCACTTTTAAGCATTCTGACTGGACTTCCAAGACAGATTTGTTTGTTCTTTTGGCAGTCCATGGTATATTCAATATTCTTCACCAACACCACAACTCAAAGGTGTCAATTCTTCTTCGGTCTTCCTTATTCATTGTCCAGCTCTTGCATGCATATGAGGTGACTGAAAACACTATTGCGTGGGTCAGGCACACCTTAGTCCTTAAAGTGACATCTTTGCTTTTTAACACTTTAAAGAGGTCTTTTGAAGCAGACACGTCCAATGCAATGTATCTTTTGATTTCTTGACTACTGCTTCCATGGGCATTAATTGTGGATCCAAGTAAAGTGAAATTCATGACAACTTCAATCTTTTCTCCGTTTATCATGATGTTCCTTATTGGTCCAGTTGTGAGGATTTTTGTTTTCTTTATGTTGAGGTGTAATTCATACTAAAGGCTGTAGTCTTTGATCTTCATCAGTTAGTGCTTCAAGTCCTCTTCACTTTCAGCAAGCAAGGTTGTTTCATCTGCATAATACAGGTTGTTAATGAGTCTTCCTCCAATCCTGATGCCCTGTTCTTCATATAGTCCAGCTTCTTGGATTATTTGCTCAGCATACAGATTGAATAAGTATGGTGAAAGGATACAATGCTGACACACACCTTTCCTGACTTTAAACCACACAGTATCCCCCTGTGCAGTTCAAACAACTGCCTCTTGATCTATGTAAAGGTTCCTTATGAGCACAATTAAGTGTTCTGGAATTCCCATTCTTCACAATGTTACCCATAATTTGTTATGATCCACATAGTCGAATGCCTTTGTATAGTCAATAAAACACAGGTAAACATCTTTCTGGTATTCTCTGCTTTCAGCCAAGATCCATTTGACATAAGCAATGATAGCCCTCATTCCACATCCTGTTCTGAATCCGGCTTGAATTTCTGGCAGTTCCCTGTTGATGTGCTGCTGCAAGTGTTTTTGAATGATCTTCGGCAAAATTTTACTTGTCTGCGATATTAATGATATTGTTAAATAATTTCCACATTCTGTTGGATCACCTTTTTTTTTTTAGAAATAGTTTAAAAAAATAACTGGAAACAGTCCAAGCATCAAAAATTAGTAGACTGCCAATTCTAGTGTTGGAGCAGAAAATATACAAGATTAGTCTGGAGAATCTTGTGGTATCAGAAAGTAAGGAGGTGCTCAGATGAATTAAGAAAATCACCCCACAATAATGAGAGTATATCAGAGACACAGAAGCCAAATGAAAGAACTCCCAATGGCCAAATCTGGAACAATTTGAACAACAAAATAAATTAGTATTGGATTATAATCAAAGTATAAAACATATATCCATAAGTCCATACTGATATAAATAATTTAATAAATAATTAAACGGGAGAAGGAGAGACAAATCTCCTGTGCACAAGAATTTCAAATAATTTATGTAGATACTCTGTCCTTAAGGAGGAAGAGCATAACTTCTCACTCTTTAAGTGTGAGCTGTGTATATAGTGACTTTCTTCCAAAGAATATACTATGGAAAGGAGGGGGGAAGAGTAACTTTACTGTAGAGAAACCTGACAAACACTAATCCAGTTAGGTGATCAAGGTCAACATCAATAGTGAAAAGTCATGTTGATAGTACATACCCTTGATGTGATGTGATGAAAATGGCACTTTACCTCCATAGTCTTTCTTCCCCAAACACATAACTCTAGTCTACTCATGAGAAAAACATCAGACAAATCCCAACTGAGGGACATTCTACAAAATACCTGACTAGTACCCCTCAAAACTGTCAAGGTCATCAAAAACAAGGAAAGTCTGAGAATCTGTCACAGCCAAGAGGAATCCGAGGAAATAAGATAATAAATGTAATGCAATACTCTGGTTAGGGTCCTGGAACAGAAAAAGGATGTTAGGGAAAACTAAGAAACTCTAAACAAAGTATGGACTTTAGTTAATAATAATGTATCAATATTGGTTCATTAATTATAACAAATTATAATGTAAGATGTTAGTAATGGGGGGAATTGGGTGTGAGATATATGGGAGCACTCTGAACTATCTTCACAATTTTTGTAGTTGTGTTCCAAAGTAAAAAGTTTATTTAAAAAAAAAAGTGGACTCGCTAGATGAATTATAGTAGCTTCATAAAATGGAGTATATTACAGCCTTTAAACTGCATGCAATAGACATTTATGTGCGAATATAGAAAAATGTTCACAAAACATTGTTAAAAGTGAAAAAAAGTAAGTAACAGATTAGGATATATGCCATAATCCCACCTTTTTTTTCCCAATCCCATTTAAAAAATACACATCCATGTGGTAAAATTTAGAAGGCTATATCAACATGCTAAGAGAGGTTATCTCTAGATGGTAATAATTCCAATTATTTTATTTTTCTTTTTGCTGTATTTTCTGTGATGGCCCAGGGTAACATGTATATTTGTTAGGCAGAAATTTTAAAATGACCTCCAGTGACCCTTGTATAATGCCCTCTCCTTGAGTGTAGGCAGGACGTATGAATATGGGGGATGTCACTCTTTTGATAGGTTACATTACATGGCAAAGGTGAGGGAATTTTTTGTAGATGTAATTAAAGTCCCTAATCAGTTGGCTTTGAGTTAATCAAAAGGAAGACTATTCTGGGTGGGCCTGACCTGAACAGCTGAGTCCTTTAAAAGAGGGTTTAGGACTTCTCTGATATCAGAGAAGATCCTGCTGGTCTTGAAGAAGCAAGCTGCCACGAGTTCTACAGTTGCAAGGAAATGAATTCTGCTAACAACCATGTGAAGAGGACCCCAGGTCTCAGATGAGAGCCCAGCCCTTGTCAACATCTGGATTGCAGCCTTGTGAGACTTTGACTGAGGACTCAGCTAAGCGGTGTCCAGAGTCCTGACCCTTGGAAACTGCGAGACAGTAAGTGAGTGTTGTGTAAGTTACTAAGTTGGTGGTAAACTTGTCATGCAATAGAAAACTAATAAAGATGATAAAAAATATAATAAAGGAAAGAAAAGGCAACTTAGTACAAATAGAATGAGATGACTTCACTTCCAAACAAAAAATAAATGCCATTATTATCCAGCTTTTTGGGTCCTTTTGCTAGGCTCTTGCCACTCACAGTATTCATGGCTCCTAGCTCCAAAGTCAGGGCTCCAAACCAGGTGATTCTTATGTGTAGTAAATTTTGAGAACCACTGCTCTACTAGTCCCTAACTACCAATCTCAGAATTGGTCCCTAACCAGCAGCATTAGCATCAACTGGGAACTTGTTAGAAATGCAAATTATCAGCAGGGGTACAAACCAGAAAGAACCAGTCAAAGCCCTACTTTCTAATTTTCCCTGCCTCCTTCTTTTTACAGCTGAGTTATTTCATGTTTGGTCAAGTTTACTGGATGACAGCTACATATAGTTTAAGAGCGTTTATGCTCTCATTTGTATGGTTAGTCCATTGCAAATAATACAAACAACTTTACCTACTTTGTTTGGAAGACTCTGGAAGACTGTGACAGGTGTGGGCCCTGTGTTCCAGGCAGCCCCCATAAAAGCTGCCATCAACACTGCTGCCATCATTAGTAACATGCACTCAGGCCCTTTAATGTCCCAAACACCTTCTTGTTTGTTAAGCACCTATAGGGAAGAGATAGAGTGTGTGAGAGGAATGAAGTAAGAAGCCAGTCCTCCCTCAAGAGGTGGCCCATGAGAGACCCTCACCGGGACTGACATTCATCTTGGGCCTTCCATGTCAGACTAGCCCCGGCAGAGCGAGCAGCCAGAGCAGCTGGTCTGGGCTGGGAACAACGCAGCCCGAGGGGTCATCTAACTGCTCCTTCGAGACTGCCCAGTGTTGTCGTTTTGACTTTAGAAGAAGCTGAAAAGGAAGCTACCTCTGAGATGTGATTTAAGAGTTAGGAGTAAAGCTCTTGCCCAAAAATATTTCATCGACTACTTTTCACAGCGCTCGAATTCCACCATTAAAGATTCATTTGGGGGAGATTTTGAAGGCTTTTCTGCTTTCAAAAAGACCTTGATAAACATGAATATCCCTGGGAGACATAATAGGGAGGCTAACACCTTGGAAGGGCTTAGATGGAACCAGAGGATAGTAAGAGACTTGCTGAAATGTGGAAAGAAAGAAATAGGAGCCAAATTTCTGGGAAGGTGGTGGAGGGCCAGTCTCTGCCTTTTTCACTGCCTTAGGTAAATAGGAGGCCTGTTTGGCCACTTGGTCATTCTGCATCCACTTCAGACATCCCTGATGAACTGTGATGCACTAGCTTCCTGGCCTTGAGCATCCTTCCCAACACAGCTCCCCAAGGAGCCGCTACCAGTCAACTACAGCAGGCTAGTGACAGAAAGTCTTGGTATAAGTGCAGATCAGGTCCAGAGACAAGCCTTGAGCATCCTGGACAAGCACTTCATGAGGTCATTTTAAGATGCAGGACAATAAGTGAGCTTTTGGGCCCCAGGGTCCAGTGTTATAATTATGTTAGCAACCACCTGAATGATGTTTGTGATGCAATATCATCCCACTGAATCCTCACAAAACCCAGAGAATACTCCCATTATACAGACAAAGAAGAAAAGGCTCAGCTGCTGGTGTGTGGTGGTATCAGGATTTTTACCTGGGTCTTTTAACACTGAGGCCATATTCTTTCCACCACCACCCCAGAGCCATGCTCAGGCACAGCTGTCACAGATGTAATGTTGGTATCAGGGCTTTGAACCCATTCAAACCAGTTCAGTCATGGCCAATGAAGCAAAACCAGAATAGACCTGAATTTTTACAGTTCGGGTGATTCGGACCAATAACAGGAACGGGAAAAAATATGGGTCAAAGCCCTGGAATGGGAGGTTCAGAAGAGGTATAGTGAGCCCTGTTAGGAGCCTGGTGTGTAAGATTGCATTATTGACGGGACTGTGGAGAGCAACACGCATTCAAAGCAGTGTGGTTGGCAGCCATCTTTAAGCGGAGCACCACTGTTCCCAACTCCAGTGGGGAAGAGATTTGGTTGCTACACAGTGCATACACTGCCCTTGTTTTCTAAGAGGGAGATTAGGTTTCTAGCAGGGCTTTGACCCATTTTTCCTGTTCTGATTATCATTCCAGTTCACTGGAATTTGGGTCTGTTTGGTTTCCTTCTTTGGCCATGACTGAACCGAAGAACCAGTTCGAAGACCTGGTAATAATAAGTAGTAAAATAATAGTAAATAAATAAATAGGAAAATCTTTCCAATATGACTTCCACCCTCATCATTCATCACTAAGACAACCCTGGCTAAACTCACCACTAATAATCCTATGTTTCTGAATCCCATGGGCATTAACAAAAATTTAAACAATTATTAATATATTTTTGTTTAAAAAACGCAAACTATTCCGAAGTATACAGAGAAAAAGAGAGTCTTCCCTCACCCGTTACAACCCTAAATCACTTTCTGGGTTATCAATGTTAACAGTTTGCTAGGTAGACTTCCAGACATTTTTCTATGCATTTACATACACATAAATCTAAATACGCAAAAAGACGAGTTTTTAAATGTATACAAATAGGGTTTTACTATGTTGTTCTGCAATCTTTTCACTTCACAGCATCTTGGGGAATTTTCCATTTAAGAGTACAAACTGCTGCCCAGTTTTCAATAGTTTGTGCCATATTTTCTATCAAAAGATACTTAAGTTATTAGCAGTTTTTCTGTTTTATAAACAATGCTGCAGTGAACAACCTTGTAACTGCAACTTGTTACACATGAGTATTTCCTTAGGATAGATATCCGGAAGTGAAATTGCTGGATTAAAGAGTGTATGTAGTTTATATTTTGATAGATGCTTTGAAAACAACCCAAAAAGTTGGCACCAACATAATGTGAGAGTAAGCCTTTCTCCTATCTTTGCCCTCTCTGGATATTATTCATCTTGAAAGTCTTTACAGCCTGGTAGGTGAACACTAATCTCTTATTTTAATTTGTATTTCCCTGATTATTAGCAAGGTTGAGCAGAAGGCATTTTTCAAGTCCTCACCTCGCTTAACCTTTTACCAGTTGTCAACACTTTTCTCCCTAAAACACTCTTCTTGGCTTTTGTGACACCCACACCATACTCTCCTGGTTTTCCCTCTACACCTTTGGCCGCTCTCTCTAGATCTCTGTTCCTGACTCTTCCACCACTTCCCTTTAAGTGTTGATGTTCCTCAAGAATTGGCCTTAGTTGTCTCCCTCGCTAATACACCCATTTTCTGAATCTACACTCTCTCCCCAATCTCATTCAGGCCCTTCAGGTTTCAAATACTGTCTGTACACCAATGACTCCCAAATTTTATTTCCATCTAAACCTTTTCTCTTGCTCTACCCCTGTCTATTCCATATCTCTACAACTCCACATCTCAAGGGCATGTTAAACTCATCATTCCAAAATTGAACTCATGAGCTTACTCCCCAAAACTAGTCTTTCTTTAGGCTTCCCAACTCAGTGACTGTCTCACCAACCTTCAGGTTGCCCAGCCAGAACCTTAGGAGTAATTTCCAATGGTTTCCCCAGCATGACTCTGGTCTCCAATCCATTTCAAGTCCTTTGGGCTCTATGTCTTAAATATCTCTGGAAAGTGTCCATTTCTTTCTATCTCCACCAGCCCCATCTCTGCAGGACTTTTGCAATGGCTTCTTAACTGGTTTCCCAGAATCCATACTTGGCTCTGGCCAATCTGTTCTCTACAATATAGCCAAAGTGATTTTCAAAAAACAGATCTGATCATGTCACTCCCCTGCACATATACTTGTTAAGCACAAAATTGTTTATAATGATTCGAAAGAAGAAGAAACAGAGAGAGAGAGAGAGATAGGAAGAAATAAATATTCAACAATAACAGATTGGTTAAACACTCCTAGTACGTACATTTGATGGGACAATATGTAGCTATAAAAAAAAGTGTACTCCTATCAAACATTAAAGATCAGATAATTCCAATTATTTAACATCTAGAGCAGCACTGTCTGATAAAAATATAATGTGAGGCACATATATAACTTAAAATTTTCTAGTAGCCACATAAAAAAGTAAAAATAAACAGATGAAATTACTTTTAATAATAATACATTTTATTTAACCCTATATGTAAAATATTATCATTTCAACATGGAATCAATACTGAGATTATTAATGGGATATTTTACATTCTTTTCTTTATGTTAAGTCTTCAGTGTGTATTTTACACTTACAGTGCATCTCAAAACAGACACTAAATTTTCATCAGAAATACTGATCTGTGTTTGGACTTCATAAAAATTTAGAGTTGAAAAAGTAGATTCACATATCCAAGTTGTTCTAAACAAATTTAAAAGTTTTCCAATAACTGAATCAAAGATCAGTTTCTAAATTTAAATGTTAGTTCATTAAAATTAAAAATCTTGTTCCTCAGTCACAGTACCCATATTCCAAATGCCTAGTTGCTGCCCATGGCTAGTGGCTACTGTATTGGATAACACAGTTCTAGAGGAAGGTAAAGATTCCAAGTTTCCTAATTTGTTAATAAACTTAGCAAATATTATTATAAAAATCCTTCAAAGGATAAAGATATTATAGTCCCACCTCTCTTGGGAATAAATGCTAACTAAAATATTAACAAATTGAATCAAGCAATATTTTTTAAAAAAATCATAACAAATTGAGTATATTTAAGGAATGCAAGAATGGTCCTTCCTTAGCTTTCTTGTTAATATGAAAGACCTCATTCACATTTGGCACAAAAAAATAAAAGTACTTACAAATAAACTTAACAAAAACGCATAAGATATTTATGAAGAAATTATAAGACCTTGCTGAAGGGCATAAAAGAAGACTTGAAAGTGGAGAGGGACACTTCACGATCCTGAAAGGAAAGACGAAATATCAGTAAAGATGTAAAGTCTTTTAAAATCTATAATTTTAATGTAATTCCAATAAAAATACAGAGAGAGAACATTTTGGGGAGTGACTCTTTAAACTAATTCCAAAGTTTATCTAGAAGAAAAAATAAATGGAGACTAGCAAAGAAAATAATAAAAAAATAATAACTTGTTCTACTAGATATAAAAATGACCTATAAAACTACAGTGATTAAAACATTGTGGTACTGGTGCAAGAAAAGTCGATGAAGATAGGCCCATGAATAGAGGAGAATTTGTATATAATACAGATGATATTTCAACTTGGTGAGGGAAAGTATTATTTAATAAAAGATGCTGGTATCACTAGGTCCCTGGGTGGCACAAATGATTTGTTCTTGGATACTAACCTAAAGGTTGACAATTCAAATCCACCCAGTGGCACCATGAAGAAAGGTCTGGCAATCTGCTTCTGTAAAGATTACAGCCAAGAAAACCCTAAGGAGCTCAGTTCTACTCTGTTACATAGGGGGTTGCCATGAGTCAGAATCAACTCGATAGCTACAGGTTTGGGTTTTTATTTGTATTACTGAATATCTTTAGGGGGGGAATACAATTATCTCAAACCACACCCAAAAATAAATTCCAGATAGTTTAAAGATTTGGAAATTAACAAAACACTTGAGAGTTCAAGAAGTTAATACTGGAGTACATTAGAAAGAAATTGAGGGGTGGGAAGGCCTTTGGTAACATGATACAAAGCCATAAACCGCAGAGGAAAAGATTGACAGGTTTGACTGTTCTGGCAGACATTACTGTTACTAATGAAATGTAAGTAAAAATCTACTGGGGGGTTCTGAGAGATTTTCCTCCCCAATGAAGTAACAGAGCTGTGAAATTAAAAACATAAAAAATGTCCTTATGCTTTTCTTTCCTGATTGGAGTATGAGGATATAATGTTGAAGGTATAGCAACCATTTTGTCTTGTAAGGGAAGACACAATCAACACATTGTGGATGGCAAATCTAACAAATGTAAAGAGACTGATGACATTGCTGAACGACCAAACCAATCCTGGGACCACCTACTTCTGGATTTCAGGTTAAACAGTAAATATTTTATGGTTTAAGCTGCTGTTACTTGATTGTTACCTAAGGCTGATACAAATATTTAAAAATAGAAACTTTCCATGGCAAAAGATGGAGCCCTGGTGGTGCAGTAGTTAAGAGCTATGGCTGCTAACCAAAACGTCAGCAGTTAAATCCACCAGCCAGCCGCTTCTTGGAAACCTTAAGGCAGTTCTACTCTGTCCTATAGGGTTGCTATGAGTCAGAATTGACTCAACAGCAATGGGTTTTTTTTTTTGTCATTGTTGTTGTTTTATGGCAAAAGATACAATAAACGTAGTGAGAAAAAATATTTTCAAGATAGACGGTAAGGTTAATAGCCTTAATATATAAAGGGCTTTTATAAATCAATAAGATAAAAAGAATAATAAAATAAAATAGGCAAAGGACATAAACAGATAATTTGTAAATTAAATTGAACAGACCAATAAAGATATAATAACATGCTCAACCTCACCAATGACCAAAAACTTACAAATTAAAACCATGATGAAGTATATAATTTTTCAGCCATCATACTGGCAAAGATAAAGCAGTATGATAAGGGCTAATGCTAGAGAGGATGTGGAAAATCATTTTACGTCACACATGTTGGTGAAATGTAAATTGCTACAATTTAGTACAGGGCAATTTGTTAATATAAATCAAAATTAAAAAGATATATCCTATTTTTCTCAGCAATTTTCCTTTTAGAAATTTTTTCTAAGAGAGTAATTGGACACATGGACAAAGATGTGTATACACTGATGTTTAGTATAGTGTTCCTTATAATAGAAAAAATTGGAAACAACTCAAATGTTTCTAACAATGGGTGATTGCTTAAATAAATTATGGTACATTCATTCAATGGAATGGAATTCTATGTAGCCATCAAAAATGATGATATATGTATAGACATGGAAAGAAACTCAGGTCCTAGTGGTAAGTGGGAAAAAGCAGGTTACAAAACACTATGTGTTACGACTCTATTTATGTAAATGTATGTTTATAAATGCATAAAAACTTGAAGTATTTTTTATAATGATTGTCTTTAGAGTATGAGATTATGCCAAAGTTTCATTTCTCTGTAATGCTTAAATATTTTATATATCAGAAAAACAAAGCTGATTCTAGTTTAGAACAAAATATTTTCAGAATAATATGCAACAACGTAAAAAAAACACGATATATTGCTAAGTTAAAAAATAGGGTACAAGTCAGTTTTATGGTAGGATTATTTTTAGAGTGAGGTTAATTTTATTGAAAATTATCTGGAAGATTGTACACCAAAATGTTAACAGTGGTTATCTCTGGAGGTAGGGAGGAGTGCAGTGGGAATTTGAATGATTTTTATTTTATTGGCCATACTTCTCTGTATTAAGAAAAAAAATTTTTAAGGCATTTGTATTGCTTCTACAAAAAAATGCTACTCTTAAAAAAATGAAAGGAAGAAAAGAAGAAAACCAAGTCCAACTTAGACCAAGTCCTCTTGGAGGAAAAGGTCCTGAGAAACCTACAAGATATGTGCTGACTGAGGACATTGAATACAAACTTTTTGTTATTTATCTATTTATTTTTGGCTTTTGCCTTGCTGCAAAGGATTTGAGGCAACTCAAAAGAAAATGTGTGATAAAACAGAAAATTACAAATAAAAGAAAAAAAAACTACATTCTGGGAAATAGATGCTAGAAAGACAAGACTGGGGAAAGCAAGGTTGCACACACTTATGAAAGCTGAACTGCAAGGTGAGCGTCCTCTGTCCCTGGGGTCCGCTGCTCGCCTAGCTGGAGATTCGCAGCATCTGGGCCTCTTTGCACGGTGAGTCCATGGAGAGGATGACATGGAAGATACCTTGTGGGGTGTCTGTCTGTCCGGCCCATAATGATCTCTTTTCTCCTGCCCTCAAAGGGAGCTTGCAATATCACAGTTGACTGTGACCAGGTGAACCTCGGCCCAAGTGAGCTAGTCAGGGTCTGTCTCCTGGACATTGGGAACTGGGCCTGGGAGTTGGCCACTGTCCAGCTCACCACTTGGGGTGGCAACATAGAGCAGAGCACACCTCTTAGTTGGGGCCTGAGAACTCAAGAAAGGCAAGGCTTAGCCCACTTCTATTTCGTGAGGCTCCTGGTGCATTAAGAAAGAAAGAAAGGTTACCAAAACGATGGTATATTCTTAATGTTTATATTGAACAAATTAATGCTTTTAACACCGAAAAATACAGTGCCACAAAAATGTTGCCTTCACAAGATAATTACAGGATTTATTAAAAATATTAATTCATGGTGCACTACAGGCAGTGTGGTCCAGAGCCAAAAAGGCCTGTGCCAACCTCCTGCTCCCCTCCCATCACATGCCCCCGAGGCTGTGAACTCAAGTGCAGCACGCAGCAGGCAGACATGAGGAGCCAACGTCCTGCTTCTGCACTGCTTTCCAGGGTTTGTTACTAGGTCCTTCTAGGCCAGCGGCCTTGGACCCATGAGATGCCCTGATATCCTTCCAACAAGGTCCCTCATTTATGAGGCCCCCCCATTTCCCTTGATGTGGATTTCTACTACTGCCACCTAAAAAGAACTTGGCCTGAGACAACTTGCAGACATACCAGATTCTGACTTTTCACAGGAGATATGCTTTTCCACTAGCGACAAATTCCCCCTCCCAGGGAGAAAGGGAATTTTCAGCTGCTGTGGCCCTACCCTGCAGTGAGTTCATGCATATTCTCCCAAGGTGGAGGAGGATTGTTTAAAAGATGCTGAGTGGCAGGGAGAAGAATGTCACCTCAACATCCCTCCGCCAAGCCCGGCGAGGTCTGGCTGAGTCTCAAGGACGCAGGTTCAGGCAAGGGCAGGCATGACTGCCTTCCTGCAAGCCGGAGTCATCTTCGTGGAGCTGGAGAATGTCAGGGAGCGCTGGGGTCCTCCTTCAAGGCCTCTCCTAGAGTGGGGTAGTCCTAAAACTGGCTTCTGAGGTGGGGGGAAGAAGGCGAAGCAAGGTATTTGTCCTCTAAGTGTTCGCTTGCTGAGTTTGTTCCCTGGAAAAATAGAGCAGTAGTTACTGATTATACCTGATGATCTTGTTTCTTGTAAAGGCTGTACCTGATATTTCTCAGTGGTTCCCCATGGTGCCTAGCAGTGAGCCTTAACTAAAGCAGACATGCAGTATCTGTTTGTGGTCCCCACTGCTGTGAGCAACATAAAAGCCTTTCTTGTTTGCTCTTTGCTCTAGTGGCTCCAGGAGATTGTTCTAGAACTCTTCTCTGCCCTCCCATTGATAGCCAGAATTCATTCATTTAGTCCAGAAATATTTCCTGAGCACCTACTTTGTGCTTGGCTCAGTCTAGGTGCTTGGAATACAAGAGTGATGAACAAGACAGACTTATCCCTTTCTCTCTTGGAACTTAAACCTTTCCATAACCTTCCACCACCACTCCCATATATATATATATATATATATATATATATATATATATATATATATATATATATATATATATATATATGTGTAATAAAAACACAGAAACTCAAGAGAAGATCTTTTCCTCGACCCACTAAAGACGACCAAGTGCATCGTTTCCCGGAGAGAGAGAGGCATTCACTAGAGAGAAAACTCTCAGCTTTTGTGGTAGTCTGCCAGAACAAGAGACCCATTTTTGTCATTTCTTGTTCAAAAGTCCCATGTCCCCCACTCACTGCACACACACACACATACATATGTTACTCACACAGTTTACATTCATAACATGTAGAGCTGGAGAGCAGCAAAGGCTGCCTTCCACATTATACAGAACGGATTGGCAGCTGGGACTGAAGGCGATAGAAATAAGCTATTGATCAAGGGTTATAAAAGTACTGCAACTGGGATCCCGTGATGCTTGCAAGCTGAGGGCAGCAGTAAAGTGCTACACAAATGCAATAACACTTATAACCCAAGGGCAAGTGCTTTCTACATGAAAATAAAAAGCTGATCCTCTGCTTAATTCTTTCCTCCTTCTTGGGCTGGGCTGGCCTTTGACAAGTCCACCTACAGGAGCCTAAGCAGGGCCACGAAGGCTGGGTTGGCCTGCTACTTTCCAGGTGAACTGACCAGGTCTCATTTCCCCATGCCAGTGCCTTCTGGTGGTCTGTGGAGTAACCTGCACTTTTTAAGCTTCTCTGGGAGGAGGAGGGGAACAGCCGTCCCCTGCCACCTGAGAGGTCCAACAACGCCTTGGCTCTGCAGGCCTCGTTTGGTCTGCTTTGTGAATGTTGCCTCATACTGTTGGGAGCTGAACTTTTCACTTCAATGGATGCTGGAAATCACTCCTTAGAGTTTCATTTTGTGACATTTGTAAAAAGGAGAAGTCCTGTTTCAGGGAGAAATAAATGGCTGAGAGAAAAGTTCTGAAGGTACTACAAAACAGTAAATGTATCATGATGACCAGGCCTGAGGAACCCAGAATTTTCTTCCAAAAGTCACCAGAACCAGTGTTCCCAGGAGCTCCAGTACTATTCAGATGCTCCATCAAAATTGGCCAGGTAATCGAATAAATTGGAAAACTGCTTCCTTTTGGAGATTCATATTGTATTTTTGCCATTTACAGGCTCTGAGAAGTCCTGCAGTAAAGAAACAGTTTAACTTTGCTTAACAGCATCTCTCAGATTTACTTAGCTGCCACATTCCCTTAAAATTTCTGTCATTCTTTCCCTTTTTATTACCTAATGCCTAATAACAACACAATTTGGGAAACGTGGTATAGGTACTTACACAAGGAAATGATATTTTTGCCTGCCATGTATCACATGTCTATTATGTGCAAGACATTTTACATGGATTATTTCTAACCACCAAAACAACTCTGCAAGTCTTATTATACTTATTTTACAGATGAGAAAAATGAGGCTAAGAGCGGATAAGAAACCTGTCCGAGGATGCTCAGCTAAGTAGTAACTTAGCCAAGATTCTAACCCAGGCCTTTCTGATTCCCAAATCCACAATTTCCATCATACCATGCATCTTCCTATAAGGGATAGAAACCTCTCCTTTTGCCCTTGTCTCAGGATTCAATCAACCTTCTCAAAGTGTTGCCTGATTTATCTCACAGTCCGGTGCTGCCCCTCACCTGCTTCCTTGTGGCTCATAGGAATTCCCATTGGAGAGCAGAACCTGAATCTAAGTAGCCATGCGCAGGAATCCCAGTTTTGCCATTTACTATTTATGTGACCTTAGGCAATTTGCTTAACCCCTGTGCCTCAGTTTTCTTATCTACAAAATTTTAAATATGTACAAAACATCTGGCCAGCATCCTTAGTAAATGGCAGCTGTTATTTTTACTGTTAATAAGTAAGTCTTCATGAAAAAAACTCATCAGGAAAATTTTAGGGACCCCTGCTTTAAATCCCCCAACTGTCCTGGTGTGATAAGATACAGACATTTTTGTGTTACAGATGAAAAAACTGAAGCCGATAAGCCAATGACTTTTTCAAGTGTAGCTAGCTAATCGCAGAACTGGGACCCGGATTCCAAGTTCACAGAAATTTAAGACACCCTGATGTGCCAAAAAGTTGGACGCACCTGAGAAGGTGAAGAAATTTAAAGATTTGGGAGTTATTTCCAATGGAAATACAATTAGCAATGAGGATAAAATTCCTCTGAAATTGTAAGCCTGGCAAAACAACAAACAAGAAACCGTAAAGTTAAAAATTAGATCTAAGCACACCTTCTTTTTGAGAACGCATTTTAAAAAATTGGGCCCACTTGTATTCCCTATTGTCACTTTTTGTTTGTTTGTTTGCTTGTTTTTGCTGGTTATTCACAATTACTCAGGCCCAAACTATTTTTCTTTATAACGATATTTCTGTAAATTGATTTAGGTTCCAATAACAGATGAGCATAAAATCTCTGTGTTAATGTTGTCATACTCTCAGTTGGTTTTGCTTGGTGATTTCTTTGGTTTTGCCTAAGCTGCAGAGGCGAGGACACTCCAGGATGAAATGAGCTGTCTTTAGGCACAGTTAGTCACGAAGCTTAGGTTCAAGCATTTCTGCTTGGAATGGGCCTGTTCCCATCAACCTGCTGACGTTTATCAAAGGAAATGTAATATTCATCCAAATTGGAACCGGAATGAGTTTTTCTTTTCTATTAGACGAACAGTGAAACACAATGAACTTGGAAAAATAATAAGTTTGTGCTTATGCTAATTGAGGAACTAGTATTAAAATCAAGTGTTTGTGGCTTTGAGACTCATAACACCTGCACTTTCAGGAGTCTGAAGTCCCCAAGTGGCTATTGGAAAATGCTTCTTGTTTTTTTTTCCTCACTCTCAGTTAAGTTAGAACATAATGCTGCTTCAGGTCCCTACTTCTCTGTGTTGTCTCCATATCTGCCAAGACAATTCTTAGCCCAAAGCCACGAACGCATCACTACTTCTAGTTTCATTTACCAAGCCTGATGCTGGGATTGGGAGAAGTCGTGTTATTTTAAATTAAATTTTAAATTTGGCAAATTCATCTTTCTTTCACTTACAGGACCAGTTTTCAGTAAACTCAGTCTTTTGCAACTTCTATCTCATCAGTTCTCTGCAAGCAAAGAGGAAAATTAACAGTATGGCATGCCCATTTTACAGATGAGGACAATGTGGACTGTACTCAAATGCTGTAAACAACTTGCCACCCACCTCAGCAACATCCTAGTGCTACAGGGATTTGGTTTATTTATGTAATAATGTGTAAAACACAAATGGTCAACCTCTGTTTTAGCACTGGGATAATAATGGCTTTAATCAAAGAGAGCTGGCTTATCTATAGAAATAATGCTTTGAGTCTAAAGTTCTAGAGTTCTGAGAGCCTTGAAAACATTTATTATTTTAATAGCTCTCCTAACATTGCCATCTGGTAAATAGGTGAAAACAATATCCCATTTTAGAGATGAAGACAATGAGATTTAAGAGAAAGTAGATTGGTCTGGACATAAAAACAAGGAATAAAATCTAAGACTTGTGCTTTCCCACCACTTTGGGGTACAGTTCTCCCTATTTTCTAGCTTGGATGCACACAGCTGGTTAGTTTAACACTAATGGGTGTCAGGTTCATCCAGAGAGCATGACCTCAGTATGTAAATTATTCAGCAATGAGGTTGATGTGACTATTTATAGGTCATAAATCAGTTATATACTCAGAAATATGAGAACAGGCCCCTAAATAGAGAGGCAATGGTTACCTATTCAGGGCTTAATTTAAATACACAGGGCTTAAGTCAGGCATAGTTTCATATCTGATACTTTTGCATTCATTGGGCGTTGGGAGAAGTGGATAGGAAACAGGTGTGTTAATTACAGCAAGGGATGAAGCCTAAGTTCAGGTTAGACAAAATGGATTTCTATCACGGGCAAGCTCCCACCAACTGGTAATGGCTGCCTGATGCACTGTGTTAAGAAAGATTCTGAGGCTAAGTTCAGACTCAGCGGAAAATCCACAGGCCACAGATTTACCATCCCTGGCTTGATTATTTCATATTCTTTCTCCATCAATGATAGATGTTTCATGAAAGCGAGAACACTGGGTCACTTTTATTCACCATAATTGTCCTGCTGAATCTTATAAGCTGATACATCTCCTGCAACCAGTCAAGGAAAGAGAAACCAAATTGCCTCTTTTCCAAGAGTATTTACAAGACTGAGATTGTGCAGAAGAAATAAGAGATCCCAAGGTCCAGCTGTGACACATCAGATTGCTGGTTGGATTTGGGAAACTTGTGCCACCATCGTCCAGAGGGGGAGATTCCTCTGTCATGCCTAGGTTCTGAGACCCAGCCTGCCCCATATCCCTTTCTTCTTTGGTAGTATCTCTCTCTCTCTCGTTCAGTATCTGAGTTGATTTACGTGTATAATTACATCTTATTTCAGTGTGAGGGAATGCCAGGCCTAATGATGTGTATTTGAGGTTATTCGTAAACTGTAAAGTGCTCCAGTCACTTGGCCGTGGATATAGCCCTAAACAAATCCTTCCAAGGAATCTCCACTCTCCTCCTCCTTCAGGCCCAGGCCTTTAAAGGCTCTGATCCCTGGGATTGTGATCCCTGTGGCTGCTGCTTCTCTCATTCCTCTCGACAGGCCCACATCAAACAATCGCTCTTAGACCTTACTCTAGTCTCTGAAAAATCAGGTCATGTCCTGTTTGGATGCCAGGCACACTCTTGTGGCTTTCTGTTCAGACCTGCACTATCTTCACAGCCACTTGGTTCATCACCCTGCATGCCACCTCCCTGGCACAGCCCTCCAGATACCCTGCTTTCTCTCAGGTTTCATTCTCTAGCCTTTACCACAGACCTACCCTTCCTGCTAGTCTGAGTCCTGAGCTCTGTGATCGTACCCTTTAACTATTCTGATCCAGCTCCCCTTCTGTGCAAAATTTCCTTTTTTTTTTTTTTTTTTTTTTTACTAAAAGAATTATTAGATCTCCGAAACTCCCTTCCCATCTTCCCCTGGAGCATCATCCTAAATGGATGATAGTAATTTATCTTTATTGAGAGCTTATGTGCCAGACACTTGTCCAAGACTTTGCACGTGTTATTTCAGTTAATCCTAACAATAATCCTATCATTACCCCCATTTAATAGGTGAGAAAACTGAGGCACTTGGAATAAATTATCCAAGATCCTGTCATGTGATCAGTGGTGATATGACTGGCAATCTGATTCCAGCTTATCATTTTGCAATATCTCCATTTGATAATTCAAAATCACATTTGCGTACAGAAGGCAATTGCTATCTTGTCTACTTCCAAATTCAAGACAACCCTTTCCATCCCCCAGTGATAAAATACAGATTACAGAATTCACTAACCTTTAAAAACATCAGTTGAATACATGAGCATGTTCACTGAACCAAAATGTACAACTTGTTATTTTTGCACTTTTCTGTATGAATGTCATACATTAATAAAGATTTATTTAAAAGATACTCCCAGGTCCCCTTATTTATATTTTAACTTGGAAAATACTTCCTGTGTCCATTTTAGGAGTACAATGCAATTTGCCAGTGTTTTGGGGAATGTGAATTTTGCAACAGCACCTAGATGGATTTAAATGTTTAGGACTGGAGAAACATTGTGCTAGCTTGGCATGCTGTGCCTGACCCTGTGTGCTTTATGTGGTACAGAGGTTGTAAAAAAACTTATTAGAACATTATTTCAATAAGAGTAGGAGGACTTTCTGTTATTGCAACAAACTAGTGCCATAACAGATGTAACTTGGAAGATAGAAGGCTGCAAGCTACAGCTTAATGCTTTCACTTGGTTGGAATTTGGGATTTAACTCATAGAGGTGTATTATTTAGTTCTTCAAGTTTCCAGATTTCAATGCTCACAGGAAATAAATAATAACAGTAAGATAATATGTATTTGTGCAGTGTGATATGGCTTACCAAAACACCAATAATGAGCGTGATATGGCTTACCAAAGCACCTATTTATCAAGCATGTATGACATGCATTATCTCATTTCACCTCCACAACAACTCTATGAAGTCATGTGATTAGGTTTATATTTTGCACACAAGGAAACTGGGGCTTTGAATAATAGTGCATCATTTGCCCCAGATCAGCCCAAGTCTGCATTAATTCCAATGTTCCTAACTCCTCAAGAATAAGTCCTGGTATTTCTTATTAACAGTTTGGACCCTCACAACACCCCAGTGGATTAAGTATTATTATTTTCCCCATTTTGGGCAAGGAAATAGGCCCAGAGAAACAAAGTAATTGGCTCGACATTTGCAGAACCTGGACGAAAACTCAGGTTCTTGGACTCCGAATCTGGTAACACCTTCCACTAGGTAAGGCCATTGCTCAGGCCCACATACAATTTATTTATATTGATAAGAGATAAACCAAAGACAGAAGCAGCTCAACGAAATGATAAAATTCTTTAAATATCCCGGGACTTGGAGGATCTCTCTGTGATACTTTTAGCAGCTCAGCAGCTTTAAGACAGACATTTCTACAGCTCTAATTGTGAACATTTTAGTTTTTTAACAACAGGTCCAGCTGCCCCCTAGTCTTCATCAGTTTCTTTTGGGACAGTAACCAGAATCTGCTTCTGCGGAAGGCAGAGTCTCTTACACACAAATACACACGTAAATCTATCGATGGTGTTTGGTCTAGTTCAGCGGTTCTCAACCAGGTACAACTTAAACACCTGCTCCCGGCTCAAGGCTCTCTGGAGACATTTTTGGTTGTCACAAGTAGGAAGGGGTTGGTTTGCTACTGGTGTCTAGTGGGTAGAGGCCAGGGATGTGGCTAACCATACTGCATTGCAGAGGACAGCTTCCCACAACAAAGAATTATCCAGCCCCAAATGTCAATAGTGCCGAGGATGAGCAGCTCTGGTCTAGTTAATGCGATTAAACACACACACACCTGAAATTGCTTAGGATTAAATTGACTTTGGAGATTATGGCAAAGTAGTGAAATTGAAGGTATTCTCCAGAGAGGAGACTGCTTATTCACTAATATTTATTTATTTACAAATTATAACAGACCCATTTCTAATTATGACTTTGGCTTACCATCAAAACCTATACAAGACAGTTAAAATGAAGATTTTAAAAAGATCAGAAACATTGAGACAGTAGGGAGAAAGAATGTACAGTCAACTTCTGCTAGTCACTGGGGATTTTCTGTCATAATTCTTTAAAAATCACATTGAAACGTCTCCTGTACTTATTTAAGCACTTTGTTGGTACAAGCCAGGCTTTCATTTGTTCCAGCCCAAAAAGAATTAGAAAAGACCTGATGAATTCCAATAATTACCTCTCTGGCGTGGGGAAGAAGAGGACCCTCAGGTTTTCAGATGAGTTCAAATCCTCTTCAGGCTGACCTTTGAAGAGATAATGGGGTTACTTTTCAGCCTAGGGTAGAAAAAAGAACATAGGGGCTGAGAGAAGGGGAGTTGGATGACAAAGCTGTGCAATCAGTTTTTTCCGGGGGTGTTTCATTACTTTGTTTTACTGTCAAATTCCAAAACCTCAGAGATAGTTGTATTCAAATACAAGTATAAAATAATAATATATACCCATGGGTACCAAAAGAAAACCAAACCCGTCGCCATAGAGTCAATTCAAACTCGTAGTGACCCCATAGGACAGAGTGGAACTGCCCCATAGGGTTTCCAAGAGGCAGCTGGCGGATTCAAACTGTTGACCTTTTGGTTAGGAGCACAGCTCTTAACCACTGCACCAGCTAAGGCTCCATCCACGCGTATGGGTATGGGTGTGTATTATGCTACTAAAAAATTGTAAAATAAGAAAATTTAAAAGAAACCCTTTCTTCATTCATTGTTTATTATAATATATAATGCCTCTATTATATGTTTTCTATATTTATTGTATCTTTACATTACTGATGGTCTTTATAGGGAGCTAGCTGTTTCATAATTTTGAATGACATTTTGAATTACTCAATAAAAACCAGTTGTCACTGAGTCAACTCTGGCTTATGATGACCCCATGTGTATCATGGTAGAACTGTGCTCCATAGGGTTTTCAAAGGCTTATTTTTCAGAAGTAGATCGCCAGGCCTTTCTTCCAAGGTGCCTCTGGGTAGACTTGAACCTCCAACATTTTGTTAGCAGCTGAGTACGTTAACCCATTATACCGCCCAGGGACTCCACATTTCCAACAGAGTCCCAATATTAAATAAATATTATCTATCAAATAAAAGTTATTTAGATACCTACTTCTTAAACCCGTTGCTTGAGTAGATTCCAATTCACAGTGACCCCACAGGACAGAGTAGAACTGTCCCACAAGGTTTCCAAGGAGCAGCTGGTAGATTCGGGCTGCTGACCTTTTGGTTAGTAGCCAAGCTCTTAACCACTGAGCCACCAGAGCTCCACCTATCTCCTAACCTACACCAAAAGAAATTATAAATAGTAAAAGGTAAATGTGAAAAAGAGAAATCATAAAAATAATAGAAGAAGATCATAGGTATTCTTCCAATCTTGGAGTCTGGATGACCTCTTAAATCATGGAACAAAAGGTAGAAAAATATATGAAAACCAGTAGATTTGGTTACTTTTATAAAAATTAAAAACCGTACATCTGATGTTTAATAACATCCTGTCTTAGTCATCTAGTGCTGCTCTAACAGAAACACCACAAGTAGATGGCTTTAACAAAGAGAAGTTTATTCTCTCACAGTCCAGTAGGCTAGAAGTCTAAATTCAGGGCATCAGCTCCAGGAGAGGGCTCTCTCTCTCTTCCGGCTCTGGAGGAAGGTCCTTGTGATGCATCAGTCTTCCCTTGGTCTGGGAGCATCTCAGCGCAGGAACCTCAGGTCCAAAGGATGCGCTCTGCTCCTGGCACTGCTTTCTTGGTGGTATGCGGTTCCCGTGTGTCTCTATTTGCTTCTTTTATATCTCAAAAGAGATTGGATTAAGACACTATCCAATCTTGTATACCTCATTAGTATAATCTCACAGCAATCGAGTTTACAACACGTAAGGAAATCACATACAACCTCATCATAGTGATACAGTTTACAACACATTAGGAAATAACATCAGATTACAGAATCATACAGTCATACAATACTGGGAATCACGACCCAAGTCGACAGATATTTTGAGGGGACACAATTCAATCCATTTACACATCCAAAATTTGAGCTTTTACCTTTGTTCAACAGGTTTTGATGGCTTCCATTAAATTATTTTTTTGGAGTAACTCAGTGGTAACCTATACCCAGTACCTTCAAGTCAATTCAGACTCACAGCGACCCTATAGGACAGAATAGAACTGCCCATATGTTTTCCAAGGCTATAGGTCTTTATGGAAGCAGATTGCCCCATCTTTCACTGCAGAGCGGCTGGTGGGTTCGAACTGCTGATCTTTTGGTTAGCAGTCGAGTACTTAACCACTGCACCACTAGGGCTCCTTAACTAGGTGGTAGGAAAGCAAATTCTAAGTTATCGTGCAGCTGCTAGTATTTATTATGTCATTCATGTCTAAAAGTTGAACTTATTTACCCCAAAGGAGCTTTTAATAGTAAACTTTCAATTTTCAGCTTACTTCTGGGATTTTCATTAACTTATACTAATAGTTATTTTTACTTATTTATTTTGAGCACCTATGCCATCTAGTCCTCAAAACAATCCTGCAAGGTATTATCTTTATTTTATATATGAGAAACACCATGGTTCAAAAAGCCTGTTTTGTCTAAGGCCACACAGCTGGTGTGTGTCTACTGAGCGCCCTGTGACAGGCATACAAAGATGCTTCCAGCCTGAGAACCAAATCAGGTGCCGACTCATGGTGACCCTGCGTGTGTCAGAGTAGAACTGTGCTCTATAAGGTTTTCAGTGGTTAATTTTTTCAGAAGTAGTTCACCAGGTCTTTTTCCCAAGGTGCCTCTGAGTGGACTCAAACCTCCAACCTTTTGGTTAGTAGCCAAGTGTGTTAACCATTGGCACCACCAGTAGAGCCTGAGAAGACCCACCAACATTTATAATACCAACCACTCCACCTCAATCAACCAAAGACCCCCCTGAACCCTACACGACACATTTGCACTGTTAAAATATTGGGACACCACCTGTTCACCTTCTCCAGAGCAACGTTTGTCAACTCAGAAAATGAATGTGAGGGCACAGGCAAAGATGTATTATGCAACCTTATGTGCCAGACACTATGTGAAGCACTTCGCATGAATTATTGCATTCAGTGCTCTCAATAGCCCTGCCCATCATACCTGTTGCTGTAGAGTCGATTCCAACTCATAATGACCCTATAGAAAAGTACAACTGCTCCATAGGGTTTCCAAGGAATGGCGGGTGGATTCAAACTACTGACCTTTTGGTTAGCAGTCAAGCTCTTAAGCACTACGCCACCAGGGCTGCACCTCAATAGCCCTAGGAAGTAAGTATTAATAGCTGCATTTTACAAGATAGGGAAACTGAGGCTCTGAAAGGTTAAATAACTTACCCAAGGGTGCCTTAGTCAAAAAGGAGCAACACTTCTTAAGTATCAGAGTCCAAGTTGCTTTGTTCCACTCCTTGTCACCACCTTAGAGTCAGGAAGAGTATTCAAATGAAAACATGATTTATCAATTAATCATAAGCTAGAGTACTGTACTCTTTTCCTTAAAGTTTGGTGGTTATAGGAGGGTTACACGATTATCCAGTTAAAATAGTTTAATTGAAGTGTATGTATTTGCGACATGACTTTGTATGACAATTGATTTTTGATTGTTATGTTATCGTTGTGCCATTGAGTCAATTCTGACTTACAGTGACCCTACAGGACAGAGTAGAACTGCCCCATAGGGTTTCCAAGGAGTGGTTGGTGGGTTGGAACTGCCGACCTTTTGGTTAGCAGCCTGAGCTCTTAACCACTTCACCACCAAGTCTCCTTAATTGTTATACGAACATGTAAATAACCACGCATCCTCCTGTCCAAGAAGTTCGGCCGCTAGTCAACTTCAGTCTTCTATAGCAAGGGCTGGCTAACTACGGCTCATGGGCCCAATCCAGCCCACTGCCCAGTTTTGTGAGGCCTACGATCTAAGAATGGTGTTCCCTTTTTTTTTGGGGGGGGGGGTTGGAAAAAAAAAAAGAATAATATTCCCTGACATGAAAATTACATGAAATTCAAGTGTCACTGCCCATAAGTAAAAGTTTTATTGGAATACAGCCACACTCATTCACTTACACATCATCTATGGCTGCTTTTGCGAGACAACAGCAGAATTGAGAAGCTGTGATGGAGATTGTATGGCCAGTAAAATCTACTATATTTACTATCTGGATCTTCACAGAAAGTTTGCTGACCCCTGCTCTATAGCATTTACACATTCAAGCACAATGTGAGCTTCTGAATTTTTTTTTTTTAATGAAATTCTGAAAGATGTTATCTTCTTTTCCAGGAAGAACACTCAGGCAGTCTCCCTCTGAAGAATTTTGATAGCCTAGGCTAATTTGAAACGACACCATTAGGTTATAGTTCTAGTGACTAGTCAGTCCAGCTTGAAAGACCTTCTCCTTTCCTCCCTCATCTGTTAAACACACAAGAGATAGCTCTAGGTGGTAAAGCTGGGTCTTACTACCCAACCCAGCCTTCCGTTATTCATCTTGACTGTGTTACGGGTTTAGTTTCACAACATTATGAGCTCATCCAGGCTTCTTGAATCATTTATAGGGATTTTCATTTTTGCTCTCAAACTCATACACTTTCTCTGCTGTGGAATTTTTTTTTTTAGCTTACAGTACTAAATAGTCTACATTTGTAAAATAAAGCCCGTACTTTTTTTTAACTTTAAGAAATCAGAATTTAAAAAAATTGCTTTTTATTGAGAAACTAATTTTTGCAGGTCACAGAGTAAGAAAATACCTTTATATCCAAAGATGTCAAAGCACCTCTAGTGAAAATACATACCAAGGTAAAGAACGTGTTTATTTTTAAATACTGATTATTTCTTGGAGGAAATACTATTTAATGGAAAAGATGTGACTAGTAACAGAGAGACCTCGACTATTTCTGGTTCTGCCAGTGACTCAGTTTGACTTTGGGCAAATATCTCACCACTGTTGCTCTTTATCTGCAAAAGCTGGACTTCATGCCTATGGGAGTTGGATGGCTAATCAATGCCTGGAAAATGCGTAGTGGCAGATGCTACAAAAGTGCTGAGCCTTAAAAACAAAACCACCCCCACCCCCCATTTGTGTTCAGTTGAGGTTGGGGTTTATTGTTATTTAACATTCCAAGGCCAACACTGTGTTAACTCCAGCGTGCTGCACAGAACAGATATCACCGTCCAGAAGGGATTTCTAAAAAATCCAAGATTTTGGACTTTCTTCTTTATTGTGGTTTGGGGTTATTTTAGAATCCAGTATTATACCCGTACAAAAATATTAAGGTTTAAGTTGAAAACTATCGATTTAAAAATCTAACTAAACCCCCTCCAAAAAAAGAAAAGAGGCCCACCCCCGCCCTACCAAGAAATCTCTCAAAACAAGAATTCTTCTGATGTTTTTTCCTCCCTGCAGTTCTCCATGTTACAGTCCTTGGAGGTAGAATAGGCATAAAATACTTTCACTAATAAAATATGACAAACCGCCGGATTATACGTGGCCGATTGCCCTGCTACACAAAGCAGAAAAGTAAATGCCATCATCCCCCTTAGAACAAAAGAACTTAGGAATAAAAAACATGGGGGGGGGAGCAGCAATAAATAAAGGTGAGCAAAGGACCCCGTGTCCTGCCCCTCCCCAACGCGAGTGTGGGACTAAGTACGGCTAATAAAGTGGTTCAAGGGTAGTTATTCGGAAAGGGGGCGGGGTGGCGAGGGGAGGGAGCGGGCGAGCGGTGGCCGGGGATTGCATGTTGCACTCGACTTGAGGTTGCATCTTTCTCCTGTTGCCTGGACCACGCTCCCCCATTGCAGTGCTTCCCCACTGCTACTCCCCGTTCCTGCCCTCGCGGCTTTTTCCCCCCTTAAAACTGCTGTTGCACTGGAGGGAGTTGGGGCCGCTCCGGAACCCCTTTGCAGCTCCTGCCGGCGGGAGGGGGATTGGGCTCGGGTCGTGGAGTTGGGGGGGCCCCAGCGGGCTCCGGCCTCGCCTCGGCTGCGGCTGCATGGGAGCCGGGCTGCTGCGCTGCGCGGGCCCATCATTGCGGCGGCACCGGAGTTTCGCCGCCGCCGCTCCTCGCTCAGCTCCATCACCGCCGCCGCCGCTGCACTGGAGTTTGGCTGCTGCTGCCCTACTTCACTCTAGTTTAGTTTCACTCACTTTACATCCGGGTTTTTTCCCTAGGCAATGGGGGCCGCAGCACACCCCGTTCCTTAGGCAAAGTGAAATAAATTCGCCGCACCGACACGTCAAGTAGTCCGCCCGCCCGAACGCCGCCGCAGGCCCCCGCCGCCCCCCCCCGCTGCCGCCTCTTCGCCCCCGGGGGGGCCGGTGCGTCCCGGGAGCCTCAGGCGGAGGTGCGGGGTTCCGGACCGGCCGCCGTACAACTCCGCCCGGCGGCCCCCTCCCTCCCCGCCATGCCCCTCTACCCCGGCGCCTCCTCTTCCCCCCTCCCTAGTCCCCGCTTTCCCAGCCCCAGTCCTTCTCGCCCGACTCTCGGGAGCGGCGGGGACGCGCACGGCGGCGGTGGCGGCGGGCCGGCGAGGCCGCGCGGCGGGCTCCCGCGCGGGCGAGTGTGTCTGGGCCTGGGCGGAGGGATCCCCGGGCTGAGGCGGCGGAGGTGCTGCGGCCCGGGGCCGGGTGGTGAATGGGCTGGTGGTGCTCGCTGCTGCTGCTGAGAGGAGGAGGAGGAAGAGGATGAAGAGTTGGGCTTGTTTGTCTCCCACAGTTTCTCTCCTGCTGCTCTGATTTTCCCCCCCCTATTCCGGCCCGGGGCCTGTGTGTGTCTCTCCAGAAGGAGGAGGAGGAGGATCCAGTTCCTCCCCCCACCCCCCTCCTCCCCACCCCCCCCTTGCCTGGGGAAGAGGAGGAAAGAAACAGTCCAGAGAGAGAGAGAGTGAGTGAGTGAGTGAGAGAGAGAGAGGGAGAGGAAAGGAGGAGGAGGAGGAGGGAGAAGGGAACAACCTACCATCTTAACACACTAATATCTAAAAAGTGCGAGAGGCCCAGAGCAGCAGCAGAAGCAGCAGCAGCAGCTCCAGCTTCTTCCCTCCCTCCCCATGAAGAAGAGTTCCCTCCTCCTCCTCCTCTTGCTTCTCCTGCTCAGAGTTCCTGCCTCCAGCTGCCAGGGGGGACAGCCAGCCAGCAGCAGGAGGGTGCAGTATCCCAGCTTTTCCATTCTCTCTTCTCACTCCTCTCTTTTTTTCTTGAGTAGCTCTATTTCCCCTCCCTTCCCCCCTCCCCCCTTCTCCCTCTTTCCCTCTGTCTCTGGTGTTTGTCTCTGGGAGGAACAGGGGCTGCTTGCTTGGAGTTTCTTGTGGGGGGAGGTAGGGGGAGGGGAGGGGTGTGTGGGAGGGAGGAGGGAAAGGGGGTGTTCTCGCCAGGACCCCTCAGTCAACTTGAGATTTGAGCAGTAACTTCCCCTTCGGGGCGCCCCCCCGCTTGCCCTTCCTATTCCTCCCCCCACTAAAAAAAGACAATGGAAAAACCTGTCTCCCCCCTTCCTCTCCTCTGCCCTCCACCCCTCCCCAGGATAAATTGGAAGTAAGTTTATGAGCAGCCTCGGGAGCCTGGGCGCAGAGTGCAGGGCCGGAGCGGGTGACAGAGGCGGCCCGTTGGGGGTGGCGGGGAGGGGGCGTCACATTGTCCCGGCGGGGGGCCGGGGAGGGGGCCGCAGGCGGGGCGGGGGGTCAGAGCTTCGTCCGCCCCCCTCGGTTCTCCCTTGGCCCGGGGATGGTCGCCTGGGCTGTTTCTCGAGCACCCCCCACCCTCCGGGATGCTGTCGGGGGGAAGTTTTTATTATGGTTATGTATTTAATTAGTATTATGATTATTTTTTGGGAAAACCATCTTGTTTGGCGGCTGAGAGATCTGGTTAAAAAAATAAAAAAGCTGCGGCTGCTGACGCTGCCGGGCCCAAGTGTGTATGTGTGCGTGCGTGTGTGTGTGTGGGTGCATTTGTCTTGGGTGGCCGGAGCACCGTTGGGGAAATTCCGCTTATTCTTCTTCTTCTGCAACTTGTTATTCCGGAGACTCTGCCTGCACCCCTCACCCCGGGGCCGGCCCTCCCGCACTCACCCCTGCTGCCGCCGGCCGCGGGGCGCCCCAGGGACCCGGAGCGGTCCGGGGCCGACCGGGCGCTCCGAGAGGGGCCGCGGCCGCCCCTCCCCCGCCCGCGCCCCCGCCGGGGGGAGGGGCGCGCGGAGTGGGACTCTTTCCGTTTGGTCCAGCCCCGTCGTGCACGCAGTTCCCAACACTTCTCGTCATCCTCTCTTTGGTCTCTTTATTCTGCTGAGCGGTGCTGTTAGGATTTCTTTTTTACCCCTGACCACGTTCGCGATGGTGGGTAGCAGCAAGGTGGCCCTGATAGGGGAGGGGTTGATACCGAGATTGGGCATGGGGGGAGAATGTCTCCTTTCAACTTTGTCTGTGGCTTGCACCCCCGGAGAAGGCCACACGCTGGTTGTGGGGTGCAGATGTGCCGAGAGTGATTTCTAAGTAGTTGAGTTGTTGAGATGAGGGTAGGACTGCTAATGGTAGGCAGGTTTTGTTTTCATTGGTGAATCGGGTGTCATCATATTCCGGTCATATGTTGAAATACTCTTTGTTTAGGTCTTGAAGTAGAGGATCTCACTCTGCACGTCCACATTGTGTTGTTTTTTAATGATGTCTCTGGAAGTATGGCTTTCTAGAATTTTAAATGTGAGTTAAGGTCGGGGCGTGTGTGGGCCTCAGCACTGGCCTTGACAGTGAACTTTGTGGCTGTGTTTTGGATTTGAGAGATTTGCCCCATAGCTGGGATGCGAGCTGTGGATTTTTCTTAATAGTAGGTGTCAGGAATGTAGATGTTTGAGCTGGGGGAAGTTAGAAGAACATTTATATATTAATTATTGATAGCAGAATATTAGAATCAGATTAATTTGGCTGATGAAAGTTTTTTTTTTTTTTAAAAGCAGTTGTGCACTCTAGGAAGGAAGCCTTTACATAGGCACACTTTTTATAGAGATTCTAAAGGGCGGGGAGCTGGAATTATCTCCTTTTAGAGAGAAGATACTCTTCAGCATCTGTGGCTTTATTGAGGGCTTGATAAAGAGACTGAAATTGGGACTAAGACATCTAAGGGTACTTTTCAGTGTTTACGTTGTTTGTTTACGTCTGGTGTTCACTCATGTTTGGACAGTAGGAATAAATAGGTCAGCTTTTGTTTTTGTTTTTGAAGACTAGCCCCCGTTTTTTTTTTTAAGTTTCACAATGTACTTGATTCACAGTTTTGTAGGAAACTTACTACATTTTTATTGGAAACAATATTATTCATTTTAAATTTGGTAAGTTCTTTCTTAACCCTTTTTATGTCTCCATTTATATATGAAATATACCTTGTGGGCTTAAAACTAGTGTATTAGAGACCATTTAAAATGCCTGAAGAATGCATTTTAAAATCCTAGGACATATCTTTTGATGGCAAGGAGGAAATTTTTGTGGGTGGTTACATTCATGTTTATCAACAAAATTTCTTAAAACTTCTGTAGATGTTCAGCTGTCCTTAAGTGGAGAGCACAGTAATAGTGCAGAAAATTCTCAAAACAAACTTCAGACTAGCATGTTAAAAATATGTCAGGTGCTTTCCATCACATCAGACTTGTGCTTTTGTTAACATAATAGTATTTACAATTTGACTGTTATTGCTCAGCTGGCCTCACAATAAAGTCTTTTGCACGAGTGCCTTTGAAGGCTTTTTAACTTAGTTTTTATGAAAATTTGCAAGCTTTATTTAAGCATGTTGTGTTTTGGACTTGGACAAGTCTTTATGAAACTGGAATAGTAATAGATTGAAAAAGTCTCCTACCTATGCCGAATTTTATTTTTAAGAGGTATAAGTGATGGATGGGGCCCTATGTCTTTTAGCTTTGAAGGGTCCATCTTTTTCCCTATTCAGTCATCTGGAAGGAGCTGTCTCAGAAATACTCTTCTTCTGCTTACATGAAGAGCTCTAAATGGTATCCAGCAGGAGGTGCTACAGCAAGAAAAAGCAAATCAGACTTTTGAGGGTCTTGCCATTTATTACAGCTCTGTTTAGCTTCAGCTAAGCAACAGGATTAACATCTTAAAGTTCCAGAGAGATTTTGAGTAAGTCCATTTAAAAGTGTCATTATTAAATTACGTTTGCTATTTGAAACTGAAATCTTTGATAGCTCTTTAACTGCATAGAGTACTATAGAAGGTAGTTTTGTTGTGGGTTGCTTAAGGATGCTGAGTTTAGGTAGTGAGTGCTATTAGGATTATTTTATTTTGAGGGGAACTGGTCTTGTATTGGTGAGTGGGATGTTGAATGCATATTTTTAAAAATTAGGTGTAATGGCTTTAAACAGAAGTAGTTTATACACTTTGGGACCTTTAAACTTTGTGATAATCCTAGTAATACTAATACAAGTAGGATATAGAGTGGTTGATATTTTAAAGGGGGAGATATTGTATGGCAAAAATTTTACACTTTTTGTGTCCTTCTGCCCCCACCACCCCCAGAATCTATGGACCTAATGATTCTCATAGTTACATTCTAAAGCACTCAGTTTTATAAATTTTTATGTTAGCAAACAATAACTGCATAAAGATGAAAGTAGCTACTTTAACAGTTTCATAGTATTTACAGCACATGGTTCTTTGAAATTGTTAGTGTTAGGTGAGTTGATTATCATTGGAAATATCATGCTACTGTCGTTGCATGTAAAGTTTTGTATCAAAGTTTTAAAAACTTAGGAATATGTGGAAAATTTGATTAATGTGCCTTTTGTCTATTTTCTAGACATAATGCTGTATTTTTTTCCTCAGTAAATCAAATGAGATAATACTGTGAAGGTTTTTAGTAAATTGTTAGAAGCCATGGAGATGTTACGTTGTTGAGATAGGTGACTAATACATGAACAGAATATTCTGTCCTTAAAATGCCAACTTTCTCCGTATCATTTGGGAAATGAAGGTGTAAACGTGTTCCTTGAACATTTTATGCATTTTTTTTTTTTTAAACACTGCTGTGGTTACCAAAAAGCTCTTTGTTACAGTTTTGAGCCTTTGTTTAAAAAATGCTGCTTATGCAGTTTTTCATAATTCAAAAAAAGATCATTTTTCCTTTTGAAGATCCTGTGAAGTGTGTATACTCTTAAAGTTTTTGTTCATTTCTCCATTGATATGATAGCTTTAATGGTTGATTTTAGTGGATATTTAAGTTCCCTGACTCTTTTATAGACTTTTATTAATACAGCGAGTAACAGATGTTATGGTTAAGGTTTTTATTGTTTTGATTAACTCTGTAACTTTCTGAAAAATTCTCACTAAAATTTTCAAGCTTATTTCAAAGTGAAAAAGATATCTATGTATGTACATATATGCAGCAGTATTGGGAACCTATGTGTATCATTTTTGTTTTTCTGTTTTAGAAGCATGCGTGAGGAAATGACTACTCCAGTCTAGAGGGGAGCACTTAGATATTTTTGTGCAAAAATAACCCAAAAGTTTAAAACTCAAAGCCTTGGCAGTCTTAGTAGACTCTCCTCACAAATTTGCAACAGAAAATTAAACAAATAAAAATATGGATAATTGGGAGTCCCTGTGTTTATGAATATATCAAAAGGTGTAGTATCTTAAATTTTAGAAGTGGCTGTTCTTTATGAAATAGTTCAGTTAGAAAGTAAATATAGAAACTTGCCTCTGTGGAGGGTGAGAAAAACATTTAACTATATAGATAAAAATGAAACCTCTCAGGGTAATATTAAGTTTTTCATCCCACAGACAGTGTATACTAAAGCTCCTTGTGAGGAAATATTAAAGTTAAGCTTATGTTAATGTGCTTCTGAATTTTGTATCCTTAGTATTTTATTGCTGAAGGTTTTTGTATTTAATTACTATTCGAAGTGAGTAAAGTTTTATGCCTCCAACCTTTGAAAAATTTCCATTATATCTATATTCATAGATGATTTCTTGAAGAATGTTTGACTCTTCATATTAATTTGTGCTGGGATATATTAATGATTTATGTTGACTTCTCAGGAACTTTTGTACATGGGATTTTTTGCAGGACAAGGATATTTTTTAGGAGCAGGGCAATATATTTTGATCACTTTCTTTGCTGTTTTGACTTTTTTAAGATAATATGTTAACACTGCATTAAATTTGTTGTAGATAATTATTTATTAAATAGTATATGCTTTCTCCTTTGTGTGTTTGTGTGGCCATACTATTTTGTAGTTTTTCGTGTAATTCTTTTTTGTGTATTATGTTTTTGAAGAGTTGTCTTTTGTGAGAACGTTGAAATAGACTTTTAAGAGAAACTTTTATATTGTTTATCCATCAATCCAATCTTAAATGGGGGTGAGTGGTGAACTCTTCCTTTCTAAAGATTATATGTAAGCTTCTGTCATCCTCTGAGTTTTTCTAAAACAACTTTTTAACACCAGACTGTTGTCTGGTAGTTTGAATACCCCTTGACTTCTCTCTCTCCAATACTTTCCAAGGCCTTCCTCCCCTTTTTTTCAAAATAAAAAATGGTTAGTGAGCAGGTCTTGGTTGAAAGACACTCCTCTTTGCTATATTTCGGAATCAGCTACGGAAATGTCTTCTGCTTACAGTTTTTGTAGTAGACAAGACAGTGAAGGGGTAATGTGGAGATAGGAAGGGCATGGGGCCTAACAGGTTGAAGGTCTAGGCTTTATTTTGACTCTGATGTGGGCCTAGGGGAAAAAATAACTCAAAACACAGAAGCCAAAAAGATGGGTTTTGTTTTATTGTTTTGTCTGCATTGAGAATACAAACTGTCAGTACTTGAGGAGAAGGAGCAGCAGAAAGGAATTGATTTTTTTTTTTTTTCTGCTGTGGATCCAAGTATTGTTAACCATGTGCATCTCTAAAGCAGCATACTTGCAAATCAAACAGTAGTTGATTCTTCCACTCTGTTAACTGTGAGAAACCTAAACTGTTTTGTTTTCGTTTTTAAATAAGTACCCAAAACTTCAGGGTAGTGACAATAATTTCCTGATAAAAGTGGGTGATAGTAACCATGGCAACTGCTATCTCTGGCCTTATGGACAGTATGTTGTATTGATGAAGCTTCAGATCCTTTAGTAGCCTATCACTTTTATGGTGAGATGTAGTAGCATGTGTTGCAGGTGCTTTTTAGCTGGATTGTGTTAAATTTGTGTGCCAGCTTATCTTTCCTTGTTAGGAATTTCTTGGACTGTGTTCCACAGCATGTTTGTGAAGGTACTGTTGCCTGAAAATAACCCACCACCTGTGTTAGGCCTCCTGATGCAGATTGCGCTTAGTTCTTTCCCAGCCTCCTTCCTCAGTCTTGCAGAAAATAGGGTGTGTGTAGAAACTGTATGTACATAAATTACAGCTCAAATGTACCAGCTTGGATTTGGACATGTTATTGATAGCTTCTTTAAAAAAAAAATCTTTTGTTCTTTCATAAGAGGTTAACGGAAGAAGGAAATGGGCCTGTAGTTGGAATTTTTTCCCCTAAGTGTTCTGTCCAGAAACGTATGTGTGTATCTGTTTGTGTGTAAGGAATAAGAGGTGACGAGTGGAAGTTGTAAAAATTGAGTAAGGATTTGGCAGAAGAGGAACTTAACTGTCTTTTGTTTTTATGATGCTGTTGTATTACAAATGAGTAAGAATATATTTCCTGTGGATAGGACTAGAGTAATGGAAAATGTTTTGAGAATTTCCTCTAAGAAAAATTATTTATAAAGTGTAACTTGAGAATGACCTTTCAGGGAAAACCTGGTAAAACAGAACTTTTTTTTTAATAAAAAGCTTTGAAACAGGTCCAGCCAAACTTAAAAAAAATTACTTTACAAACTGTATTTCCATCATAGCAAATCTTTTTGCTTGAATCTTCTATATAAGGTTTTTCCTGTGTGAAAATGTTTATCTAAATATTAATTGATACTTTTCCCAGTGTGTGCTAAATTGTGTGTTGAAGCAGAGACCAAATTAGGTCTGAATTTGCATAGACCCTGATGATCAGATCTAGTCAAATTGTGCTAGATAGTTCAGACTTTCTTGAAACTTGCTGTGATAGGGCGAAGTGGTTTGCTTACTACAAGTCCCAGGATGCATTGCAGCTTTTGCTTACCTTCAGATTAGAGCATTGCATGCTGGGATCTGTAGTTGATTTAAACAGCACAAGTAACTCTTCCCTCTTGTCTACTCCATTTTATGCAAAGCTTTCCAAGCCACCAAGAACTTTCTGCTAAGTAAAGTTTGATTGTTAGTATCATGCTTATTATGACGCTGAAATTCTGAAGTGAGTCTGTAGAAACAACCTAATGTTTTAATTTACCTTAGATTAGTTTATTTTTAGATTGTGCACTATATGATTTATGGAAACCGTGGTGCCGTAGTGGTTAAGAGCTACTGCTGCTAACCAAAAGGTCGACAGTTCAGTTCCACTAGGTGCTCCTTGGAAATCCTATGGGGCAGTTCTGCTCTGTCTTGTAGGGTCACTATGAGTCGGAATCGACTCCATGGCAACGGGTTTTATGGTTTATATGATTTGCATGTAAAATAACAGCACACTATGTACGTATACATACATACATATAATTTACACGTTTATATTTATGCATATTTATATTTATGCATATAAAAGCGTCTTAGCAGTTGTAAGTTATTTTTAAGCCCTGTAGTGATACAGGTTTTTTTATAATTATCACATTTTGGATTGCTAGTATGGGCATTAGAAGCTTATTATTGCTTATACAGTAATATCATTGTTGCGCCTGATATCTATGCCATTGCTTTTTTTGGGGGGGGGATGGGGACAGTTCAGTAACCTCAGTTGAATGGAAGTTTTTTTTTTTTAAACCAGTAAGTTGAGAGTTCTATGATTCTTCCACAGTAATTGTTAGCATCTTCAATATCAGTACTCTAATTGAGAGCCAGATTCCTGAAAATAAGTGTCATTTTAATGTAAATTTAATACCCAAAGATGTAGTCTGAAAGGTAGAAGAAACGGTAAGATTTACTGATTTGTTAATATTTTCATTTGTATAAAAGTTCAATCTCTGTTCTTTCGAGGGTTCTAACACTTTTTATTTTGGTTGTTGCAGGGATCAAATGTTAAAATCTGTGAAAGCGCTTAGCACAGTGCCTGGCACATAAGGGCTCAGGATATGTTTGGAAGTAGCAGCAGTTGTAGTAGGTAGTGGTGGTTGTCATTAAAAAATAGCATACTGTACATTTTTTCCTCTCTTTTTATGTTATAATTTGTTCAGAAGCCCAGGCTGTTCTAACAAGAGTTTGAGATTTTGGGCTTATGGTAATGATGCTGCAATTCCTTATAATTTTTTGCTGTACATAAAATGTCTTTGTACTTCAGTTTCTCTGTTAAGTGATATGTTCCCCTGGGTCAACCATTCAGTAGCAGAATTTTCACGAGGATTCAGCGCTTTGCCACTGCCTTTGGTTGACTTTGGAAAGCATTCAAAAGATTATGAAGCTCTTTCTGTTCAGAATGTTTGCACTGGTAAAATTTCTAGATTAGTTGATTAATAAAAATAAGATGCTACAGAAACGCTCCTTGTGTCACAGTGTATGTAACCTTGGAAAAATTCTTTTGTGTTTAGAAGCATGTACCAATCTATCACTGCAGTTCACAGTGTTAAAGGGTTGATGTATTGGAGGCCTGAGCAGCCCCAGAAAGAAAATGTAGTTTCAAACCTGTGAGTTGTACTTCACATGTTAGGTTCGAAAGCATCTTACATTTATTTTCTCTTTTAGGACATTCTAACTTTTGAACTTATGGGATATTTTTATTCGTGTGGCTGGTCAGTTTTAGCTTTTTGAGAAGGGAATAAGATGCCTGGGAATATTGAAAAATGTAAACATAAGTTGTGATGTTTGTGCCTTAGTTTGAATGTATGTAGAATCAAGAAAGTGTCTTTCTTACCTGCTTGGCTAGTATCTATTCCAGCCGTTTCCCTTGTGCAGAGTTCCTGGAATATTATTGCTGAGGACTGCTGTGTTTACTTAAGAGAACTCTGCCTTTAGTAGTAATTATTTAAGTACTTGTTTACACAACAAACCCACTGTAAGAATAGCCGCCCTTTTCCCTCAAAAATGTGATTTAAAATATTTTTAATGTGTGTATATTAGACATTAAGTAGATTCTTTAGAAGTGTTGAAAATGTATAGAATCTGGTCCAGTGTTTCCACGTTATGAATTATTTTATATCAACTTGTGTTTTCTAGACTTAATACTGAATGCAATAACTTCAGCAGTTACAAGAAAGTTAAATACAGAGGGCTTATTATAAGGGGGCAAATAGTTTGTGGTATTAAGTGGCCAGTGCGGGAAATATCAGACTTGGATGAATTCTCCTTCCCTATATTCTATGGTTACACACACACTTGTAATTTCTGAAATACTGAATTTGGAAATAAGGAGAAGAAATAAAAGGGAAGAAAACTGAGCAGCCATGTGTAATTCTGTAGAGTCCTCTCTCTGACACATGTAAATTGTTGAGCACAGTTTTCTACCTTTTTTTATGGAATGTCCTAGGCCCATGGAAATGAAGCACTTGTGATGGTATCTGCAGACCTGGCTTCAAGTCCAGCCCTGTCACTTAGCTGTGCACTTGAGAAATTCAGCTTTGCTGGGATTTAGTTTTCCTGGGTGGTAAAATGGGATAACAGAAAGAGCCTGCTTCACTATGCTGTTACAAGGATTAGATAATACTCGTGAATGCACTTTATAGACTGTAAAGTAGCATATATAAATTAGATATTGTCATTAATAAATGGCTAGATTTTAAGATATTTGCTATATTAAGTTAATATTTAGAATTTTTAAATGTATTATAAGAGAATCAAGATAAATCAAAATTGGTGATCTCCCCCCACCACAACAGAGAAATTCTTGACATGTGTTTTACAGATTTGTTCTTGATACATTTGTGTGTATAATACAAATAATTATAAATGTACTGAGGGTGGTGTTATGGAAATGAAAAAGTTTTTTTTTTTTAATTTTATTCATTTTGTTGTTGTTGAGAGTATACACAGCAAAACATACCAATTCAACTGTTTCTACATGTACCATTTAGTGAAATTAATTATGTTCTTCAAGTTGTACAACCATTCTCACCCTCCTTTTCTGAGTTATTCTTCCCCCATTAATATACATTCACTGTCCCCTAAGGTTCCTATCTATTCTTTCTAGTGTCTTGTCAATTTGATCCCATATAGATCTTAAAAGAGTGTAATGCTCAAGGCAGACATTTTTTACTAGTTAAGTTATACTATTGTTTGATTTTAAGAAGACTTCGGAGGATATTTTTGGTTTAAGGTTTAAAGATTATCTTGGGGCAGTAGTTTCAGGGATTCATCCAGGAAGTCTAGAGTCCATGAGAATTTGAAATTCTATTCTGAAGTTTCCCCCTTTTGTTCAGTACACTTCTATAGAATCTTTGATCAAAATGTTCAGTACTTGTAGCTGGGCACTATCCAGTTCTTTTTGATCTCATGACAAGGGAGGCAGTTGTTCATGGAGGCATGTCACCATACATTCCATATTCTCCTACTGTTCCTGACTCTCCTTTTTCCTCTGTTGCTCCAGGCGAATAGAGACGGATTGTTGTGCTTTGGATGGCTGCTTGCAAGCTTTTAAGACCCCAAGCACTATGCAATGAACTAGGAGGTAGAACAGAAGCAGTAAACATGTTATTAGGCCAGTTAACTGGGATATTCCATGAAATCATGACCCTAACCCTCCAAACGCAGAAACCAAATCCTATGAGGTTTTTGGTTGTGCATAAACAGCCTCAGCAGCTACTCTTTGTTGTTGTTGTAATCTACCATTCAGCTTTTGACAATTCAACTTTTTATAGGTATACAACTTATTGACAGCAGTTAAAATAATCGCCTGTGAGACCCTACCCTTAATCAATGTGATATTTTCATTGCCATTAACCACCTCCCCCCATTCCTCCTCTCTCCCACCCCTGGTAACCACTAATATACTTTGTTCTCTATACATTTTCCTTTTCTTGTCTTTCTTGTATAAGTGAGGTTATACAATACTTGTCCTTTTGTGATTGACTTATTTCACTTGGCATTATGTCTCCCAGCTCCATCCATATTGTAGCATGTATCAAGACTTCATTTCTCCTACTGACTGAGTAGTATTCCATAGTATGTGTGTACCACATATTGTTTATTCATGTGTTGGGGAATGAAAAGTTTTAATTATGGGCTTTTGTGTTTAAAAATACTTTTGTGTGTTAATATACAAACTTATAGTGATTACATAAATATACATATTTGTTCTTAGAGAAATGGTATAGATTCAGATTTTAAATGTTTGGCAAGTTGTGTGAACAGTTTCTGTACCTTAGAACTGTTATCAAAAATATTAATAATACTAGTGTAATATTTCTTTGAGTGCTTATCATGTACATTGCCAAGCCTTTTTACATATGGGGTCTCACTTATTTTAATCCTCCCAGCAATATTTTGAGGATTTGCTTTCATTATCCTACCCCCATTTTACAGATGAGGAATTGGAGGCCTCCCTAGGATCACATAGGTAGCAGATGATACAGCCTGCATTCAAGATCAGGTTTGATTCCGGAGCCCCTGATGTTACGTGTCTCAAATGTTGTACTGAACTATGTAATTCCTGTAGAAACTTAGAAAATGAAAAGTTTTCAATTTACTGAAATGGCCATGGCTATGATGTATTATTTTGAGAATGTTTCATGTTGATTTTGGTTGGGTTAGGCTGAATATTTTGGAAATAGTAAGCATTGGAATGGAAGAGGAATGAAGGTGATTGGGACAGTGCCTGTCTTCTTCATCGTATGACCATCACCAAGCACAGTGCCTAGCTAGCATGGAGCGGGGTCTAGTGACTATTTCTTAAGAGTTGGAAGTTGGATGCTTTAGTATGGTAGGTTATTTTATACATTTTCTCAGTAGGTGCAAATAGTTTACATTCACTATTCCAATCAGTTCTTACATAGAACACTTTAGAGGGTTAGGTAAGTGTGCTTTCTTTTAATAAATATTATAAAAACATTGCATTTGAGTTATGAAAGAAATTCCAGCAATATAGGTATATATACAGTAGAAAATGAAAGGTATCCAATTCCCATCCTACTTTAAAAATTTTCCTCTACATTTAAATATGTATATTTATGCATTTTAGAAAAAAAGTGTAATTTTACCATAATACTCTTACAGTTTACTTCTTTGGTGGCTGTTTAGAAAACCTGCTTGTTTTTGAAAATAGGATTCATGTGGGAAGTGGGAGTGAGGTTGGAGGTAGAGAGGTGCGTGAGATTTATACTAAAATTAAGGTTATAAAGCTAATGCTGTAGATTAATTATTATCTGTGGGGCAAAAATCATTTTAAGTTCTTTTTACTTGCATTTCATACCTTGGACATTGTTATTTTCAGAACTTTAAAAAATGTTGACCAATTTAAAATGACAACATTGTTATCTATCCTGCATAAGTTATTTAGGAGATATCACTTCAGAATTAAATTATATGAATTCCTTCTTATAGCTACTTATGAAGAGAACAATTGTGATTTCAGATATATATATATTTTTTAATGGTAGCCTCTTCTTGATTGTTAGGAGACATTCATTTAACATTTACAAAGTAAAGTGGAGTTTTAAAACCAAGAAAATAGTTATAATATTTTAATTAATAGAAACTCAAGCCAGTACTGCTTAATTGGCATATAGATACCCTGCACAGGAATTACTCCTGGAACTCACATCTTTATTTTGTAGTGTTGGCTGATTTCACCCACATCCCCATCCCTACTCCCTCTCTTACCACCAAATGCTGTACCAACAACGCTGTATTTTTTAAGGCAGTAATAAAAAAAAAATTTTTTTTATAGGAGTAAAAAAGATTAAAAAAAAAACAACTAAATTATTTGAGTGCTGTTTTTCTAGCATTATATAAAAAAAGACATACTCAAGGCTTTATAATCCATATTAAATATAATCTTGACTCTGATTTTGAGAGTTTTAACTTGTTGCTAAAGTTATTAGTCATAATTCACCTTTCTAATTTTTTTAATAAAAAATTTTTTATTACATAAGTAATAAAACTTTTTCCATTATAGAACTTTTTTTTCCAAAAGCTTTTTTTAATCTCAGAATGTACTTCTTGGTTTTAGGGTGCTTTATGCTTCTTTATGAAGTGCTGAAGTTTGACCTTAAAATTCCAAGAATTGAATCTGATAGAATGTAGCAGTTTATTTAAACTATCCTAAAGTCAAAGCTTTACCAAGCCAAGTTAAGAATATTTCTCATTGCTAACATTCATATGTGCTTTTCATTTTGAGTGGCTCACAGCATGTCCTAGAGAGTATTTTTTTTATTCCTCGTAGTAGACTTGTGAGTGTAAAAAGGCTTAGTTAATGTCATGGATGGTGAAACTGTGGCGGAGACAAAAATGTGAGTAAGTTAATGGCAGAGCCTGATTTTCCTGTCTCTCTTAATTCTAGCCTCAATCCTCTTGACCCATAGTCTCCAAACTTTCCTTTTAAAAATGATAGTCACCAGTAAATGTATATTTATGTATGATATTCTAAACTAGTATTTTATGTATGTTATAAAACAGAGGAAAGTTGACCTTTAAAGAAGGATGAGATTGAAAAATTTAAGTTGTAATATTTTCTTCCCATAGCCCCTCCCCAGGGTGCATGTACCCACTTGGAGACTAGTGCTCTAGATAGGCTGTTCTGCCTGCAGAGGTGGCAGCCATGGGGACACCTGGAGGACGATTGGTACAAGGTTTGGGGCTTTAAGTTGAAGTGATCTTTTGCAGCTTTTTAATTTTAAAGAAACAGCCTTTCTTTCTGTGAAAGGCTGGAAGATTGAGGGTAAAGGCCTTGGGAGAGTTGGGCTTAAAAGACAGAAATACAAGCCTTATTTATTTTTTTCAGGGTTGACCAAAGGGAAAAGGCTGCCTACCCCGGCAGCTCCTATTTCCACCGAGATGGCAGCGCCTTTTTTTGTTGTTGTTAGGCAGTTTATAGAACGCAGGATAGCTTGGTAAGCGTCTTCTCTGTGCCTGATATGACGTAACATTGTAGAGTATGCAGCATGCATGTTAAGTACAAGTGGTTGTATTTGGCTTGTTGCTGCAGCATTTTTGATGATGTCTTAAAAAGCAACTATCACTCGATAGAGTTAGATATGTACAAATTCTTGATATCATCATTTCATGGAGACTAAACTTTGTAACTTGAATTATTCTATTTAATATTTGATTACTTCTTCCCCTGCCTCCTGCCCCCAACACCTCAAAACAGAATTCTTTTTCTGAAAGGAACAGATGCCATTAACTTATCAGGACTTGATACTAAAAAGCCTACAAAAATCTTTGTGCTGTTTATTTTCTTTATTTAATCTATATGCAAAGCATACTGTAATTATTGTTAGAGGGTTTTAAGATGATGGCTCCTTCCCCCCACCCTCTTTGTGCTCAGGGGAGATAGATTAGGAATGCCAAATTGACAACTTGGTGTAAAGAAGTAATGACCAGTGAAATACAACAGGAGTTCTAATAAAAAGCAAACCAGATACAAATGTAGAATGAAAATATCTTAGTAAAATGTTAGCATGCTGTACTTGGAACAGATGCCACATTAATTCAAAAGAGAGCCCAGAAAATGTGGCAACTTTACTATGTCAATGGAGGGAGCTGCAATAGTTCCTTTTCTCATTGTGTCAAGTTCTCAGTACCTTCAGGTCCAGTCCTGTTCTCCTGGATACTTATTTTTGTGTTTATGTTACATGTTAACATATAAATATTAAATCCATGCTTAATTTTTTATTTATGAAATTAAATGTATTGTCTTACTAGTAGAGAGATATTAGGGTAAAAAGCCCAGTAACTTGTAATGCAACAGTAGTGATTCTTGTTTTAAATACACATGTCAAGATAGGCTGCACCCTTCAAGGCACATTTATGGTAATTAAGGTAGTCTAAGATTTGAGTCTGAAAGAGGCCTAGTGCTTTTTGAATGTACAATTTGGAGACGTTACAAAGCTATGAGAATTTTGCATTTATTTTTTCTCATTTAAATTTATGGTTATCATTGGACATTTGTTATGATTTTTAAGTAGGTTAGATTCATTCATCTCTTTTATGGTGTTTAGAAAGAAGAAGGAGGGGTGATGGAAGGGTACTGTACACACTTGGATATTTGCAGAGTGACATTCATTTTATAGTAGATTGCACCAGGGTATCTCTTAATTGCCTGTTTCTTGCAGGGCATGTTTAGTGTGGACCTGAGTGTGGAGAGAGGTGGGCTGGGGGCTCTTAACCAGATTTACAGTGTGCCACTTCCTGAGCAGTGCGATGATCTAATCACCAGGGGTGTATCCTGTGTGCCTGTAAAGAAGCCTGGTGCACATGCTTAGTAAAGCACCACTAGTTTTCTCTCAGTTGGCCTAGGGCATGAAGGCTTATGATTTAGTAATTTTGTTGAGAAGGTGAGAACGGTTTTGTTTTCATGCAATTCAGGTGAAGGGAAGTTTTTAGTATGGCAGTAGAGTACAGTGGTTGAGTATCAGTGCTGGAACCAACTTGTATGGGCTCAAATCCCAACTCTGCCATGTGTTAGTTCTGTGGCCACAACCAAGTCACTTCACCCTGTATGCCTCTGTGCTTCAGTTTCCTCATCTGTAAAATGTAGATAAATAATAGAACCCGTTTCCTGTGGTTGCCATGAGGAGTAAATGAATTAACGTGTAAACTGCTAGACGGTGCCTAATACACAGAAAATGCTAAATAAATAGAGCTCTTATTAGATATTATTACTACTTAACATTAGTTCTCTTCTCCTTTCTTCCTTTCTCAAGAGTTGAAATAAATGTTGCAAAGGGGGAAAAGAGCCAGAGCTTTGGGGTCTGACACCTGAGTTGGAATCTCAGTATAACCACTTAAAGTTGTGTGAAGTTGGACTATTTATTTATGGCTGCTAACCAAAAGGTTGGCAGTTCGAATCCACCAGCTGCTCCTTGGAAACCCTATGGGGCAGTTCTGCTCTGTCCTATAAGGGTCGCTATGAGTTGGAATCCACTCAACGGCAACGGGCCCTTCAACAAAGATTTAGCACATACATGCTGTATATGAAGCACCGTGCTGGTCAGTTGGACTTCACTTTCGTCGTCTCTGATTATAGGGATAATACCAGCATCTTAGGGTTGATGTGAGGATAAAATGAGACACTCTTAAGACATTTAATAAATGATAGCCGCTGTTACCATTATATTATCATTATTATGATTGCTAAATTTCCACTAAAAGTTTATGGGAAAAGAATGACTATGGAACAGTTTAGCTGGAAAGGACAGTTTTCTTTCCTGAAATATCATGGGGAGAAAGGATATGGACAGAAGTGTATCTGATGAGTTCTTATTTGTGAATACCTTGGGAGAAATAGAAAATACACAGGAATATGTCAGTTTTAACAGAGCCTTTTAAAAACATTTCAGGAAATAAATAAGAACATTACGGGGTACTTTATATTAAAACCTTTGGTGATGTAAGTTCCCCCCACTCCCAACAACTGATGAATCCAACATGAAGATACTCATTAGTAGACTAGGCATCATAACTCAGAACTCCAAAATACCAATCAGCTGGTCAGTCTGTTAGGTCTGCTTCTAGGGTGTGTGTTTAACTCTTGAGAACATGTGATAGAGTGTAGTAACTAATGGAAACAATTATAGAGCAACAGAGATGTAAATGTGGCACATAAATGCTTTCCAGTAATGATGGGCATGATTGGCTTTCTGATTTTGGGCATTTTGCCTTTGTGAAATTTCCTCTTATCTGATGCCTGGTCTTTTCTTATGGTAATTCATATTTTCTTTCTATACTTAATTGTCGTGTGCTACCTATATTGAGCCTAGAAACTGGGTCTGACAACAAGCTGATTGTGAGAAAAGCCACTCTAAGGCCCTGCCTTAAGTGAGTGCTTCAGAATTAAGTTTTTTTTTTTTTTAAGAAATGAGTTTTTATTATATCGGTATCTAGTATGTATGTATGTATCTGTCTAATCTATCTAATTTATCTGTGTGAAACCAGTAAGTGAGGAAAGGGGAAGGATCATTAAGTGCATCATATAATTAATTTTATTCATTTATTACAAATTTGAATATGCAGCTTTTCTGATTTTTGATCAGTGTTTTGTTTTTTTTTCCCCCTGGGACTCAGCAAATGCATTTGTAATAGATTACCAAAACATCCTGAATATGGTATGTTACCACGAGCGAGCATTTGAGTTAAAGTAGTATAATAGCTTCCATTACCTTCTTGTTCTTATTTATACAGCTGTACCATTTGATAAAGGCCTACTAGGGGGATGGATGTATTTACTGTGTTTTATTTTGTCTGTGTTTCTAAAACAATGTTTCTGCTTTCTGAGCAGAAGTTCCAACAAGTTTGTTTTGATAAAGTACTGCACTTTAGCTTAACTGATATTTTAAAAATTAAGGAATTTTATAGCAGGCTGTATAGTTTTCTTTCAGTTGAAAAGAATTGTAATGTTACTTTACAGTAGCTAGAGTGGCCAGTAGTAAAGCTTTGTAGCTTTTAAATTAGTATAGCATATAAAACCATACCCATTGCCATCGAGTTGATTCTGACTCTTAGTGGTGACCCTACAGAGCAGAGTAGAACTGCTCCATAGGGTTCCCAAGGAGCAGCTGGTGAACTTGAACTGCTGACCTTTTGGTTTGCAGCTATAGCTCTTAACCACTGTACAGTGTAAGTTTTCTTTACTTTAGAACATAATGCAGGGCCTGTAAAAATTCTTAACAGTTTAGAAATGTATTTCATTTTAATAAATACCTGGGTTAGAAATAGACCCTGTTGGGATCTTTTGAGCTGATTTAAAGAATTATGGAGTTTTGAAAATGAGTTTATATCGAACTGATTTTTTGAAAGGTGGTACCACTTCTGACAGGAGTAAACTCCTGTTATATGCATGCACAGGAACCCATCAAGTTCATTGGTACAGTAGCTACTTCACAGACAGATGAGCATACTCCCTCCATTGCCTTTCCTCTCCACTTTGCTGCTTTACCATCTCTTGTTTTATTATCTCTCCTTTGATTTTACCACCACTTGTCTGCTATTCATCACTCCCCCAAAACCATCTTCTTCTGTTTCCCTTCAATAAAATCATTGTAATTATTAGTTTCTAAACAGGGAGAGCTGTTATCAAGACCTTAAGGGTTTTACAGTTTGTAGACCCCCGCCCTGCATTTTGAGCCTTCCGCCAGGAGTTAGATAAAATCACTTGGGAAGTAACTGAATATTTGTGAAAACATTTTGTATTTGGGCTAAGGAAGAAAATAGAAAAAGACATTTTTACCTCAGAAGTTGCTGGAATTTTTCTGTGGATGAGATAGGAGTGTAGTGGGGAAAGGGGCAGGCTTGTTACTTAACTAAGATAAGGGAAATATGAACCATTAATTTATTAGATTGTCCTCTGTAGTCCTGTGGACCTAATCGAAGAAGAAAATGGAAATGTTGATGTTGCTGATTCTGAAGGTACTTTTAACTAATAGGGCTAAAATTTCTTTAGTTTGTAAAATATAAAATATGGCTATGATGCCTTGTTATTGTGTGTTGATCTTTTACATTTCAGCTATCATTAGTTGATAGTTGCAAACTAGCAGGGCTTTCCTTTCCAGATTTCTCCAGTCGGTTTTGAACTGTTAACTTATTCTTTCGGTAAGGAACTTAAAACTTGGAAATTAGTGGTTACGTGTTGAGTTAGTCCCTGGGTGGCACAAATGGTTAAAGGCTTGACTACTAGCCAAAAGGTTGGCAGTTCCAACACACCCAGAGGCAACTCGGAAGACAGGCCTGGAGATCTGCTTCTGAAAGATCACAGCCTTGAAAACCCTATGTGGTGTTCTTAGTTGCTGTAGAGTCGATTCGGACTCACAGAGACCTCTTGTGTGCATTTGTGAAAACCCTTTCTACTGCACTAACTGCAACTACTGGGAGTTGTTCTCTCAGAAATGGGATAATAGACCCCAACTCCTATGTCTCTAAAGCACAAACATAATTCAAGTAAGTCACTAAGGAAGGTCACAGGTAAACACTGGATTAAAAAAAAACCATACACACAAGAAAAAGCTAAAGTAAAAGAACAATTAACATACTAAGGGAAGTTTATAAAATAACATTAATATGGACAGAAGAAGACTAGTGGAGAGAAGATATCTCACACAAAAATAAATGCAACAGGATTACAACAAATAAATTTTTTAAACTAAGAACAACACATGTTAAGTTAATGGCTATGCAAGAGACAGAAAGGGCCACATAGACCAGAGGCTTCATCAGCCTGAGACCAGAAGAACTGGATGGTGTCCAGCTACCACCAATGACCACCCTGACAGGGAACACAACAGAGAGTCCCTGATGGAGCGGCGGAAGGGTAGGATTCAGAACTTAAATTCTAGTAAAAAGACCAGACTTAATGGTCTGACTGAGACTGGAGGAATCCTGGAAAGCATGGCCCCCGGATTCTTTGTCAACCCAGAACTAAAGCAATTCCAGAGGCCAACTCTTCAGACAAAGATTGGACTGGACTGTGGGACATAAAATGAAACTCATGAAGAGTGTGCTGCTTAGCTCAAGTAAATACATGAGACTAAATGGGCAGCCTCTGTCTGGAGGTGAGATGAGAAGGCAGAGAGGGTTAGGAGCTGGTTGAATTGACAAGGGAAATCGGGTGGAAAGAAGGAGTGCTTTCACAGTATAGGAAGAGCAATTAGGGTCACATAATGGTGTGTGTATAAATTTTTGTATGAGAGACTAACTTAAATTGTAAACTTTCACTTGAACTACAACAATAAAAAAGAAAAAATGTTAATGGCTGTGTTATATTTAAATTCAGTAACTTCTAAGCTCTATACATTTAATCTATTGTTTATTTATAGCTAGAAAAAAACGTATTTGAGAGAAGAGCCTTTATAGGATTTTTAAAAACTTATGTGGGCATTTAAAAACATACGCAGAAATAGAGTAATATAATAAATACCATGTACTCATTACCCAACTTAAACAATTACCATCTTTTTTGTCAGTCTTTATAATGTGTAAAACATACCAGGAAAGTAATTTTATATTTTCATAACATGCAGTACAAATAGATACATTGCTATACTCAAAGAAAAAGTGTATGTAAGAAATGTTAATTCTTTTTATACATTGTAAATTTAATATTGGTCATCACTTTTTAGGATAATACTGTTTTCATTTATCTTTTAAGTTGTTGAACATGTCTGAGCCACCACTAACTTAATGAAGAACCACATCTGCTGGAAAGATTTTACTGTTACCCCTTTTGCCTTTAGAAACTCTGAGATTATTAGTTTTGAATTTACTGTTGTTATAAATTGCATTTTATTTTATGTATGCTTTCCTATCTGTAACGTTTGTATGGACCACCAATAACGGTCATTTCTAATGTGTGTAAACTGGCAATATTTAAGCCAGTTTAAAGTTGCAAATCGCTGGATACTGTTCTGAACTTCCTTCTGCTGCATATTCTATTTCTGTTTAACTGGCAAGTATGCACTGCTTGACTAAGGAATACATGTCATAACTTGTAAAATGGCTTATTGAGGAGGGAATTTTGAACTACCTGCAATCCTTAGACCTGGTAACAGTGATTAGGAACTTAAGCCATTTGCTCCCTTGTACACTTCTCATTGGAAGAGTAGTAAGTTGTGCGCATACCTGCAGTTGTGGGACCTGTTCACTCCAAGGTGACGGTCTGAATTTTCTTTTATTAGTTTAAATTAGACCCATAGGGGTAATTATTCCACCCCAATGCATGAGGAAGCATAGTCGGTGGAAATTGTACATCTAAACCCCTGTGCAGTGCATTGAAAATGTATCTTCAGTGTTATGATGCTGTTTGGCGCATTTAGTTTAGTGCAGGGAGTGTACTTATTTAACAGGACCTTTAATAAGCTCTCTCTACACCAGAGATACATATTTTTAAATTATACTTAAGAAGACTTGGTAGTATTCCCCAGTAGAGTTCATCTAGAGCAGCAAAACCTTTCTAAAATAAAACTTATTCCTTTAACCGGTATTCATTTAAGTGGGTTTCTCTGTACTTGGTTTCCATGGAAATAGCGAATAGCTAACGTTATTTATAAGGTGGAAGTAAAATAGGGTGCCTAATGGGACCCCATGCTGCTCTGATGAAGAGACTTAGGAAAAAAATCCATGCTCATGGGATTTTTTTTTTTTTTTAACAAGGTTAATGGAAGCCCTGATTTCAGTCTTCTGTAACAACATATTTTTGGTTTTAAAGGCTAGCATTAATATCAAGCAAACAACTTCTTTTTGAGGTCTGTATTGCTTTCACTTTCAAGTTTTAGGACCACTTACTTACCAGCGTGATTGAGGCTTTGTGCTTCAGACTCTTGTTCCTTTGTGGGTTTTGTTTCAAAAGTTAAATCCCCAGCATATTGTAGCTGTTTCAATTTCCCATTGACATTGCAGAGTACAGATAAAAAAGATAAATGTTCATTAATGATAGCAATGATAATAAAGAATCAATATGTTAGACTATATAGGTTTTTTTTCTTTCTTTCAATGTATTATGGAACCATTTTTAGTTTTCAGACCTTAAGTCAAAGTTCTTTTTTATTTGTGTTGAGGAACTAAACCTGTGTAGTCAGAAAGAGAAGATTCTAATTTTCTTTTGCAGATGGGAGGGGAGGGATTGATTTTTCTTTCGTTTTTAAAAAGTGGATTGTTAGCAACGCCTTGTAATTGAAATAAATGTTAATTCTTTTAGTCTTTGAAATGTGGAGTTAGGAAAAACCTTGTCTTTTTCCTCACTTCTTTGGTAAGGCCTGCTCTTAGTTTTGTAGGCCTACAGCAAAACCTTACATTTCTTAAGCCCCTTCAAGTGAAAGAACATCATTGCCTTTGTTTTTGTGTTTGTGTCTCGTGTGTGTGTGTGTGTGTGTGCGTGTGTGTGTGTGTGTGTGTGTGTGTGTGTGCGCGCGCGCGTGCGCGCGCCTGTGTGCATATCTCACTAATTTTTCTATAGCCTGAAAGGCACCTGCTCATTTTCCAGCCTAGTGAGTACAGCAGTGCTATATTGAGAAATGAGGCAGGATGAAACACAATAAGGTGCTATAATTTTTTATTTAGTTTGTTTTGGTCGTCCTTGGCAGCTTGTGATCATTATCCGTTTGTCTGGAAGTACTCTGTGATTATTCTTGGCTATCAGTGCAGCAGGAATTTTCTTCTGTGTTTTAAAAGCAAGGATTGTAGTATACTCAGGGCTCCATCGGTTTTTGATTTGTTGTGTGTATGTGTCTTTGGGCAAGCTTCTGGCTATAGTTGGGTTTACTGTGCTATAATTTTAAAAAATTTATTTGTTGTAATCCTGTCGAATTTATTTTTGTGTGAGATATCTTCTCTCCACTAGTTTTTCTGTCCATATTAATGTTATTTTATAAACTTCCCTTAGTGTGTTAATTGTTCTTTTACTTTAGCTTTTTCTTGTGTGTATGGTTTTTTTTTAATCCAGTGTTTACCTGTGACCTTCCTTAGTGACTTACTTGAATTATGTTTGTGCTTTAGAGACATAGGAGTTTGGGTCTATTATCCCATTTCTGAGAGAACAACTCCCAGTAGTTGCAGTTGCTGAAGTAGAAAGGGTTTTCACAAATGCAGTGCTGGGCACTGATGCTCTTCCTTCGTGCTCATGGTTTACACCCAGGACTCCCATTAGTGTTAATAGGTGGCGCTTGCTTAAATCCCTGTACTCCAAGAGAAGCCCCCACCCCTTTGTAATGCCTTATAGATACTTGACATGTATTTTTTTATCGTTGTTGTCAATGGCAAGAGTTTTGATCCTGAGGTTAACTGATTATTATTAAGATAGAATTTGAGTTGTCTTGGGATATGGGTGATTTACTAAGTGTGATCTTTAATTACGAGGTTTACGTTATGATGATTAGACTCAGAAAACATTTACAGCTTTGTGAGCTGTGGAAGCTTGTGAATAAGAATTTTTGTACTTCATAGCGTGATGAAGGAAGATTTCTTTCCATTTATTTCTATTACTACTTCTCAACCACAAAATAAATTATTTTACAGGTTTTTGCACATATTGTAAAAGGACTTAACTTAGTGAATATTCCCACAGTTGCTTTCCGATCTCTAAGTCTTTTGTCAGCTAGTGTGACTCACATTTCTCAAGCATATAGAAGTCAGTGTGCACTGTTTCAGAGCTTGGACACTGCAATCACTGATCAAGTATTAGATAATTTCTCTTTACTATATCTATCTGATTTGTAGATTTTTTATTACTTTCATTTATTTATGCACAGTCTAATGGAAGGATTCCTAGACTGAGAGCAGTTAATCTGGGGTTTAGGCCGGGCTTTCCACTTACCTTTGGGTTAGTCATCTACCTCCTTGGGCCTCTAGGTTTAGAGTCGGGTGCTTTCAGGTATCCATTCTAGGTTATTTCTGAGGCCTGCTTTCCTTGGAGGGGACAATGGTAGAATTCTTGTCTTCCATCCAGGAGACCCAGGAGATCTGGGTTTTAGGCTGGGCTTTGTCACTGATCTTTGTAGCTTTGGGCTAGTCATCTATCTCCTTGGTCTCTAGATTCTCGGCAGTGCACCTCAAATATAGCCACCACCTATCTGTCAGTGGAGGTTTGTGTGTTGCTATGATGCTGAACAGGTTTCAGCAGAATATCAGTCAGTGAAAACCCTATGGATCACAATGGTCCGATCTTGTTGTGCATGGGGTTGCCATGAGTCAGGACATACCAAAGGACGTAGGAGACTGACTATGAGGCAGTGGGTCCTAATCCTGGCTACCATCTGAATCTTCTGGGGAACTTTAAAAAAAAAAAACAGATATCTGGGCTCCAAATCAGACTTAATGAATTGAAAATCCGTAAGGGTGGGGCCTGTGAATCTATATTTTTAAAAGTTTTACAGGTTTTCCTGATCTAGGCTTGAGAACCACTTACACAAAGCATTATTTCTACTCTTTATGTGTATGTGCGTGCGTGTGTGTGTGTGTGTGTGTGTGTGTGTAGTCAGGGAGATAAAACATAAGTAGCCATGTGAGGCGCTATGTAGTTAAGTTCTAAAATGGATGAGAGAGATGATAAACACTCCAGGAGTTCAAAGAAAGGGAGGGCCTGGGAGTTAGGATGGTTAGGGAAGGTCTCCATTAATCAGTGGGTCTTTATCTGGATCATTGTTGAGTGAGGTTTGGTTAGGCAGAAAGAAGGTAAAGGGGTATTCTAGGTATTGGAAAGGTTATGAGTAAAAGTTTGGGGAGGGGAACAGTTGTGACAGTTTTAATCTTAATTTCAGTTTTCTCCTACTCTTGCAACTGCTGTAGACTTCCCAAACATTTTGAGGGAGTGAGCCATGAAGATACTTGGAGAAAGAGAACGTTCAGGTCTTTTTTTTTTCCCAGAGAGAAAAAGCAAGTACAGCTTGCTTGATGTGCTTGAGGTATAGAAAAGAGGCCAGTGTGGTTGGTGCTATGTGAGCAATGGGAAGAGAGGAGGAAATGAGGTTTGAGACTATGAGGTGCCCAAATCACTTGGAACCTTGTAGGCCATTGTAAAGTACTTCAACTTTTTCTCCGAATATGATGGGAAGCCATTGGAGGATTTTGAACAGACGAGTAACAAGATCTGTTTTAAATTTTAAAAAGACAACTCTCGTTGCTGAGAGAATAGACTGTAGTGGGGCAAGAGTAGAAATGGAGAGACCAGTTAGGAGGCTATTGCAATAATCTAGGTAAAGGATGATGCTGACTTAGACCAAAGTGGTAGTAGTGGAGTTGAGGTAAGTGCTCAAAGTCAGTATATTTTGAAGGTAGAGTCAGCATGGTCTGTTATTGAATTGATTGTGGGTAGTGGGAAAAAGAGGAGTTAATGATGACTTCAAGGTTTTTGGCCTGAAGGGATGGAGTCGCCATTTATTGAGATGGGGATGACTATGAGAAGGAGGCTGGGGGATAGATAATCAGTTTAGTTTTAGACATGTTGAACTTGAAATGCCTATTTGACAACACTGTTGAAGTATTTAGTGAGCAGTTGGATATATGGATGAGTTAGGAATTAGGGGAAAGGCCTGAGCTGGAGATAAAAATTTGAGCCACCAGTGTATAGATCGTTTTATAACCATGAAACTGGGTGAGATCACCTAGTGGGGAGGGTTCCCAGAACATTTTGAGGTCTTGGAGATAAGTAGGAACCAGCAAAAGAAATTGAGAATAGTGGCCAGAGAGATGAGGAGGAAAATCGAGAATGGTGTCCTGGAGTCAAGAGAAGAAAGAATTTCAAGGAGAGATTGATCAACTGGGTCAAATAATACTGAACAAAGAAGTGAGGGCTGAGGCTTTGCTATTAGATTTAGCAACACAGAGGTCATTGTTGATCTTGACAAGAATAGCCTAAACCCTAATGGAGTGGGTTCAATAGAGAATAGGAGAAGCAGAATTAGAGACAGTGAATATGGTTAACCCTTTGAGGGAGTTTTGTTATACGTGGGGACATAGATATGGGACAGTGACTAGAGGAGGATACGGAGTTAAGGGTATATGTTTTTTTTTTCTTTTTTAAGATGGGAGAAATGAAATGACCCAGTAATGAGGGAAACATACTTCATGAGAGTAAGGGGGGTAGTGCTGAAGGGATGTCCTTGAGAGGCTAAGAGGGATGAGGCAACAAGGGTAACTGTTATGCTGGGCCCTGCAAAGCTAAATCCCAGTAAGTAGGAGGATTCTGCTTTTTCTTCGAACCAGTTATCTGCATTTAAATTTGTTTTAAACTTCCTATACTTTCTGTTGAAAGTTAGGAAGAGCAGAAAAAAAAGCAGTAAAATTTTGTACTTAAAACTTAGTGTATTGTACTATCAGCTTGCTTTAGTAGGAGAAGAGATTGAGTCTTCTAGGTAAGGTGACATTTTAAAGTGTCTTTGAATGACACTTATTTGTGCTATTCTAGTCCCTTATCAAAATTTATGATTAAGCACAGGCTATAAACTCAATTGTTTAAAATTTGTAGTGGAGTGACTTAAATTTTAGCCTAATTTAAATCATGAACTAGTATCGAGCTTTTTCTCTGCCGAACTTGTTTATTGCATAGTCTTCATATGCAGAGGTTTTAGACATTTTATAAAAGGTACTTAAGTAGTTATTAATCACTTGTGGCTTATTTATAACATTGTAAATTTTACAGCCATATAAGAAATTTGATTTGTTTCTTTACCAGTTCTAATTAAAGCAACTACCTGTGAAGTTTTAGAGAGGTGAACAATCTCCAGTTTGCAAAAAATCATGTGAAGTTATGTTAGCAAGATATAATAGTCATCTCAGAAGGGAAAAATAATTTAATTTACTCCAACTCATATACTTTGAACGTATTTTTAAGAACAAATCTGTATTTTAAAAATTAAAGCAAACATAGTTAAAATTCTTAACTGCCGTAGCTACAAGTGTGAAATGTGTGAGAAACAAATTTAAATGGACTTTCAGTCAGCTTAACGTAAGGAAATAAAACTTGCATTTCAGACTCAAATCCGTTTTGTATGTGGTTAATGTAAAAAATATAAATTTTTATATAAATCTTAACTTTTTTCTGTTAACTCAGTATTATTAAATTATGGGAGTAAACAATTTGCTTTTCATTTTTATCGGTTTCCAAATGGTGGTCAATTAATGATCACTGTCTTCAGAAGAAACACTGGTAGTTCTGGTACACAGTATATAAGAATCACCCTGGTGGTACAGTAGTTAAGCACCCCTGGCTAACTGAAAGATCTGCAGTTCAAACCCACCAGCCACTCTGAGGGAGAAAGATGTGGCAGTCTGCTTTCGTAAAGATTGTTGTTGTTGTTAGGTGCCACCGAGTGGATTAAGAGTCATAGCGACCCTATAGGACAGAGAAGAACTGCCCTGTAGGGTTTCCAAGGAGTGGCTGGTGGATTTGAACTGCTGACCTTTTGGTTAACAGCCGTAGCTCTTAACCACTGTGCCACCAGGGCTCCTTCATGAAGATTATAGCCTTGGAAACCCTATGGGGCAGTTCTACTCTGTCCTGTAGGTCACTATGAGTCAAAATTGACTTGGTAGCAGTGGATGTGTTTGCGGTAGTCTAAAAGTAATTTACTCTTGTTTGGGTATCTGAACCTCTTTGGAAATCTGATTAAAGCAGAGGACTCTGTTCCCAGAAAACTCTACCTGTACTCATACATACAGCATCGTGGCATTTACAGGTCTTTTTGAAGCCTATTCATGGGGATCCTTTAGATATAAAGGATCTCAAGTTTTAAAACTTGCTCTAAACAGCTTGCTTATATCATTTTTTAGAAAAACATTGTATGAAGACTCCTTCAAAAATATTTCACCAGTATTTATTATAATTTAGTTCATAGAGAAGTAACTGCCGTAGCTGGTTAAGAGGAGGAAGTGAGGTCTAGTGGAAAGCTGAGCTCAGTCAAAGGTCAGTGAGCTCTCCTCCAGCTTCGCTACCAACTAGCTGTGTGACCTCTGAGGAAGTCACTTAACCTCTCAGACTGATTTTCTATGTGATTTCAGCAGTCACTGCAGGCAGGTTTATGAGCAGTTTCATGATATCATGGTAAAATTCTTAATCAGTTTGGGTTTGGCTCTGCTGCTGATTTTTGGAGAAAATGCCCTGGAGATAAGGTGTATGCCCAAGGTGCTGACTTTTTAGTGGGTATGACTTTTCACAAGAGTTTATGCTGTATAACTAGAAGTTAAAATTCCAATCTCATCCTACTTGCTTTGGGTTTCAGTATATTTTGTATATTCTAGGTACAGACCTTTTTTGTTATATGTGTCAAAGTTATCTTCCCCAGTTCTGTGGCTGGCTTTGTCACTCTTTTAACGGTGGGGTTTTTTTTTTTTGTTTGTTTTTGTTTTTGATGAACAGAAGTTCTTAATTTTAATTTAGTCTAATTTATCAGTCTTTCCCTTTTCATTGTATTTTAAAACAGTAATATTTTACTTCCTAATCAACAATTTGGATAAAAACAGTTTTAGAAAGCCATTCATTTAACAAATAATACTGTGGGAGATTGATGCATAAGAAATTATCCCCAGCCTGAAAGAGCTAGCAAGAAAGGCCTAATAGGGAGATAAGCCTGGAACAGACAGTTTAAATGTCCATTCAGTCAGTTCAGTCATTTAACAAACATTTATTGAGCATTTACTCTGCCTGGCACTGTTCTAGGCATCTTTTAAGTGGTACAGAGTCCTGTAGGTATCTGTAATTCACCTTTTAATAACCACATAATTCTACAGATTGTTGGATGATTTTTCCTTTGGTCGGGAGTCCTTCTAACCTTGATAATTAAGATTGTCATTTATATGGGCCTGAGAATGTTAAAAAGGACTGCTGCTAAAGAAAAAACAGGGTAGAAGAGCAAATTGAATTTCTTTCAGAAATGAATGTTAACTGCGTGAACTCGATCTCTTTTAAATTATTTTACTATGTGCTTGATACGACTATACATGATAAAAGAACATTTTATGATCTGGGTAACATGGAGATCTTTTGAAATATCCCCAGGGGAAATGAGACACTATTGGAGTAGCATCAGTCAACAAACGTATTGTTTAAGGCATATGGAAGACTGCTCTCAGACTAATTCAGGTATTTAAATTTCATGTGGCATACTCTCACACTTCGAGTTTTAGGCATGGCGCTTGAAATTTAAATAATATAATGCTAAATTATTAAGGGAAAGATTTTAATTCTTGTGTCTTGAGTTTATTTTTGTTAAAAAATATGTTTGGGGTAGGGAATGTTATAAATGTAAAATGCAGAATGTTAAAAATAAACATTGTAGCTTGATTTGACTTTTCTGACATTGAAGTCAACTTAGTGAAATTTAGTTCATCTTTATAGTACTAAAAAAAAACACAAATGATAAAAGCATCACTGAGCGTTGGATCCTAGGCCCCAAAACCTTGCTCTTCTTTCTGGCTTTATCATTGATTAGATAATATGGCATAGTGAAAGTCACTCTTGTGATGTGGCTTACAGTCGAAAGTAGTGAGACTTTAAGAATGAGAGGGAAGAGTTTCATTAAAATTCTGACTATACATTATTATAAAATGCTATGAATTTTTAAATTCTGCATAAGACAAATCCATTTTAAGGTTAATTGAAAAAAGGCCTTTTAAGTGGACCAAACCTAGGGCTCTTGATGTTAAGTTGTTAATGTAAAGCAAAAAACGTTGAAGGTAACTTGTTGGGGATGAGGGTATATTTGTGTGTTGTCATTTAGAGGAAGGACATTTCATTTCTGTGTGTCTCTTAGGAAAGGAGAACCATCAGCTGCTTTTCTTTGTCTTGCAACTCTAAAAGAGTAAGAGATTTAACTGCCCTTGAGTTCTTTCCTTACTGTAAAAACTACCTCTCTCTTCCCTTTTTTCTTTTGTGTTTAAAACTTTGGAGACTTACATATATTTTGATTTTTTTCTTCCTAAAATCAGATAGAGATCTTTTAAAGTCTTCAGTTTCTGATGACTTGTCATAAATCTGTGTTTGTAGTCTAATTCCATTTCCCCTTCTTCTGTTGTAGGGGGCTAGAGAGCTAAAGGAGAGCAAGTTTCCCCAAAATTGGTAAGTATTTTTACAAGGCAGGCATAGTGTGCCTGATGCTAGTTGGATAATAGTTCAAATGTTCAATGACTTTTTTGCAAAAAAGCACTCTCCCAGAAATGAGGCTTTACTGAGGCTCTGAGTGAAAGTGAATTTTTGTCTAATTTTACATAGTCGTATCTCAAATGCATTTGTGTTTCTAATAATACTGCTAGGCTTGCATGTTCCTGCATTCGATAACCTGTTAGAATATAAAGGTCCCCTTTGCCAAAAATGTCCTTAATGCAGTAGTTAGGACTGAGAATTGAAAAATCAGGAAATTCAAAAGTTAAGGTTCCCGTTGTGTTTTGTATCCTTAATACACTGTTAAATTTGATGGCCATAGTATATGTGCAAAATAGCTAGGTTGATGTAACTGTGGGACTCTTGACTTTGAAATTTGGGGCTCTTAAGCATTTATATTCTTAAACTTAACATTGGAGTGGCTTCATGTGTGATATTAGATTTTTAGCATGTTGTTATTTTGTATTTAAAGGGAAAAAACAAAAAAGAGAAAGAAGTGTAACTGTGTGCAGGGCATATAAGCAAATACATTTTTTCCTTAATATCTACTTTAATAGGTTTTTTTTAGTGGCTTATAAATCAGCTTAGTTAATCGTTTCTTTAAATGTCTAATTCAAGATCACAGATTGCAAAGGACAGTCTAGTGACTAGGCATCAAACAAATATTAACGTTAATTGGTGTGTATTATGATTAAAAAAAAATTAAACTTGACGATAGCTTGAATACGGTAGTTTTCTAATGCAGGGCTACTCGTTTTGAAAAATTTGTCTCTGTCAGATAGTAATTAGCTTAGTGGGTAGAGTAGACAGTTGCTTAAGGCTTCTTTTTGATAACTTCTGGTGCTTGAGGTGTCTCTCTTGCCTTTTAGGGATGGGGCTTTAGACATGAAGGGAGGCATTTGAACTGGTTAACTTTGCATTTTACTACCTTGTTATTCTACTTGCCTTTCTCTCATGGAACCTTTTTAAATAAATAATCAAGACCCTAGTAACCCTTTACTTTGAGATGTGATACAGCCATAGAGTCCTAGAGTTGGAAACGACCTTATAGGTCTTCTCTTTTAGCCTTTTAGAGCATGTTTGGCAATTTCTTATTCTATATACCTGGCAGGTAGTTATTCAGGTACATATTGAATACTACATTTTAAAAAAATGTAGCTCATTGTTTTCTATAATGTATTCTGAGGACCTCTAGTTCCACAGAGATGGAGTAAATATTATTGTGGTAGGGTGGGGGTGGGAAAAGGGTTCTCTGATCAGATAATTTGGGAAATGCTGGGTTAAACGAAGTTAAACAGGTTTCTTTACTGCAGGACTCCTCAGAACCTTTAATATGCTAATATGCATTGTGAATCTCCAAGAGGGGGATATGATATGCAGCATTCTTGAATACTTCTAATGACAGGGAGCCCACTACCTCATAAGGTAACCCATTCCTTTTTTGTACAGCTCTAATCCTTAGTTCTTCCTTATATTGATCTGAACTCTATCTCCCATAACTTCCACTTCTTCATATTAAGTACTTCCTGGTTGTGCTGAGACCACTACACTCTCTTATGTTACCCTTTGTGTGATAAATATTTATAAGATTATGGCCAGCCATGTCTGGATAATCTTTTATCTTTAAATAGCATTCTGTTACATGTGGCAACCAGTTCTAAAATCTTGGTCTCATTGTCACTATGCTCTGATACACTGATCCCCAGCCTCCTTCGTTTTGAATTTCTGTAAATTTCTAAATTTACTTAGTGACCCTATTGTTGGGTGTAGTTGGGCTGACTTAAGTGGGCATGCTTGATTTCTATAAAGAAATGTGGGCAATAGAAGAGTATGTGTTGCAGCCTAGATCTGGCACCAGGAAGCTGAGGTAGAAACTGTATATGGTGATGAGCGCAGATGGTGGGGAGTGGTGCAGGACACTATAGCAGACCTGTAGAGGAGAGGGTGCTGTGGGGAAACCCTAGCTTGCCCCAGAATATCACAAAAGCCCTTGTGCTGCAGTGGTAGGATCTGTGTAGGTATTCTGTGTGTGTGTTTGTTTTTTTTAATTTAGGTAAAGAACCTCCCCCACCAAAAAACAGAAATAAGATACTTATTTTATACTCAAACACATTCAGACACTCAGATACCATAAAGCTAATTTTATGTGTGTACATGTATATATTTTTTTAATCTAATAGTTAGGAAACATCAGTCTAAGTAGCTAAGGTGATTTTTGTCAACAGGTGTAATAGCAGGGTTTGAGCATAGTAACTTTGCTAGATTCAAAGGGTAGCCTCTAAGGGTTGTCAAACCCTTTGTGTAATAGCATTTTTGTTGACCTGTGGAGCTTTACCAAAGAAATACCACTATGAAAATAAATCAGAATTTATTGGAAATTTGTTAAATGCTAAGAAAACAAACATTACATTGAGTTTTTTTATGTTGTCATTTTATATGGATTCATTTGTTAAAACTTTCAGTAAATACTATTAAAAGAGTTGTATTATTTTTAGCACTTGGGTTATTTTTAATACTATCAGTTAAGTTAGAAGTTAAGGATATTACTTTGAGTTATTTCTCTGCATTATTATCTCTGCATAACCCAAACCAAACTGACTGCCTTCAAGTCAGTTCCAACTCATAGTGACCCTACAGGACAGAGTAGGACTGCCCCATAAGGTTTCCAAGACTGTGATCTTTCTGGAAGCAGACTGCCACATTTTTTTCCCACAGAGCAGCTGGTGGGTTCAAACCACCGACCTCTCAGTTAGCATCCAAACACTTTAACCACTGCATCACCAGGGCTCCTCTACATACAATAGAAGAAAATAAGTATTTATACAAACGGAAACCTGATATTTGGATATTAAACATGTGACAAGAAGTTAGGATGCATAGATCTGCCAAGACTTTCTACTTTTTATATTGGCCCATATTTTAAAAAATTAATTAAACCTACTCTAAACACTATGAATTAAGTTAAAAGTTAAGGATATTAAGTTGTCTTTCAGCGTTATTATCTCTCTGAGCAAATAATCTGAAAAGCTGGACTATATGAAGAAAAACTCAGCATCAGGATTAGAGGACGCTCATTAAAAACCTGTGATAATGCAGATGACACAGCCTTGCTTGCTGAAAATAAAGGAGACTTGAAGCACTTACTGCTGAAAATCAAAGACTAGAGCCTTCAGTATGGATTACACCTTAACATAAAGGAAACAAAAATCCTCACAACTGGATCAATAAGCACCATCATGATAAACGGGGAAAAGATTGAAGTTGTCAAGGATTTCATTTTACTTGAATCCACAATCCCTGCCCATGGAAGGAGCAGTCAGGAAATCAAATGACATATTACATTGGGCAGATCTGCTGCAAAAGACCTCTTTAAAGTGTTCAAAAGCAAAGATGTCACTTTGAGGACTAAGATGTACCTGACCCAATGCACCTGACCCAAGTCATGGTAATTTCAGTTGCCTCACTATGCGTGTGAAAGCTGGACAGTGATTAAGTAAGACCAAAGAAGAACTGATGCATTTGAATTATCATGTTGGTGAAGAATATTGAGTATACCATAGACTGCCAGAAGATCAAACAAATCTGTCTTGAGAGAAGTACAGCCGGAATGCTCCATAGAAGCAAGGACAGGAGACCGTCTCACACACTTTGAACATGCTATTAGGAGAAACCAGTCCCTGGAGAAGAACATCATGCTTGGTAAAGTAGTAATTGTTGTCGTTAGATGCCATTGAGTCGGTTAAGTAAAGTAGAGGGTCAGCAAAAAAGAGGAAGACCCTCAACGAGATGGATTGACACAGTAGCTGCAACAATGGGCTCAAACATGGTGGCAGTTGTGAGGATGACGCAGGACAGGACAGTGTTTCTTTCTGTTGTGCATAGGGTCACTATGAGTCAGAACAGACTCGACAGCACCTAACGATAACTCTGAACACTATGACTGAGAATCAGATCTAAAGAGGAGGGAGGAGTCTTACACCAAATAAATACAAATAATGAACATAGAGCTTTCCATTTTTAGGGAGTTCAGTCTGAGGGCACAGTGTGTCATGGACTAAACTGTTAGTTAAAGTAACTGTTGGTTGATAAGTAGAGTTTTGACTGAAAAAAGGTTTATGTCAACTCAGTAACAGAGCAAAGTGTTTCTTAGCAGTAAAGTCAGAGTTACATCTTTACTACAAGTTTTTAGTATAATAAAAGACCAAGAGGTCACATATCTCCAGGCAGAACTATACACATAAAAGTATTGCTAGAACTCTCTTTCTTAGAGAGTTTGAAAATAGGAAAGCCTAGAGTCTTCTCAGCAATGTACTATTTTGAGAAGTTTTACAGTTTGTATGAGTAAAAGAGTTACCAGTAACTATGTTACGGATAACATAGTACTTTATAACTTATGAAGGGCTTTTCATATAGTTTTACCTTATTTAAACCTCTTAACAATCTTATGAAGTAGGTGATATAGTTCCCATTTTCCTGCTTTATAAACAAGAAAGCAAACAAAAAATCCCCGAGGCTAAGAGTGGTTACCCAGTGAGTATGTAAGTCGATTTAGGTCGGTTTGTTTTTTTGGCACAGTGAATGTTCTTGCCAGACACCACAGCTGCCTTTTAAGGTGAGATTTGATTGTTTTTTTCGTTCGTTTGGTTTGTGAGTTTTTTGTTTGTGTGTTTGTGTTTCATTTTGTGTTTTTGTTATTTGAGGATGAGAGGCCATTAGGTTTAACATGTACCACTTTGAAGATTCCAGACATTAGTATTTTGTGCTAGGCAGTTGCCCTCTCTGATGGTATTATTTAGAGCTGTTGGGTGGTGAATGGCATTGTACCTGAATAAAGTATGTCTGTTATTGTTTTGTGAGTCTGTTTATATTCACCTTGCAGCAACTGATTTGTTATTAATAACTTATTAGAACTGTTCAAAGTATGATAAATCATCCTTTACAAATTTAGCAACTAATGCCTTCTGTATGATGCTATGTACTGCCCTCAAACAGCCTGCAGATGATGGTGGCATGAGTTGCCTAAACCCCCGAAATATTCAACATGTGGTTGTCTTGTTTTTGTAAGCTATAAATATATGTATATAATTTGTTCCTTTAGGCAGAGACCAGTCCCTCAGAATTGTTACCCAAAAGATGTTTTTGAAGGATTTCAAATGAATCTTCTTATTTTTATAAGTTTTTCTATAATTAGTGACTACCTTTTTTAACCCTTTAGTTTTATTGTGAAATAAGGCATTTAGAGTCCTTACCAAACAAACTTCACTCCTTTGTGTGTCTCTAATAAGCAGACAACAATCTGATGAAGGAAGTAAAAGCTGTCAGCTCCTCATTAACTTGAGTTGCAGGCTTCTTATCATGCAAGGCACTCGTTGACATTTAGAGCTCCACGTTAAACCCTGGTTTTACTTTTTATTTTCCAGACATTTTGTTTAATCAGTACGAAATTTGCTGATGCTTTGTCTATTAATTCTCAGTTAATTTTCTTTTCCAGGGTTAGATACAGTTTCAGTTAATTTTTTGTATGTCTTCTATGGAAAATTTTGAAAATACTGATATCCCGAAAGGAGGAAAGTAAATAACCCTTAGTGCTACCACCCATAGATAACCATTAGCAAATTAGAAAAGTGCCACCTGACCCAAACTCAAGGCAGCACAGAGTATTATTATTTTGACAAATCTTTGTCAGTTTCATAGACAAAACTTCTTAAATTTACGTTTCTATGACTCTAATGAGGATGAATATTTTTCATGTTCGTTGGTCATTCTTATTTCTTCTTCTGTGAATTGCCTTTTCGCAGTATTTTTTTTATTTGTGAGCACTCAATATAAGCTATATTCACCCTTTTTCTTGTATATTGTAAATTCTCCATGTTTTTAACCTGCTGTTTATTTCAGAGTTTATGTGAGCTGAGTTGAGCTATGGTGTTACATGTTACTACTGTAGAATAAAATATGGCCTTTGTGTTATTGAAAATACCCCTTCAATTTCAAAATGATTCTTAATTTGACAAAAATTATAAGGAATCGTTTTTGGACACATTTTCTGGTAGAACCTTAGAACTGATTTTAGGAAAATTAAAATTATTTCAAGTACTGTTTTCAAGAAGAACTCTAATACATAAGTCAAGAATTTGAATAGGGAGATTATTTTAGTATTGCCCTAGTGGCATAGTGGTTAAGAGCTCAGCTGCTAACCAAAAGGTTAGCCACTCCTTGGAAACCCTATGGGGCAGTTCTACTCTGTCTTATAGGGTCACTATGAGTTGGAATCGACTCCATGGCAGCGGGTTTGGTTTTTCTTTTTCTTTTTTCTTTTGGGTTAAAATGTAAAGTGACTGTATAGTTTTAAATTTGTTATTGCATTTAGAGTAAGCTTATTATAACAACAAAATTCTTGATCTAAGTCAGTAATTTAATAATTTTACTATTTATTTTATAATAGCTCCATAAACTTCTAAGATAATAAGTTTAAAAAAACCTGTGTTTGTTTCTTGTCACCTGTTCTTTTCCATGAAGGATTCCACTTTCTTCATCAAAATATGTCTCCTTTTCCAAATTATCTCCCCTAAGTTTATTGCCTTTATAAAATTGTTTGGTCCACAGTATCTTTGTACAGTAATCCTTTCCTGTTTGTTTTGTATTGTTATGTGCCAACAAGTCAGTTCCAACTCATAGCAACTCTATAGGACAGAGTAGAATTGCTCCCATAGGATTTCCTAGGCTGTAATCTTTACGGAAGCAGATTGCCAAATCTTTTCTCCCTCGGAGCTGCTGGTGGGTTCAAACCACTGACCTTTCTGTTAACAGCCAAGCGCTTGACTGTTGGCCTACCAGGGGTCCTATAATCCTTTCCTAGCCCTCACTTTAGCCGTTGGAATTTTTTTTAGGTTAGAATGTTTTGATATTACATAACATAGTATATAAGCCCTAGGGGAGAGATTGCCACTGATATTTTAAGCCTAGTGAGATTAAGCAAAATAATGAAAACTAATATTCACAAGAATACATTCTATAGTTAATAATTCCATTATAACTGTTAAATCAGTTTTCAAAGAACTTTTAGAAAATTAGGTTAAAATACGGACTTTATGCATAAGCGAATAATTTTTAGAGGGTGTGAAGATCAAGATCAGTTTATAAGAATGCTGAAAAGCAGCTCTAACTACAAGTGTTACAGATGCAAAGAAAAAAAGAGATTTGAAGTAAAATTTAAATTCATTCAGGCAAAAACAGACTTTTGCTTTGGGAGGGTGCCTAAAATCATGTCTAAGGCCACATTCAAGAAAAAAATTAAAGGAGAAGTTAGCCACTGAGTTAATTTAAATTATAGTAGTGATGAGGGGAGGTCCCTGGGGGTACCTATGGTTTGCTCTCAGCTACTAACCTGAAGTGTTACAGTTCAAACCCACTCAGTGGCGCCATGGAAGGAAGGCCTGACGGTCTGCTTCCATCACTATTACAGCCAAGAAAACTCTGTATAACAACACATGGAGTCACCATGAGTCAAGTGATGAGGGAAGGAGGGTAGGAAGGTCAGGCCAAGTGTCACATTCACAGAGGACATCAGATTTAGACTTTGACATTTATCTCCAAACGCAGTTATATGCATAGTCAAAGAGATGCACAGACAGGTTTCAAAGAAGATACTGTTCATTGTAAAGCTGGAAACGTGTGCCATTACTAGACTGTTTCACCTGTTGTGCACAATAGATAAATATTTTAATATCCCCGTCATAACTTTGTGGATAGCATAGTTACATTGCATTGTATTTATCTGCTTGAAGTGTTAATTTTATCTGTATAGATTGTAATTTGTTAAACATAAGCCTTTAAATTATGCTTGTTTCTTCATTTTTAAAATAGGGTAAGAACCTGTACTAAGGAAAGTGCCTCAGCCCCTTTTAACCTCTGAGAGACCCTGAACTCTCCACTTCACTCTGTGTGATGTTTAAAAATGTATGACCATGTTGTTATGTGTCTCTCTCTAAGGACAACGTGTCCTGGATGGTTATAGTCTCCGCCACTAGACTCTGAACTCACTTAGGGCCCAAGTGGGCTTATCAGCTCTGTATCGTCAGTATGTAACAAGGTGCTGAGAGGTAGTGGTTGTTTAGATGTTTTCATGACCAGATTCAGCCCATTTTTTTCCCTATTTCATTAGTTGTCTGCAGTGTTCTGTAGCAGAATGCTCAAAGAATAAAACCCAGAAGTTTGGGTATTGAATTGTTTTTGAAAAAAAATCTGTTGGGAAATTTCTTGCACTGTGTTAGCCAAATATTTTTTATTAACATAATTTATTTTATTTAACAAGAATATTTTCTTTATGCCCAGTATAATGATCTGAAACATTTTATGATCCCTACAGCTGCAGTGAGAAGAGGAGTTTGTTATTTTAAACAGAGGCTGAAGAAACTATAGAATTAACATAGACATAAGAGAAAGTGGAGAAGGTAGAGGATGGAGTTGCAGACTCTGCAGGAGGCTCTTAAAGTGGAAATTCAGGTTCACCAGGTATGTTGCATTATTGGCTTCTCCCACATTGTGTTATTGAGTAAGGGCTAACATTAGTAAACAGGCCTATCTCTGGTTTTCACTTCAGATTTTAATAGTCTGTCAGACAATTGTCCAAGAGTCATGTCATTTGCTTTTTATCGTTACTCAACAAATGCATTGATGGTATATATTTACTTTTAAGAGTGTTAATAAAATATTACTGTCTTTTCCTTTTCAGAGAAAAGAACTAAAAAAAAATTTTTTTTTTTTTAGTATTGCAAAGATGTTAAAAGAAACAACTCTTTTTTTCTATACCTTTTGTTTCACCTGAGAGACTTAGTTCATGTGAATTAACTTGCATGTTTTAAATAACAGGACATGCGGTATACTGAAGTGTTTACTTATCATATGACTCAGTTTTATGCCTTAGTAAAGAAAATATGATTGTTTCATAGATGTTTAAATTTCACAGTTCTTACACTTCAACTCAGGTACCCAGACTTAAACCTTTCAAACATATATACAGACATACACACACATATGAAACTGTAATCAATACAAAAAGCTATCTTTAAATAACTAAATAATTAACATTTATTATATAAACAGAATGTCATTGTTTTATGTCTGTTCTCTAGGCGTTAACTGGAGTATGGTCTTAGACTAAGTACACACACACCGACTCCTTGGTACGCAAAAGGGGTAAATTATGGTGAATTGACTACTTTTGAATGTGTAAAATTGTGGGTGTGGAGAATAGAAGAAGGAAACTGTCTCTTAAAGATGTTTGTCTTACATATGGTTTCTTTTGTTGTATCAGAATAGTCTAGTGTAAGATTAGTTTCTAAAACTGTTGGGAGAATATATTGGGCTTTCGTTAACAGTTAGGTTTGCAAGTTTCCCAGAATTAGGGTGGAGGAAAACTTCAAAGGCCCTTATGTATTTTTTTAATATTAAATCTTTATAGATTATATTCAGAATTATTTCTGAGTATGACATTGAAATATTAAACTGCAAGAAGTTTTACTTTTTGGAAGATACATAATTTCTAGTGTATAGTACTATCTTTTTTATCATAAAGATAAAAATGATTGACAGGTAACAATTAGCTTCCTAATTTGCCCCCTTTTTTTGTTCTGTGTTGCAAGAGCCTTTGCTCCCTATGCTAAATCCCTGCTGCTGCTTTGGTTCTTGTTAAACTGTCTTGTACAGGTAGGCTTCTTTATGTAAAATATATTTTGTTTTTATAGTAACTTGAAAAAGTTTCATATATAATAAGTTATGCATGTTTTATTTATTTGGCCTTGCTTCTGGTACTAACTGAGGAAGATAAAAATTTATTTCTAAGAATGAGCCTATCTTTTTTCCTGGATGAAAGTATTTTAACATAGAAGTGTGTTCAATACCCAGTTTGGCTGAGTGGCAAATGACTGTGAATTAAATTCACTGTTTGTTCAAATCTGAACATCACCTCATGGAACGAATTTCTGGGGTATAATAATCAATCTGAAATTTGTGTGGATCAAAGATAATTTAATGATTTTTGAATGTGATTTTTGGAGTTTTTCCTCCTTTCAAGAAATGGCAAAGTTGACATTCTGCTTTTACTTTATCCTCACGAGTGAACATGTCTCTAAGACTTTCCTGAAAGAGTGGTGGCCTAAAAAGTGTGTTGTGGAACTACCTGGTATTGCTGTGGTAGAGGTATATTTTTGTTCTTCGTGTATTTTTATGGATGAGGAAGTGGTTAAGAAAGTAGCAGTGTACACATGGTTGATGTTTAATAAATGTTTAAATAATAGTGACTTGTGATGACATCTCATCTTTCTGGGGAAATCACCTTTTTTCTTCCCATATTTGATTATTCTTATGCGAATTCGCTGGAAGCTATATTAAAACTTTCAGAGGTTGGTAAACTTTTTTCTGTAAAGGACCAGATAATAAAATATTTTAGGTTTTGGAGGTCATTTATAGTCTCTGTCACAACTACTTGGCTCTGCTGTGATAGGCACAAAGCAACCATAAAAAAAAAAAACAAAAACCGAACACGTTGCTGTCAAGTCAGTTCTGACTCATAGTGACCCGGTAGGACAGGTAGAACTGCCCCATAGGGTTTCCAAGGAGCAGTTGGTGGATTTGAACTGCCGACCTTTTGGTTAGCAGCTGTAGCTCTTGACTACTGCACACCACCAGGGCTTCAAAAGCAACCACAGACAATATATAATGAATGGGTATGCTGTATTCCAATAAAACTTTATTTGCAAGAACAGGTGGGAGGCTGGATCTGGACTGTGAGCACTAACTTGCTGACCCTTGGTATAAAGTATATCTTCTTGAAAAATTACTACATCTTTGCAGTAGACAGTAGCTTAACTTTGATAACACAATGTCAGCTTAAAGTCGCTAGGGATTTGGATGGTCTCATAAGTTTCCCAGCTTGTCCTGTCCTACCACTGGTTGTCTAAAATTCAGCTTGACTGCTTATGGATGGAGAAGTTGGTGTATGTATTTATTGCAGAGGTAGAGATTTAGCGTGGTTATCAATCCATTTTTAAATTCCAGTGTCATGGAAGAAAACCTTTTCAGCTTTAAAAAGGTAACCTTAGTATAGTGTCCTGCTCTCTGGTAATCAAGTCAAAAAGGGAAACCAAGGGGCTTTTTTGTTGAATGTGGTAAGTAGCCTTTAGGATGCATTGGTAGACGTATACATGTATAAAACCTTATGTTTCAATTCATTGAATTCTTGGAATGTGTATTGTTACTATTTTGTAGATTAAGACTAGGATACAGAAGAGCCAGTACTGTCAAATATGAAGTAGAATATAGTCACACACACCTCATGTATTAGGAGATCACATGGTTGGCAACCTTAGCTATCCAGAATGCATCTTAGCATGGAAGTAAGGTTTTTGATTAGTCAGAATAAATGTCATAAGTCATTCGCTAAAGATTACACATTTCACTCGGGGATTTCTTAGGCTGTTACTTACAACCTATTAACACATCTTGGAGTTAGTCCACTAAGCGTATCATACAGCAGATCAGAAGCAGAAAATCTGAGTTGGGGTTCAAGGGCTATTAGGGGAGGCACAATAATAATAGCAAGATTTGTTAGCTGATTGCTTAGCAGTAGAGTGAAAAACTAAAATGCACACAAAAGAACTTTCTAAAACCTAGCAGTTTTAGGCTTTCAAATTAAGGACCTTATTGTACTTTATATATTAATTGATGGAAACCCTGGTGGCGTAGTGGTTAAGAGCTATGGCTGCTAACCGGAAGGTCGGTAGTTCGAATCCACCAGCCGCCCCTTGGAAACCCTATGGTGTAGTTCTGCTGTGTCCTATAGAGTTGCTATGAGTCGGAATCGACTGGATGGCAATGAGTTGGTTTGGGTGTTTAATATTAATTGATGGTAATCACGTCTCTAAGTATAAATAGAACTTGACTTTTTTTCCTACTTAAGAAGGCAGATGAGTATATTTTTTTTAAAGATTTTTATCCAATATGACTTAAAATTTTAAAAGTGCTTCGTCACCCAAAGGGGGGTGACAGATTTTTGAGTTACATGAAAAATTCACTTGGGGAACAGCTTATTCCCAGATAACCTTTAGGAATCAGCCTTCTAATATTTTTTTATCCTTTGAGTTTTTCTGTCCATGGTGGTTGTTACGTTTGGGCAACAATGATTTTAGAAGTTGGACTAAGTCAAGCAATATTCATTTTTCTTTGTTTTTCATTTGTTTGGGCTTCTGTTTTCCCTAGTAAAGGCATATCTCATTAAGTATTCAGTAGCATTGTCCTTCCCGGAGGAACCCAGGTAGGTAGAGTTTCCATTGTTGCCCTCCACTTCCTCAGTCTCAAATACTAAGCATCACTGTTCCTCTGAGTACATTCTTCCTCCTCCGCCTTCTGCCTCCAGAGAAGACAGTGGCAAAGTCAAATCTGACACTAGGCTCCTTCTGTGGTAAGAATCAAACCAACGGGCTTGCCAAATCTGTACTTTGCTGTACACAAACAAGCCTGTTTGTATGTGAGCAGCGTCTTTCCAGGCCTTGACTGGGACTCTAGACAACATTTTAAAGAGATGTTTAGCTTTTGGAACATCTAGCCTATGTAAATTGCCCTTGAAAAGCCCTCATCCCCCAGATTTATTTAAAAGCAAGCACTCTTTCATTTCAAATATTAAGTGATAGTTTAATTTTTCTTTTTCTATGAAGAGAAGTATCTCGTTAGCCTTATATAGATCACAGAAACTTTTGACCTATTCTGATTGCGATGTTGCTCATTTTTTGTGTGGATTTAAAATCCTGGATATTTGGGGCCAAACCTGGCTAGACGTAGTGAGTTAATATGTAAGACTGATATCTCTTTTTCTCTCTTTATTACCAGAAACTGGTTGCTCAAATGAAGCAGGATCCACAGGTAATACACTATTTTTATTTATTTTATTTTTAAATTAAAATAATGTAAAATAAAATGATAAAATATTAAAATATAGACTATACTCAAGTTTAAAGAACTATCTCATTTCATAACAATTATTTTTACCGTGAAGACATTGGTCTTCATGTTTTAAGGGTTTAGAAAAATTCAGTCAGTCTGTTACAATATAGCTATCATTTCATATTTGTTACTGTTATTTTGCTTTTATGTTAATTACTTTGAGTGTTTTGAAAAGAAATTGAGAGTTAATACTTTTTGTATAGCTTAAATTTCATTTCCATAAGCCCACTTATTCAAAATCAGAGTTATCAAACTTTCTGTAGTTTCAAAATTACTGAAAGTGTCCCAGAACCATTCTTATTTACTCAGAATTTATAGTACAGATATAGTACAGAACATTTAAATATGGAATCCCACTATGTTCAGAGTAAAAATTTAGGTATTTTAGAAAGCATTTTAGAAAATTTAATTTCTGAAAGAACCCTTAAAGAAGAGTATAAAAATACCTTATGTAACAATACAGCAAATGCTAACTTTTCTTTAAATTCTACTAGGAGTTTTTACTTAGGTCTTTTATTCTCTATCTCTGAATAGAAATCTCCCTAAAAAATTATCTTGTCTTCGGATGATTATATTCACTGTTCAGGCAGTATCTCTTTTGTAGCCATTTGACAATGGCTCATAAGTGCAAAAAGTACTTACCAAACTTGCTCAGATTTTTCCCTTGTTTTTGTTTGTTCATAAGCTGTTTACAGAACCCCTAGATTCATAGATGAGTACCCCGAAATGAATATGTAAATAGGTAAATGTATGTATGTATATGTACGTGTGCATATTTGTGTTTATATATATGTGTGCGTATATATCTGTCTCTGGTAGTGCAAATGGTTAAGTGCTCAGTGACTAACTGAAAGGTTGGCAATTCAAACCCACCCCAAGGTACCTTGAAAGAAAGGTCTAGCAATCTGCTCCTGAAAGGTCATAACCTTAAAAACCCTCTGGAACACAGTTCTGCACTGCAACACATGGGGTTGCCATGAGTCAGAATTGACTCGATGGCAACTGTTTTGTTTTGTTTTTTTTCGGTTGCCGTTGATTTGATTCCGACTCATAGCGACCCATAGAACAGAGTAGAACTGCCCCATAGGGTTTCCAAGGAGCAGCTGGTGGATTCAAACTGCCGACCTTTTGGTTAGTAGCTGAGCTCTTAACCATGGCACCACCAGGGCTTTGGTAACTGGTAGTTATACGTGTATGTACATGTTTTTTTAAAACATACTATACGTGCCTCATTGTGAGGTGTAAAGTAAGATAAATTCTTGGACTGAAGAATGGTACTGAGGCAGATTAATCTTTGGAAGTGGGCAATAATACTCATTTCTACAGATTCAGAGCCCAGTGGTCTTAACTACTGTGTTTTAACATAATCCATTGGCTCTGCATTGGTACCTTGCCCTTACTCCAGTTTGACAGTCCAGCTTCCATGAGGAGCTTTTCCTGTTTGGTTTTTTTTTTTTTTTTTTTTAATCATTACAATTTAAGTTGAATTTAGGGAACCAAGAGTCAGTAGATTTAGATTAACAGACCCTTTCACATCTAATGTGGCAAACCACATTATTGGCAACTAAAATATTATTAGAAAACTTCAGCATTTCTGATGCCCTGGTGATCATGTAACAGAACAGTCCTGACCCTAAGAGTCTGAGGGGGCAATATGTAGTTGGACAATCTTGTGGGTAATCTCACTTGTTTTTGTCATGTGCTGTGTGCCATTGAGTTGATTCTCTCTCATAGTGTCCTTACAGATCAGAGTAGAACTGCCCTGAAGAGTTTCCTAGGCTGTAATCTTTACGGGAGCAGATTGCCAAGTCTTCTCCCTTGAAGCAGCTGGTGGGTTCAAACCGCCGACCTTTTGGTTAGCAGCCGAGCCCTTAACCATTCATTGCACCAGCAGGGCTCCTTGGTGATCTCATTAGAGAGGCCTTATATCAAATACACTTATAAAAAGGACCAAACGGAGACCCTGGGACCCAGTAAACATGAAACTCGATAGAGGAGAAGTGTGCCCTAATCCTAGCAAAAGACCAGGCGGGGAGAATTGAAAGAATTATATATGAAGCCATCAGGTGAAAGTCATCTGTCATTGGAGATGGTGTTCAGCCTGCTAATAGGCTGTCCTGCTGCATTTAGCATTTAAAAATTTTGATTTTGGATTTTTTTTTTCCCTACTTGAATAAAAGGCAAGCATACTCAGTGTATCTCATCTAAAATAGTATTGTTTTTTAGATTCCTAGAATTTTAGAACTGAGAAAATGTCCTGGTAGTCAGTGTGCTAATGTGAATGATGTAGTGTTAAGGCGGTTGCAGCACTGACAGCTTTTCAAATCTAGGCTAAAATAACAAATGTACTCCACTAAACAAGGGAGAGGCCAAGTGGAGAAAAACCTCTTATCTTTGTTGTTAATACCGTTAAGCATACAGTGTATGCATGCTTATAACCTCCATTTTCCTGCTTTTGTCTGATTAGTGGAGCTTTAGGTTTCTGTCAAATGATACTTTCTGAAAAGAATAACAATATTTTGGTAGAAAGGTGTTACAATGTGAAATCCTAAAATATAAAACTTCTTATGATTTAAAGCAGTTGTAAAGATCCTGAACCTATTCTGGTTGTTGTGGTGGTATGTGCCGTTGAGTCGGTACCAACTCATAGTGACCCTATAGGACAGAGTAGAACTGCCCCATAGGGTTTCCAAGTCTGAAATCTTTACAGGAGCAGATCACCAGGTGTTTTCTTCTGTGGAGCTGCTGGGTTGAGTTTAAACCGCTGACCTTTCGATTAGCAGCAGAGCTGTTAACCATTGCGCCACCAGGGCTCCTTATTCTGGTGTTAGAAGCCTACATTTCAGATCTGTGTATTAGGTGGTGATAGGACTATATGGTTTAAAGCATGGCAGATTTGATTGGCTAAATGCTTAAGGTTGTTTTCATCATTTGTAATACAGTATATATAAAGTCTTCTTGCTACTATTCTGTTAACAAATGAAATATCTTTCTCACAGATATTTTTTCTTTCCAATCAGAATGCTGATTTAAAGAAACAGCTTCATGAACTCCAAGCCAAAATCACAGCTTTGAGTGAGAAACAGGTAGGGGAAGGGGGGGGGGCATATTTTTGACATTGTGTTCTAAAGATATGTCTGCTCGAGGCTTCTAAGAGAACTGCTATTTTTTTCTCATGTGTGAAAATAAGTGTGGGCAGCCAGACTCAGTTTTAATTTTGTTTGAGCTCTGTTTATCTATTTTTATTTTTGGTTGAAATCAGTCTCTAGAGTATCCCATTGGTATATGTTACTGGCAAATACCTAAAAGCAATGTGGCAGTCTGCCGTTAACTGTGTTAATTAAACTCTCGTTTACCCATAGGGGGAAAGGGTAAAGAAAGTGGGAGTATGTAATAGAGATTCTTGTAGCTGCTGTAAGTGCCTTGTTACCTGTTTTAAAAGCTTGAGATGACATTTAACTTACTGTAGAGAGAATGATTGTAAGTAGATTGCTCTAAACGTAGGTCTTCCATTCTGAGTATTGTCAAACCTTTATGTTAATCTTTATTAGATAGTGACCTTCAATTATATGAAAAAACGTTTGTGGGACCTTGTTAGACTTATTCTGTATAGGGCAAGAGAAGAGCATCTTGCTTTTTTCAAGAACATCTGGAAAGTATTCTTTGAAATTTCCTGTATAATAACTAATTCAGGCATCTCCTGCCACCAGGTGGAGTGTGGCAGTTGAGAGAGCTGTAAGTAAATGTCTATGGTAATGTGGCAGAGCATTTGTTTTTCTTGTTCCTTACCCATCCGTCTCCATCAGGTTATCTTGGAGTAGATAAATGTATGAACCAAAAGGATAAAATGATTTGCAGTTGATAGTTCAAGCTAGTGACATCTTATTGAAGATCTTTTGACTAAATATTTTTCAATAATTGATTTTAAGTTGTTTTTTAAACTTTATTTAGTGAAATAATAACAATAAGAGCAGTTTATGCTTGGAGATTTCTAATTTTGTTTGTGTTGTTTATTTTGTTTTCATTTAACTAAGTGAAGAAATAAACTTCAATAGCTATGTGGAATAGATTCCCATTATTTCAGAATAGAATGTTTTTTAAGCTAAGTGCACAACTCCCCCCCCCCCCCCCCCCCCCCAATTCTTATGCCTCTGTGCTTCTCCATCTTGTCTTCTCCACAGATAGGAGGTATTTTAGATTAGCAGTTGCCAAACTAAAATTGGGAGGGGGTGGGATAGAGGAGAACAATTTGTAAGGAAACATATAAACAGTTTGTTAGTATGTATTGGCTCTGGAAGTGATTCAGGTCTCTAAAGTCAAAACGATGTGTGTTACTGAAAGTGTTCTAGCTTTAGAATTCTGTTAGCGCTGAGCCTCCTTATAGTTTCAGGGTTAGTTTGACAAGATGCCAATGAATGAGTCACTTTTGCTGAAAAATTCACGTGTTCCAGCGGGAGAGAAGGTGAGAACTGACTAGTGGAGTGGGGGTTGGGGAGCTGTCTCAAAGTTAAGACAACCTAAGGCAACATTGGGGAAAATGGGGCAGTTTTGGGCGGGATTATGTTTATTTTAAATTTTTGTTTGTGAGAACTAATATAAAGATGTGATTTATTTCTGTTGCTTTTTATTATTTAATTTTTTTTTCTGCTAGGGACCTCACTTAATAGAAAATTGCACTCATTTATGTTCAGTAAAATTTCATGAAGTAGTAAACTGTAGTTGTCATTTGAACTAAGTTTTACTTTTAGACAGTGGAATTTTTAAAACTGTGTTTAGCATCAGGGAAACCTGAGGTTTATAAAGTAAAGAAAACTAGAATCAGAAAATGAAATGCAGTCTTGCAGTTTTTATAGTATTTGCTTAACTGTTAAAAAAGCTTTCTTGATGGAATAGGAGATACATCATTTTTGGGTAGGAGAATACCAGAAGGAAGTATAGATATAAAGTTCAAAAGATGATTCTTCTTCAGACCTGATTTATTTCCAACATGAAACATTACTGTTTAGTTTTAAATAGTTTTATTTTAGAACAACTTCTTAATGCTGCATGCCCAACTTTTTGTTTCTCCTTCTCTGAAGAGTCACTTCGTGTCTGGCAAAACTTACTGATATTCCTCTACCTTCATAACTGAAATTTGAGTTACTTACATGACTAATTTTTTAATTTAATTAAAAATTAAATTTGTTGTGAGGCAGTTTTAAGATACAGAAAAGTTCAAAGAATAACGTCACGCTCCAGAATTAATAACTATTAACATTTTTTCTCCATTCTTTTTCTGTATGCATTGTTTCTATAATCATACTTTTTCTGTACCTACTTGAAAAATTAATTATGCAAGTAACAGATGGATGGAGCCCTGGTGGCATGGTGGTTAAAGCACTCGACTGCTAACCGAAAGGTCGGCGGTTCAAAACCACCAGAGTCTCTGTGGGAGAAAGATGTGGCAGTCTGCTTCTGTAAAGATTTACAGCCTTGGAAACCCTATGGGGCGGTTTTACTCTGTCTTATAAGGTCGCTATGAGTCAGAATCGACCCAATAGCAGTGGGTTTGGTTTTTTTTTGGTAACAGATACATACATTCTCTTATTTTTAAAAATAAAACATTGCACGTAGGCACTTAATAATTTTTACAGTAGGTATTAATTCATATTCATTATTACCACCTCAATCCTTGATACTTATTCAGTTTTCCTTCCTCAGAATTTGTTGTGAAATGGTTCAGTCCATTTGAGCAGATACGGTCTTCAGCAAACATCCTTCATGGCTAAAACTCAGTAAATTTCATTGAATTCTTGGTTAGAAGGTTCTAGTGCTTTCAAACCATGATTTCAGATTTCTGAGTAGAAACTTTCCAGGAAGATTTTGAAGTCAGTTTCCTGACCTCTACAGGGTTTCCATTTGTGGTTGACAGTTTTAGCTTAGGAAATCCCCAGACTTGATTGACTAAATAAATTATACGTTATGTAGGCATTAAAAGTCATGTCTTTAAAAACTGTTTTAATGACAGAGGAATGTGCTTATGATAAATGAAAAAGTACACACAACTTTATATGCATTATAATCCCATTTGTGTGTGTGTGTTACATGTGTGTATATACATAGGCAAGTGAATGTGTATACAAGCCATGTCAGTATAATATGTTGGAAGGTGGTAAGTTTACTAGTGCTTTAGTTTTTCTTTATACTGTATACTACTATAGATTTTTTTCTAAATTCTCTACAATGAACATGTTTCATAAATAAACAATATTTAAAATTTTTTAATAACTCTTTTTAGTAACTCACTAAACTCTTGTCTGTTCCAAGGATAAGCCAAACCAAACCATTGCCGTCCAGTCATTTCCGACTCATAGCGAACCCTATAGGACAGAGTAGAACTGCCGCATGGGGTTTCCAAGGAGCAGCAGCTGGTGGATTCCAACTGCCAACCTTTTGATTAGCAGCTGGGCTCTTAAACATTGCGCCACCGGGGCCAGAGATAGTTGGTATTTAAAATCTAATGACATTCTTCTCATGGTATGTGAACCACTCTAATGAGAGAATTCAACTATTTTAACTATTAGTAATGAAGTGTAGAAATAACTCTTAATTTATTAAACAGGATTCATTCTCATTCTGCCCCCCACCCCTCATTTTTGATATACATATGTAGTCTTTTGCTTGTCAAAATAGAGATTCTGATTTTGAAGCTAATACACCTAGTTGCTTAGGGCTGCTTCCATTCTGATTCATTATAGCAGCGATCTTAAATTTGTTGCTTGTCCCTGTAGTGATTCAGACTTAAGTCATAGTAGTTCAGGCTTCTTACTAAGAGTTAATAATGACAGCCCTGTTTAGAAGTAAGTGTGTGTGTGTATAATTAAAGAGTTCTAGTATTGGGGAATGCAAAAATAAGTAGGCTCTATTTAGGCTTAGATTTTAAAAAGAAAAATTGGTTTAGCTGTTGGAGAGTTAAATTGTATCTTGTAAGCTTGTGTTACAGTAGTTATGAGACAAGAGTTAGAAGAAAACATGTTGCTATTGTCATTAGCTGCCATTTAGTCACCCTCTGACTCATAGTGACCCCATGTGCAATGAGATTGAACCGTTGTGATCCATAGGGTTTTCATTGGCTAATTTTTGGAAGTAGATCTCCAGGCCTTTCTTCTTAGTCTGTCTGAGTCTGGAAACTGGTGAAACCTGTTGAGCATCACAGCAGCATGTAGGCCTCCACTGTCAAATGAATGGCAGCTGTGCTTGAGGTGAATTGGCCAGGAACTGAGCCCAGGTCTCCTGCATGGAAGGTGAGAATTCTGCCACTGAACCAACAGTGCCCTCAAAAGAAAACATACTGTACTTTAAAACACTTAGGAGGTGATGAAGCTTAGGAGGCTGATAATAATTTTTGCACTATGTACATGTTTTCATGTTTTAAAACTTAGGATGTTTTGTCTGTAAGTTATTTTTATCAGATGTTTTAATTAGTTTATTAATCTCCTCCTGATAGATCTCCAGTTCTGCACCAATGCATGAAAAAATGAGCTAATAATTAAATTTAAAAAAACAGTTGCTGTCAAGTCAGTTCCAACTCATGGCAACCCAGTGTGTTTTAAAGTAGAGCTATGCTCTATAGGGTTTTCCATGGCTGATTTTTTGGAATTAGATTGCCAGGCTTTTCTTCCAAGGCGCTTCTGGGTGGACTCAAACTGCCAACCTTTTATAACGTTTGCTAAATGCATTGTTCTGACTGAAAACTCAAGAGACCAATTGGGGGACTTTGATTCTTCTGTTAATTTTCTGTTAGTTTAAAAGATATGAACAGTTTAATTTTCACATTGCTTTTATTTAGGATTATTAATTTTATTTTATATACATAAGAAGAGTAGGCAGAAACCTTGTCCTTGTTGTTAGTTGCCATTGAGTTAGCTCCGACTCCTGTCAGCCTTATGTATAATAGAACGAAACATTGCCTGGTCCTGCTCCATCTTCATAATTATTGGTATGTTTGAGTCCATTGTTGTGGCTATTATGACAGTCCATCTCATTGAAGGTTTTTCCATTGTTTTTGTTGACCCTGTGCTTTACTAAGCATAGTGTCCTTTTCTAGCCATTAGTCTTTCCTGATGATGTATCCAAAGTAAACAAGCCAAAGTCTTGCCATCCTCTCTTCTAAGGAGCCATTCTGGTTGTGTTTCTTCTAGATCTGATTTGTTAGTTCTTCTTGCAGTCCGCAGTATATTCAATATTCTTCCTCAGTGCCACAATTCAAATGCATCTTCTTATGTCTTCCTTTTTCATTGTCCAGCTTTTGTGTGCATATGAGGTGATAGAAAAGACCATGGCTTGGGTCAGGCGTGTCTTAGTCATCAAAGTGACATCTTTGTTTCTTAAAACCTTAAGAGGTCTATTGCAGCAGAATTGCCCAATGCAATAAATACATTTTTTAATTTCTTGACTGCTTCTTCCATGGACATTGAATGTTGACACAAGTGTAGTGAAGTCGATGTCAACTCTGGTTTTTTTCTTCATTTATCATAATGATGTTTATTGGTCCAGTTTTGAGGATTTATGTTTTCTTTACATTCAGGTGTAATCCAGTAGAAGGCTGTAGTCTTTGATCTTCATTAGTAAGTGCTTCAAGTCCTCTTTATTTTTGGCAAGCAAGGTTGTGTCATCTGCATATCGCAGGTTGGTAATGAGTCTTCCTCCAATCCTGATGCTGTGTTCTTCATATAGTCCAGCTGCTCTGATTATTTGTTCAGTATATAGATTGAGTAAGTAAAGTGAAAGGATACAACCCTGCTGCACACTTTTTCCAATTTTAAATCACACAAGGTCCCCTTGTTCTATTCAAATGACTGCCTCTTGATTCATTTACTGGTTCCACATGAGCACAATTTAAGTGTTCTGGAAATTCCATTCTTCCTAATGTTATCCATAATTTGTTATGATCCACACATATCCTTTGACTGTGTAGATCATAAGGAGAAACCTTAGGGATTCAGTAATGTCATGATCTTGTCACTTGTGAATAAAGTAATTCAGGTTTAACTTGGAAGAGTGAAAAAAACTTTGGATTGATTTTAGGTTTTATACCAGAACACATATGAGTAAACATCTATTATTGAACCCTTATTTTGCTTCTGTTATTATCAAGGTCTTCCTATAAAAGGAGAGAGCATGTTGATATTGATGTACAACGCAAGCTGATGAGGACAAATTACTGTTAGTCTTAAATAAAGATTAATTTTTTAGTTAACATTTAAGTACTCTCAGCCATTGCCTGTTTCATATTAGAAGGCAGAAACTTATTAAAAAGTTCATTTTTTAGCTTATGACAATAATCCTTACCCTCAGTTTTCTAATTTATGACAATAATCCTTACCTCAAGAAACTTACACTTTAAAAGAACCTCTAATATAACTTATTTTTAGTCAACTGGGATCAAGCAGATGAAAAATATTTTTTCCTTTGTCTGGGTTAGGAATTGTAGTCAAGATGAGAGAGAAAAGGAGCATAGGGTATATTTCTGGGGAGAAGAAGGTCAGTGATAAAAGGCTTGAAGGAGCAGTAGCAATGGAGGAGAGGACTCTGTAGAACTTTGGTAGGAGAAATGTCTTCCTCTACAGCAGTCTGATTTGTATGAAATACATTGATAGGGATAGGAGATGTCAGTGATTTCATGGATTGAGCATAAATTGCAAATGAAATTGCCCTTCCATTCTTGCTTCTAGCTCGTTTGGTGGTCTTAAAGAGACTTCTGTGTAGCTTTTCATCTGTGAAAAGAAGAAAAAATTCCTTGAGTATTAAAATATTCCAATGTCTGTTTACAGGTTTGTTCAAATTATTATTTTTATAATAATCCACATTCTGTTAAAATGAACTTTCCTTGTCTTACAATATTTATTTGTGTTTTTTTCTTAATTTTAAAAGTAATATAAATTTGGGTAAAAATATGGAAAATACAAAAAAATGTAAATTTTAAAAATCCATAATTCCTCCACTCAGAGATAGACACTGTTATATTTTGGTGTATACTGAAACCACTGTTACCTATCCTTACTTTGCTGTGCATTTTCCATATAGTGATCTTTTGAGCGTGTGATAGCTGATCATATCAATACCCTGCTTAAAAAACCTTTGATGGCTTTCTATCATATTAAACATAAAATTCAAAATTATTAATATGACCTACAGGGTCTTATGTCGTATGGTCCCTGCCTACTACATTCCTGTCTAAAGCTATTTACCTCCTATGTTCCAGGAACATGCCAAGTTCTGTCTTCTCAGAGCCATTGCATCTTTGATTTCCCCTGCCTAGAACATTTTGCTGCCCCACCTCCTTAACTTGGTGCTCACTGGGTCAAACTTCAAGTCACAGCTTACTCCTCAGAGGAGCTATCCCTCAAACCCCTTCCTCCAGCCAAAATCTACTCTTTCTTTTATGATCTAATACTGAACTCATTTTTCCTTCATAGCTATGTCAACTAGAATTAGGTTCATCTGTGAATGGCTTGAAAACTTAAAAATGACTTAAACAAGGTAGAATTTTATTTCCTTGTGTTAAAGTTCTATAGGTGATCTGGGGCTGGTAATAGTGGTTCCACAGTGTCAAACCCAGGCCCCTCCTATTCTGTTGCTCTACCATTCTCAGCATGAAGCTGCCACATCATAGTCCAGAATAAGTTCTAGCAAGCCTTTTATTTTTAAGGATGCTTACTGGAAGTTGCATATTCTTTTTCCAGTTAGATCCCATTGGCCAGTGCTAAGTCACATGGTCCCAACTAGGAGCAAGGAAGGCTGGGAAATGTAGTCTTCTCATGGTGACCGTGGCCAGATAAAATTCAGGGATTCTACTACTGAGTAGGAAGGAGGAAATGAGTACTGTGGATAACTAGCAGTGTGTGCCACAATAGCTTACATATCTATTTACATGAGCATTATTATTTTTTTATTTTTATTTTTTAATTGTACTTCAGGTGAAGGCTTACAGAACAAATAGTTTCTCATGAAACAGAAGTACACATATTGTTTTATGACATTGGTTAACAACCCCACAACATATCAACCCTGTAACTTCTCAACCTTTTTTTTTTTTTTTGATGAAAATACACATAGCCAAAGATACACCATTTCAAAAATTTCTACATGCACAGTTCAGTGACTTTGACTACGCTCTTCAAATTGTGCTGTTATTCTATTTATGTGAGTATTATTTTTTAAATATCTTTTTAAAATAATCTGTCTTCTCACTGGACTATTAGTTTTAAGAAGTCAGGAACCATATTTGTTTTGTTTACTTCTGTATTCTTAGTATATGGTATTTAGCATAGTAGAGTATTTAGCACAGAAGAGGCATTTGTCTTTCTTAAATGAATTAATTTATCCACCTGATCTTTTTTCTCTTACAGGTAATTGCTTTTTTCTTAAGAACAGTACATCTTGCTTTTTAAACTTAATGTATTATGAACATCTTCCTACATTTTTTAGTGTTTTGTGAAACCATGATTTTTAATAGTTTCAAATATTTAGTTGTGCATCTATATCATAATTTATCTGTTCCTCTATTATTTGATGATAGGTTGTTTCCAGGTTTTTGCTATGATAAATAATCTTTTATATGAATCTGTGTTCCTCTCTGAATGCCTTGGGATATAATCCTAAGTTTGAGATTACTAGGTGTATTGGTCAGTTATTGCCATAGCAACTGTGTGTAACAAACCATTGTTTTGTTGAGTAGCTTACAACAATTAAGCATTTATTCTCACGCTAGGTATATAGGTCACCTGTGGTTCTCCTGATATAGTCTGGCCATCCATCTCTGTTTCAGTTTGTGAGTTAGCTGGGCTTGACTCCAGACTGCAGGTTGGGTTAGATCTGGTCTAAATGTGCTTGTTCTGGGATCTAGCATGAAGGAACAGCAGCCACCTGGGGCATACTCATTTCATGGCTTATTACCAGAGTGCCAGAAGCAGGCTAGACTACCAAAACACATTTTAAACCTCTGCTGGCATCAAATTGGTTAACATCTCACTAGCTGTAACAAGTCATGTGGCCAAACTACAAGGTTGCATGGCAAAAGACATGGATGTATAACTATACTATAGCAGAGGATGTAAAGAGTTGAAAACAATAGTCCATCTACCACACTTGGTCAAACGGTATTAAAAAAAACTTTTACTACATTTAAAAGAAAACTTCTACTACGTATTTCCAGATAACCTCTATAAAAGGCTATTAGATTAACAGCATATGTGAGAATAGCTAATTTTTCCCAGGAGATACCCTGGGGAGGGGAGGACTTTGCTAATTTTGAAGATGAATTGACATGTGTTTGATGTTTATCTGGAGTGTATTTTTTATAGAATTCACCATTTGTCAATGGTACAAATACTCCATGGTATTCCACAGAATCACCTTTTGGTTTTAGGTTTTGGTTTTCTTTGACCTCTTTTTCCATTTTTCTTGTTCCTTTTTAGAGAGATAGATAACTTTGTAGTCTTTGGTCTTTGCTACTAGTTTACTTTTCAGACTCTCTTTATTCTTTACAGATTGCCTAACCTAGTACTTGATGAAATACTTATCGGGGTTTAATAAATAGTTGCCATATATGGAACCTGAGTTCTCAATTTTAAATTTGAACATAGCTTAATAAAATAAATTTTGAAGACTTTTCTGTCCCTGCTGTAACGAGTTCTGTTTCTGGTGCATAGAACATCATTTAAGCTGACTAGGTAACTTGACCAATGGACTGGGTAGGTGTCGGGAGACACCTGGAGTTTGATTCTACTCCTGACTCTGTAACAGACTTGTTGATAGATCTGAGTTAGTAAATACTTTGTTTTCTTGTTTATGGAATGTTTGGATAATGCCTTTTAGGGGTTAACAAACTTGTAACGGATAATGCCTTTTAGGAGTTAATGACCTTCTATCTATTGAGTGTACTTTTTTTTTTGAAGGTGAGTTCTATTTAAATAGAAATTGGTGGTTTTAGTCATGGTGGTTAATTTCATCTCATATGTAACAGCATTTTCATCTCACGTAAAATATTACTTTTCTAAAGAGCGTAGAACATTTCATATTTAACTCAGTTCCAAGTGCATCATTGTTATCTATAAACCAAGACTTAGCTATGGTCATATAATTAATCAGTATCAGAATCAAGGCTAAAAATTGATCACTGTACTCTTTGTTCAGTTTTGCTTCGTAAACTGTATTCTTGAATTATTCTGTGGACCTTTGTCTACCATGTATTTTTTGAAATAGGACATTAGGCACAATAATTACATGCCTTTAGGCCTCATTGCCTTGGAGTCAAGTAAGTAAATTAGTTCCTGTAGTCTAATATTGGTAACCTAATACATGACTGTATCCAGACTTTGATACCAGTAACCATAGAATGTTGCCTACCCTCATTCACAACCAGAAGAATGGGATTGGCGTATCACGTTAGAGCCTAGAATTGTTATTCTCTTACAGATCCCTGAATTATAATGGGAATCTATCCAAAGCTTAGGAATTCCCTAGAATTTAGTGTAGTTAATCTCTCCTGTGCAATGTTTATGTGAAACCATTGGTCCAGTTGTTTGTTGAGTTTACTGCCACTTGTGTACATAAGATATCAGCTCCTTCTGCTTTTATCAAATACAGAAAATATAATGTTTCAAATTTCTCCTGGTGAAATCCAGTTGACTTACATTCAGCTAAGATGAATGAAGGGCTGAAGATACTGGTCAAGAATATGAAGATTATGAAGAAATTAAATTATATTTGAATGGGAATCTTCTTTTAATGATGAACCCCTCTGGTAAAGTATGGACGTCCTTGGCCACCTTACTAAACTACTAGCTTCTTGAAAGCATAATGAATATATTAAAAAAAAAACATTCACTTGTGCCGCATTCTCCGAACAGAACCCTAAATCCACCCCCCTTCAAATTCTACTCCTTTCTTTCCTGTTTTGGTTAATGATAATAATTAATGACACCGTTCATCAGGTGGCCAGGCAGAAACCTGGAAGTCATCATAGACGTCTTTCTTATCTCTCATCCATAGTTACAAAGTCCTGTTTTTTCAACCTCCTCGCTATTGCTGATACCCTTCCAGTCTCTTTTCTCAGCATCTCCCTGCACCAGGTCCCTATCTCTTATAATCCAACCTTCCACTGCTATCAAGATGATCTTCTAAAATACAACCCTTGTGTATCGCTTTCCTTCTTAAGATCGTCTGGGTCTCCCCTTCCCTTACACTCTAGTAAAAAAATCTAAACTCTTTTCCATGGCTTATAAAACCCCTCATTATCTCACACATGCCTGCCTCTTAATTGAAGCATATATATCTTGTCCTCCAGACTTGTCAAATACTTAGAGTTTCTTGGTTATGCTGTATCGTTTCTTCAAGCTGGGATTTTATTTTTTATCTTTTTTGCTTAATGTAAACCTAGGGTCACCTTCTCCCCTTTGATCCAGCAGGTCCATTTACAGGACAATATAATACAGAAATAGCCACACAAGAAAATTTGAAAACCACTGTGAATAAATTAGGGTACATTAGCAAGCAATATGTGTTAGCTATGTATGCGTATCATGGAATAGTATGTAGCTGTTAAAAAAAAATGAGATGCTTAACTGAATGGGAAGTGAAAAAAACAAATGGTAAAACAGATGTACAGGACAATTCAGTATTTGTTTAAAATATACAATATTAAAAAACTATGTGTATATGCATTCCTAGTCATTTATAATTGGAGATACATGGGGAAAAGCCTAGAATTATCTTGAATTACATGCACCAAGCTTTTCACAGTGATTACTACTAGAAACAGGTTTCAAGAGAAGTGACCAGGTGACACTTTTAAATTTATATGTTCATTTACTATTTGAATTTGTTTTTTATAAGGAACAAGTTGATTATGTTAGTTTTGAAGTATAAAATACATACAGAAATGTTCACATATATACATACGTATGTTTGGAAGGACCCCTGGTAGTGTAATGGTTAAACAGTCGGCTGCTAACCTAAAGGTCAGCAGTTCTAACCTTCAAGCTGCTCCTTGGGAGAAAAGACCTGGTGATCTGCTCCTGTAAAAATTATAGCCTAGGAAATTCTGTGGGGCAGTTCTACTCTGTCATATAGGGTTGCTGTTAGTCAGAATCAACTTGACGGCATACAACAATAACAGGTATGTATTACTTATATATACATATGTACACACACATATATGGCTCAGTACATTTTTACAAACTGAAACACTCATTTAACTATACCAGTATTTGAAATCACATAGGGCATACTCTTTTCTGTCTAGCTTATGCTGTTCGACATTGTGTTTATGAGATGACTTATATTTCTTTTGAATAAAAAATTCTAAATCACTAAAAAGAAAAAAAGGTCTCTCTCTTCTAGATTGTGAAGCCCTAGTAACTGTGTTCCCTTCAGTGCATACCCAGTGCTTCACATACAGTGGGGCTTAGAGAACAATTATTGAAAGCAATGAGTTCTAGTCCTGGCTGTGCCATTTACTGATAGACCTTGTGTGTATGGAATTTCTCTGAACTGGTTTCCTCATCCATAATAAACAAAATTATAATTGTATCAGTTCAAATGCTTTTGAAAAGTGGCTAAAACGGTAAGTGATTTTATTATTAGTTCACATAACAAGTTGTCCACTTCAGCAGCTGAGCAACATCATCAGGACCCACGTTCTGTTTATCTTTCTGCTCTGCCACCCTTAGTGTGTTGGCATGCATTTCTCGTGATCACAAGATGGCTGCTACAGCTCCAGGCTTTACATCCTCACACACTTATGTTCTGGGGCAAAAAAGGACCAATTCTTCTTAAATGTCTCTTAAGAGTAAGGAAAACCTTAATGAGAAACCCCTTAACAGACTTTGCATTTCATTGACCAGTTTTTCACATGCCCATGCCTAAAGTAGGCACTGGCAGGAAAAGTGGGGTCCAAGACTGATTTATATCCTGGAGCTGGGAATTTGCCTCTGAAGCATTTGGAAGCTAGATACCTAAACAAAATTTTTTTTTTTTTTTTGGTTGGCAAGGAAGCAGCAGAAGGGATAGAGAATAGATGTTGCAAGGCCATCAGCAGTGTCTGCCTCCATGTGTACCACTTTTCTCTAGTAATGTAAATTAAGTACAGCATATCTGAAGATGTGTAGTGTGAAAATACTATAAAGTTATAATACATCATTAGCTCTTATTACTGGTTTTGTGGATTATTTTAGACAAGTCTCCCATTGCCACCCTAGCTTATTAGCAGCCTGCTTTAGGGAACGGAATGAATGCAAAAATAACTTTGCTATTAGCCAAAGCAAATACATTATTAGAAAATAATGTAATTTATGAAGAGCTGTAAATTATTTTTATATTTTTCTGATTTTTAAGAATTACCTAGAAGCTATCATTATCATCATTGTTACTTAATATTCCATTCTTTTGAAACAAAGCAGCCTTGATGTCTCTTATTAATAATGCCTTCATGCCTTACTTGGGAAAACAGGGGTTTACCAAAACCCAGTGACATATACTAATTTGTTTTTTAAAATGTTAAACACTATAAATGACAGGCCAAATCACATACGCCTTCATTTCTTTTTCCCATCAGATTAGGGTGATAGAACCAGGTGGGAAGAAGCAGTTGACCCTTGAGCTAGTGTCTTCGTACAGTAGTTGATTAGCTGAGAGGCTGCCCTACAAAATTATCTTCACAGAAGACATACTTCCCAAAGTTGATTTACTCCAAGTTCAGGAAGCAAGTGTTTGTGTGATTCAGCAGGGTTTGCCTAACCTCTCTTAGACTGGCTCTATCTAAAAATGACAAAATGATTATTAGTTTCTGTTGGTTAAACTCTGAACATTCCTTTGCTCTGAAAAATGAGGTCCTAGAAATCCTCAACATGTTTGTCATCTTTTCTCTATTTCCACCTCCATCACCTTTTAAAAAACCTCTCCCCCTTCATTGCTAAAACAAATTATCTCTCTTTGACTAGGAACACTAAAGTTCTGAATTTAATTATCCTTTTGAGGCGTGAATGGTTGTTACTAATCTGGTTTTAGCTAGGGCTCTATCATCTAATTTAGTAATTGGGGAAAAAAATTTAACACCACCTTTCATATGGAGTCAAGACGCACAGATGAGCTTTTCCTGAAAAGTATTGCCTGAAGGAAAAGAATTTAGTGAAACTGGGGGGTGTGCTGATCTAAAGAACTTGAAAGTTGTCTTTCTGAGTATGTGATTTCATTTGTTAGAAATCCTAGAAGTTTGTCGTGAATTTGAGACACATTTACATAAGATTTTGAGTTAATCCACCACTGCCTTTTAGTTAAGAATGAGGTAGCAGGCTTACCTTTTTTTAAAAAAAACATATAGCATTTGGTAATCCACCTTTTTCATGTAATGTTGGTTTGTTTGTTTGTTTGTTTTTTAAATCTGGAGTGAAATCCCCCAGACTATTATTCACACCTGAAACCCTCAACTAAAGTCAAGGTAGCAAAAGTAACCGTTGGACGCCATTTATAAACATCTGTCATAAAAACTTTTGAGGACACACACTTCCTACTCTGATTTCTGTTTGTTCTGTGACGCAAGTTCATCAGAAGAAACAGTATTTACAAGTTACCAGAAGTGCTGCTGCTGAGTTTCATCTGCTGCTAATATCGATAAGATTTTATCCTCTTTTCTACATTGAACTCTTTTTAAATTTCCAGTATCCCTTTTCCACAACTTCCTTCCCCTTTTTTACTTGTCTAATTATTTCCTTAGGTATAATGTGTTTTGTAGCCATCACTTCAGCCTACCCTTCTAACGAGAAATTCATTAGTTCTCCAAAGATGAGAAGGTTGGCATGATTCACTAGAGTAAAGATCAGCAAACCACGGCCTACACCTGTGCCAAATGTGATCCACTACCTGTTTTGGTAAATAAAATTTCATTGGAACACAGCCACACTCTTATCTATGGCTGCTTTCATGCTGCAACTGCAGAGTTGAGTAGTTGGGATACAGACAGTACGGCCATAAAGCTGACCCTTTATAGAAAAAAATTGTCAACCTTTAGAGAAATTTAACCAGAGAGACACTTGACTCAGAGATATTAGGCACAATAAAGCAATATAGGGCATAAATGAGTGCCACACTGAAAACAGGGTGTATATTGAATAATGAGGGAGGCCCTTACACATACCAGCCCCACAGTTTTCAATTCATTTTTGGTGCCTCATTTTTTTAAAGCTACTTTTCCCTCTCTCTTTCTCCTCTCCCCTCTCTTCCCCCTTCCTACCTCTATTTTATAGATGTATTAAGGCATAATTAATGTAAAATAAACTACAGACATTCAAAGAGTACAGTTTTTGAGTTTTGATATATGTATACACCTGTGGAACTATCACCACAATCAAGATAATGAATATACTCATCACTTCTAAAAGTTTTCTTGTGTCCCTTGATAATCCCTCCCTTCCTCTCCCTAGCCCTATCCCCAGACAAACACTGATCTGCTTTTTTGTCACTGTAGATTAGATAATGACTGAAATGAAAAAAAAATCAAGAAATAACAATGACAACATACTTAAAAATAAGAAGGTAAGCACCTGAACAAACTGTTAAAAGACTTGCAAGTATTTTCCTGAAAGAAAGAGAAATAGAGAGTTGAGAGGGCTGGTACAGGGGACTTCTGTTTTGATTGTAAGCCTTGGATTGTTATTTCTTTTTAAGCTATGTTTATATTTTACTTTGAATTAAAAATTAATAAATAAAAGTCTGGATTTATCATTGGATAAGATGAGGATATTATAATAGGGGATATGGACATGTAAACAGAAACAGTATGTTTGAAGTTAGAATATGCATAGTACCCAGGAAGGGGAGATTCTTTTGGTGGGGAATTATCAAGGAAGCCTTCTCAAATGAACTGATATTTGAACTAAGTCGGAATTTGCTAAGTGGACAAACAAGGGCCTTCCAGGCAGAAAGAACAACGTGCAAAAGCATAGAAATACGAAACAGCAAGACGTATTGAGAGAACTACAAGTAGTTAGAATTGCTAGAGCAAAGTCTGTTACGTAGTGATTGTGGAGGGTCAGCATAGGTAATCTGAAAACAAAGCACCTAGTACTTTGATTACTTTTAATGTAATCTAAAAATTACAATTTTAGTAATAGCTACAATTATATAGCATTTATATTTGCCAGACACGGTACTAAGTAATTTAAATATAGTAACTCATTTAATCTTTACATGGGTTTTGAAGATAATGTTGTTAGGTGCCATCAAGTAGGTTTCGACTCATAGTGACCCTATGTACAACAGAACAAAATAAACTGACCAGTCCTGCGCCATCCTCACAAGTGCTGATATGTTTGAGCCATTGTTGCGTCCACTATGTCAGTCCATCTCCTTGAGGGCCTTCCTCTTCTTTGCTGACCTTCTGCCTTGCGAAGCATGATGTCCTTCTCCAGGAACTGGCCCCTCCTGATAACATGGCCAGAGTATGCGAGATGAGGTCTCGTCATCCTCGCTTCTAAGGAGCATTCTGACTGTGCTGCTTCCAAGACAGGTTTGTTCATTCTTCTGGCAAATTCAACATTCTTTGCCAACACCATAATTCAAAGCCATCAATTCTTCTTCGGCCTTCCTTATTCATGATCCAGCTTTTGCGTGCATATGAGGCAATTGAAAATACCATGGCTTGGGTCAGGCTCGCCGTAGCCCTCAAAGTGACATCTTTGCTTTTCAATACTTTAAAGAGGTCTTTTTGCCACAGATTTGCCCAGTGCAATGCATTGTTTAATTTCTTGACCGCTGCTTCCATGGCCGTTGATTGTGGATCCAAGTAAAATGAATCCTTAACAACTTCAGCCTTTTCTTCGTTTATCATGGTGTTGCTTATTGGTCCAGTTGTGAGGATTTTTATTTTCTTTATGCTGAGGTGTAATTCATACTGAAGGCTAGGTCTTTGATCTTAATCAGTAAATGCTTCAAGTCCTCTTTGCTTTCAACAAGAAAGGTTGTGTCGTCTGCATATCATGGGTTATTAATGAGTGTTCCTCTAGTCCCGATGCCACATTCTTCTTCATGTAGTCCAGCTTCTCAGATTATTTGCTCAGCATACAGATTGAATAAGTATGGTGAAAGGATATAACCCTGACACACATCTTTCCTGATTTTAACGCCACAGTATCCCCTGGTTCTGTTTAAATGACTGCCTCTTGGTCTACATATAGGTTCCGCATGAGCACAATTAACTGTTCTGGAATTCCCATTGTAATATATACCTACTGTTATCCCATTTTATGAATGAGAAAACTGAAGCATGGAGAGGTTAAATCATTTTCCCAAGGTCATAGAACTGACATGCTGTGTAGCTCCAGCCTGTTTTGAATTTCAGATATTGAAGAAGAGTCTGAACTTTACATTTATTTAAAGTGGTGGATGGATTTTAACTAGAAAACACTGTATTACACTGTTAAGTGCGAGGGAGAGCAGGAGGAGATGAGGTGCAAGATAGATAAATAGGACAAAGCTAGATCACAGGGGGCCTTGTACACCCATTTCTCTGGCTCCTGTTGTTTCCTCTCTCTCCTTTGTTTTCGGGGCAGCGTGATTTCACTATAGGGTCACTATGAATTGGAACCAACTTGACACCAGTGCATTTTTGATTTCTAAAGTTTTGTCCCTCTGAATTTCTGCTAAATTATAAACAATAGCTGAAAAGTCTTTTTTCCTTTCTACCTCTGTAGAATGAAGACCTCCTCCTAAACTCCATCTGCTCAGAAGAAGACTCTTTTGTTTAATATCAATGAATTAATTTTTAAATAATAAAAAAATGTGTTACTACAGTATAATTTTTTACATGAGTACGTGTCAAGATCAGTTTGTTTTTTGCCTTGGGGGAGTAGGAGGAGACTAGAATATTGGCAGTGGGAGGTTTTAGCCTGTCATTCCTTTATGCTTTTTCTTTCCTGATTATAAAAAACCATACATGTTCATTTACAAGTTCAACAGAGAGAAAAATCAAATTTAGCAGTAATCTCATGTCCATGTTTTGAGTCCTTTCATTTTTTTCTATGCCATTCATTGATATTAAAAATAAAATTGAGATTGCCACTGTACTTACTATTTTAGAAATACCTATTTTTGATGTAACTAGCATTTTTGTTCACATTCTTAAGTATTTTTCAAGAATATTGGTTTTTAGTGGCTTGATAGTATTATCATATGGGCATAGGGTTTATTTAACCAGTCGACTATTGCTAGACATTTGGGTTGTTCCCAGTTTTTATGGTTTTATGCCTAGTTCTGCAGTATATATCCTTGGACATAATTTTTTGTGCATAATTGTGGTATTTCCTTAAAAGCAAAAAATTACTGGATCAAGAGTAAAACATTTTTTTAAGGCTTTTCATACATGTCTTCATGAAGATGCGTTTGTTGCATGTAACAGGATCTATATCAAACTAGATTAAGCATAAAGGAGAATTACTGGAACTATGTTAGAGCCCTTCAGGAACCCATGGGTAGCTTTTGAGACTGGAACCAGAGAGTCTGTTGTCTTTTTATCTTCTTCTGCATTTGCTTCATTTCTCCTTCTCTCCAGACTGGTTTCTCGGCTTCTTTGTACACATGGCAGGCAGAAGACTTCAAGCAACTACGTAATTCCTGAGTTTGATCTCTCTACTCAGGAGACTTTACCAGACTCACTGGCTTGTTCTCATTCTAGGTTTTTGGAAAGATGATTTAGTGAGCCTGGTTTGAGTCAGAAGTCCAGCCATTGTCCAATCAACGTTGGTCAGGAGACCATGTCACTAGTACAGAAATGGCTCAATCAGGGAGCACTTTAGAGGAAGAGAATTGTGAGCTAGGCAGATATTCCAAAAAATTTCTGAGACCTTATGTGTTACCTGATTGCTCTCTAGAAAGACTATTTCAGTCATTTTGTTAAAGGGTAAGTTATTTCACAAGCTGGATAGAATTTCAACCTTGAATCTGATGAAAAGCTTTAATGATCAGTTCATATGGGAGATATTTGTTGAGTACCTCCTGTGTCCCAAGTACCCTTCCAGATGCTATAAGTGTATTAGTCCTACAAGACAAAGTCCTTGTCCTTCTAGAGCTTGCATTTTAGTCATCTGTTAGAAGTTGATACTCTTTGAACTGACCTTTGAAATTTCCTTTCTTCCTCCATCGAGCAGATCTCTCCTTTCCCCTGGGTATGGCATTTTAAGTCTTAATCAAATTTCGTTGTACTGTCAGAATAGCAGTCAAGCCTAGTGTAAAAAGAAAACACCCATAAGCACCTGTTGCTTCCTGTGTTTGATATTTCCATTCATTTTTTCTAAGTAAACAATTGGAGGTTGTGAGGATAGAATACTTGACATCTTAAAATATTGACAGCTTAGCCTCCCTCCTCCCCCTGCCCCTATGATAGGGCAGTAGTGGTGCAGGGAGGTGTTGAAGTTATGGCTACCTAGTGTCTGTTTTGTGCAGATTTAAGTGAGATCCTTCACATTTAACAAGATTTTCTGATAGGTGAAATGTTATGGGCCTAGAGTTCATCTCCAAATTGGAAAATGAAGTGACAGAAAAACCTTTGCTAAGTAGGAAAAGAGGTGTGTTTTGAATTTCCATCAAAAACCAATTAGAGATTTTTCTAGATAGTGCTTTGTACTTGTCAGTCAGGTAAGCAGTTAACTCACCCGGTGGCAAATTTGAGAATGTGTCGTGCAAGACTGAAATTTTAGAGGAAAATTCCTTTAAACATCATATTTTCACTTTCTTCCTCTGAGTCTGGTTTCTTTCTGGAAAATCTGTGTTGCCTTTCAGCCAAGGTTAGTGGGTAGTGCTTTCTCGTGGGAACTGATCCCAGTTTGGATGGGTCCTCTTTTAAATGAGCTGGGGCAAGCTCCGGAGTCCCTGGCAGGTATGTAGATGGTTAGTGTGCTTGGCTGCTAACTGAAAGGTTGGAGGTTCGAGTCCACCCAGGAGCGTCTTGGAAGAAAGGTGTGGCAGTCTGTTTCTGAAAAATCAGCCATTGAAAACCCTATGGAACACAGTTCTATACTGGCACACGTGGGGTCACCATGAGTCAGAATTGACTTGATGGCAGCTGGTTTTCTGAGGCAAGCTGTAGAGCATTCTGCTGCCTGTTTGCACTTGTGAGATCCTTGCTGCTGCTGGAGTTAAGGTTTTAGTTCATTTTTCTTACTTCAGCTTGATCCATATGATAGACGACATTTTAAAAGAGACGCCAATTCTATCTCTTTTTTCCCTATTCAGAAAGCAAAACTTGGGAAACAAAACATGTAGATTTTCGTATGTAATTTAAAAAACTGCATTCTCTCCTGCAATTTTTAAACTGATCTGGTTTGATAGGAAAATTAAGCCCTAATGTTCTTGGCAACCATAATATGTACTGAATTAACATTCCTCTGCATCTAGAATGGTACTGGTTATAATTGAGACAGTAGTCACTGAAATAATTTTTTGTAGTCACTGGTTCATATGAGGTATCTGGGTTGAGAAGGGCTGTTCTAAACTGATAGGAAAATCCTCTCCTATAAAACTCGTGGACATCCAAAGATTATAGCTGTGTGAATGTGCGGTGGTATATAGTTCTAACTGCTTACATAGTAAAGATGGGAAACAGAAAGGTCTCAAGCGTCAATAGTCTGCCAGTCATGATCCAGTGAAAAGAACAGTTCTGCTGTTTCCTTTAATCAAACACAATATGAACTTGGAAAAAAAATCTTTAATTATTGTTTTCATGTACACCAAAACAGATTAATACTGATAATATTTTCTTGACTAATATTTTGGTTTTTTTCAGCCCTTACTTTAACCATCTTGATATTTTTACTATGTTTAGTGGAAATAAAATCAGTTATCTTTATGAGCTGTGGCACTTGATTCATTTTTTAAATAGGTGAATAAAAAGCCCATTAGTCTAGCAAAAGGCTAAACTTTTTGTGCTTGTAAATATTTAACTGTTTTATGAACTGAGCCCTGGGAAGGATGATGGCACATGATTTGTTTACTAAAAATATTGAGTGTCAAGATTCTCACAAGGCACAAGGATTCCATAGCTAGCCCTAAAGTTTCCCCATCAAAAAGTCTTTTAAACACAAGCATCTATGAAGTTTATATTATTTTTCTGCAGCTAAGTCCTGATTTCACTGATTGGGAGAGCCATTAATAGTAAGGTAAACACAAGTGAAAAAATGTTTCATGGACAATAGAAATGATATGTCTAGCTTGAACGAATCTAGATTTCTGGAAATTGACTGAAGATCTTAACAAATTTCTCCGCTCTCTTTTATAAAAAGATGTTAGCAAGGGCCTGTTTATAAAAATGCAGATCGTTGTTTTAAAATGTTGACTGTAATACTAGCTCATACTAATTTGAAAAAAATCGAGGGTTTCAGTGATTCTTAAGGTGAAAATTTCCCTTTTGCCACTGTCATCACTTCCATGTTTAACCTGGAAATAATTTGAGTTACCTTTGTTATAGATACTGGCCCACGTAGCTCAAGCCAATGAAAATGTAGTCTGTGTTTTGCTCTGCGACTCCTGTCAGGTGTCCCAGAGACTAAAGTTGGAGTTACCAGCTCTGTTGGGAAAGGCTTAAGTAAAAACAAACTTACTGCCTAATTTAAGAAAAGTTAACACGGTTCTGTTTTCTTCTTGCAAGATAAAATTCAAAATTTTAAGCTTTCAATTAAGTAAGAGGGTCTTGTTACCTGGGGATGAGGATGCTATAACTTAAAAAAAAAAAAAAAAAACTTCCATGGAAATGATGTCGTTGAGAAGATATCATATTACCTATAAAGAAGCAAGAATATTTTAAATTTCAAGACTTTCAATAAAAGGTACATTGCAGAGCCTCCTGGTGGCAGCAGTTCTTTGTTGGCAGAGTGTCCTCATTTGAGACACCTGCAGAATGGGAGCTGATTCTGAATTAGCAAAATAGAGCTATTCTACTTCTCTGTATCCTTTTGAGGTTTTTATTACAATGATTCTAAGTAAAATAATATGTTGAGCATTTTTTATTCTACTTTTAGTCTCACCTTCTATTCTATTTTAAATGGATCCCGTAACAGTTAACTTACAGATCCCTTACATGTGAATTAGGGAGTCTGGATGTGAATTGTTGGGGTGTTTTGTATTAAGAGATTCCATGACTCCTGCATCTCTCTTTACCCTCAGTGATCCTTTGATGATGCAGTATATGGACCTGGTGATACTTTTGTTGGGTCTCAGTTCAGATGAACTAGTAGTGAAGGGATGAATTGACTGCTTTAGGGAATTGGAAAGGTCAGTGGAAAGAAATCTGAGGGCTAGCATTTTTATAACAGTAAAAGCTCTGTAGAGAGAAAAGTCTCAACTGACTGACGGGCTTAACTGTCACTCCTCACTCCCTCTGAATGCCTGTGGTCAGTAGGCTGCTGTCTGGGGTACTTGCACAAGTCGCCCTCAAGTTACAGCATCAAGAGTGAATTGTGTTTATTTCCAAACCTGTGTATGCCATTTGTTCTTGTAGTTTAGTTAACTGTTAAATAAACCAATGGTTTATGAAAAAGCAAGTTGTTTCCATTAAAATGAAATTAAATGCTTTGGAAAGACTTGATAAGGTGAGCTATTAAAAAATGGCTGCCAAACTACATTTGGATAAGACAACCATAAAAGAATGCAGTAACTTATTGATGTCCAGCAGAGTCTACATTCACATTGCTTCAAAGTGTCTTAAGTTTACACCATCATTTAAAAGAAGTGAAAAGTGGAAATGGTAGAGAACGTATTATGGCTATGATTTTATGAAAGGAGGACATCGTGGCAATCTAACCTGATGATTTGTACAAACAAAAGGCCTGGTCCTATATCACAAGATTAGAAAATGAATGTTCATTTAAGTTATAATAAAATGCTTAGGTAGGCATATAAAATTTTTATAATTTCCTGATTTATATGACTTCGTTTTCTTATCTGATCAACTATTGATCGCTATTAAGAGAACTGTTGCTTCAGGGTACTAAAACTGCAGTGTAATCTTTCAGCATTTAATTTATTCATGCCACAAGTATTTATGGAGCACCTGTTACGTGCCAAACATTCCATTTGGCGCCAGTACTGAACAAGGCAGTTAGAGTTTCTCTTCTTGAGCAGCTTACCTTCTAGTGGCGTATTATTGAATGTATAGTGATTTGAATAGTAATGATTTTCTCAACAGTTGTAGAATAGTTACCAAAATAAACTCTAGTCTTTGTATTGAAGACCAAATTCACATCTACCTGTAGACAGGTGATTCTCAACCCTACCTTGTACCCTAGAATAACCTAAAGAGCTTTTGAAAAATGCTGTATCCAAGGCCCCGTCTTAGACCAATTAAATCAGAATCTCTGGGAGTGGGGCCCAGGCATACAAAGATATGTAGGAAAGGGAAGTTGCTTGATACTACCAAACTAAATCTGATAACCCTAAACCAATTTGACATAGCACTTTTATTTCTGAATCATCTGGGGGCTGATATATATGATGTTGGTTTGTCATAGTTGATGATTTATTTGCATCTTGCTAGAGAAGAAACTTCATATAATGTAATTTGCAAGGAGTACTATCATATTAATCCTTTGACTTTTTAGCTTTTCTTTTTAGAAAAAAAAATTTAAAGGATGATAATAAGTTGATTGAAATTCTTTGACTCTTCCCTATAGTTAGAAGTGTGCCACTTTTACCAACGTATTTTAGCTTTCAGAGACATTTCAGTGGGTCAGAAGTTTCAAGAGAAGCATCATATCTTTTATTTTCTTTAAAATATTAATGTTCAGCTTATATGAAATACTGATTAAGATTTTAAAATGCTGAGTCATAGGGTTCTTTTTTGTTTACCAGTCATAGAATGTAGGTATAATGTTACAATGAACAAAATCTAACTGGTGTCAAAGGTACTGAAAACCTCTTGAAATAAATCTCCTCCTAAGAGTGATTTTATTCAGAGGCGGACCCAAGACGGTGGAGTAGTCAGACACTTCCAGTGGACCCTCTTACAACAAAGAGCTGAAAAAACAAGTGATTCGATTATATATGGCAGTCTGAGAAAGCCCTGAACATCAAAGGCAGAGTTGAGGAACCGGACTGAATGGCAAGGGGAGGGAGAAATGGTTTGGAAGCAGCAAGGAGTTGCCTGACCTGACCTGGCAAGAGCCTGAGCCCTTCAGGCCTGATCAGCTCAGGGGTGAGCAGTGAGGCAGGCAAGCAGCAGTGCACGGGAGGTGCGTTTTCTGCACCAGGAGAAACCCAGCAGCACCAGAGAGTCTGCAGGGCCACCCAGAACCAGTGAGAAGGAGCCCTGGATCGGGGAAAGATAAGTAATTGCGTAGTGCCTACCACTTGGATGAAAAACATCCCCCTCTCCCATTTACCTCCCCGCTCCCTGCTCTGCACTGGGTTCCGGACCAGCTTCAGCAATTGCTGAGTCTGTGGGCCGGAAGTAGGATCCGTCACACTCCTGGAGCCATTCTCCCTGCCTTAGAGAGTGAACAAAGTAACACGTGGGGGGCGGGGAGTGATTTCATTCATACTTAATCTTTAGACCCAGTAACTTTGAAAGTTAAAAGTGTAGTGCATTATTATTTTTCTTTCTAGCTCTTGCAAACTACAGTTGTGCTTTTTTTGCTTATTTATATTTCCACTTATATCACTCAAGAGGACTAAAAGTTAGTACCTTTACTTTTAGATACTTGTTTTCCTAAGAATCCTGTTTCATATTGACATACTATAGAAAATTTTTTATTCCTTCTGGTATCCATGAGAGATGTGATGTAGTGTTCTGTGAAACCAAGCATTTCAACAGGACACTAAATCAAATTCAGCATATACATTACATTTTAATTATACATTAATTGAAAATCTAATTTTAATAGTTCAGTTCTGCCTTTAGAATAATAGTATCTTTAGGGGGAGGGAGGTGTGGCCTGGCACATTAGTTGAGGCACTTAGATTTTCACTTTGTTGTATAGGGCTAGCTTCTTTTCATCCTAGATTTGCCTTCATGTGAGAATTACTCCTTTACTCACCTCTCAGCACATGTGTACATGCATGGATACTTAACATCTATACACATACCCACGCTTTGAAGATGAAACTGTTAATTTTACCTTTCTGTGATCCCTTTGCTTATCCATCATGGTAGGCTACTTAGAAGACTTGGTCATAACTGTTCAGGAAGGTAGAAGAAAAGCCCTGTTAACTGAAAGTAAAAGAGAAAATACTTAAAGATTTACTAGTGATTAACTGGTCTGATAAGGATTTCAGAGGCCCCACCAGGGCAAATGATGAAAAAACTGGTGGAAGTAGAATGTTCTCTTACCAGCACTAGTAGCCAGGAGCAATTTAGCCACATCAATATCTTATTTCTCCTATCTCTACCTTCTGTTGTGGTTAAAATAGCAATGTCTCCTGTGTAGTACTTACTTAACAGTTTTCAGTTCTCTAAGGTAAACAAACTTTTTTCCTCCTCTTTATAGAGTTTGAAAAACTGATATGCAAAGAGTTTGAATGACTTGGCCAAGATTCTGTGGTTGGTGTATTAGTGAGGATTCTTCCGGTTTCAAGTGATGGAAACTCAACTCAAAGTTGTTAAAGCAGAGAAAAGGAATTTATTGGCTCATATAACTAGTTAGTTCAGGAATGTAGCTGACTTCAAGCATGGCTGCATTAGGGACTTAAGTCTGTGGTTTAGGACGCTATTAGGAGTCCCTTGTGGTGCAAACAGTTAATGTGCTTGGCTGCTGATTGAAAGGTTGGTGCTTCAAGTCCACGCAGAGGCACCTCAGAAGAAAGGCCTGGCTGTCTACTTCCAAAAAATCAGCTGTTGAAAATCCTGTGGAAGCACAGTTCTACTCCAACACACATGGGGTCACCATGAATCAGAATCAACCCGATGGCACCTGGTTTTATTTTTCTAGACCCTATTAAATAGTCTGATCTCATTTTGACTATTATCATAGGAAGAACTTTTGGGAGGCTACCTTAGTTCCCTTATTCTAATTGTAGTTTGTAATACCTATGGGAGAAAGGAAACTTGACAGAAAAGCTGCTGTTGGACTGTTTAAATATTCCAGCGTTGCAAGAGGCTCCTGATTTCTGGACGGAAGGGTTTTTATCCCAGTTCACCCTCTTCTCCTGCACGCTTGCCACTTGATCCCTCTTCATCCTCCTTTCTGTTTCTTGTCTATGTCCATTTCTTCCTCTGATAGCTTCCATTCCTCTGATCTGTTCTCTACCTTTGATGTAGAAGCAAAAACTGGACAGCTCACTCACCCCTTGAGTTGAGGCACAATGACCATTCACTTCCTTCAAGAAAAGCACTACATAGTAGAATTGCATGTTGACATGCTTAAGAGCGGCAGGTTAATGGGAACGCATTTCCCTTATGTGGACCAGAAGTGTTGAGTCTCTGAAGACCAAAGTCAGAGTATCCTGCCCCAGATTTTCTTAGGCAACTTCAACTCAGGTATCTCTGGAGGCTGGAGATCTAGGTTTAGGGGCTTTCTCTAAATTCTTTTGTGCCCAATATGGCTATGAGGATGGAGGTGGGAGGTAATGTTAAATGCTCTAGTTTTCATTCCTGCCATCACCAGAATAAAAATGACCTAACTATATTTTGAGCCCCCAGGCAGCACTGAAATGACATGCCACCTGCTCACCTAATCCATTTCATTTCTGGTACTAGGATAGCCAAAGCAATTTGCTCAATTTGCACTTGACTGTTTACTCTCTAAAGCAACAGTGATTGGATCTAGTATAAGAAATCCTATACTCTATTTATAACGAATTAAAAGTTTAAAGATGGAAAGTTACCCTTTTTGGAAGAAGTCTTTTCTGTGTGGTGTATTTCACCTTAGAGACTGTGCTTTTAGAAAGCTACTTTTTTCTGCTATTCCCTGGGAAGGAGTACAATCTGCTGATGAAATTTGAGATAACAGAAGTGTTTCTCAGCAGCAGCTGAATGGAGCAGAGAACTAGGAGGCTGCTATATTTATCTTTAGGTAAAATTTGCAATTTACTAGAAAAAAATCTGTGTAGCATGCAAGCAGATTAATTTGTGTTAATCCAGCAGCTGCTTTTCAGGCAAATAGAAGAGAGACGGCAATGTGCAGCTGTGGTCCTGCACACTCACTCAGGTGCTGGACATACTTCCTTTGTCTCAAACTGTACCAGGAGCCACATATGCAGATGAATTTTTATTTCTTCAGTTTTAATTTTTAAAAAATCTTAATCCATTTTTTCTCTTCCCCATTGAGATGAAGTTATTAAAAATTTCAAAATTATAGTCTCAGGAGCTTAGACTCTGCTCTTGAACATTTGTGTTTAATAGTTACGTATAGTACTGCAGTTGATGAATTAAAATTGTAGAAGCACCCACTTCATTCCATTCCCAGAGATCCTTATATGAGTAAGTAACATGCTGGCAGAATTAAGGTTTCTGCTTCCAGTTCAGCCCTCTTTTGTTTCTTGTTGCTTTCTGTGATTCGACAGCTGTGGAATTTGCTTCCTTGCATGGGCCTCTCAGAAGCCAGCTCTCCTGCTCTCCCCAACACACTCACAGTCAGCAGAACGGGGAAATCACACTGATCAGCACACCACTCAGTTGATCAAAGGAAGCCAGCCACTTTCCTTCAACAAGACCCAGCGGTATTAGTCACTATGTCTTCTCCTGCCGTGAGCAAGGCCACTGGAATGCTGCTGGCAACATTAGTCTGTGTGTAAAAAGCTGCTTATGTTCCCTTTACCTTAGCTTTGGCTTAGGCCTAGGCAGGGGGGGCAGAAAAGGAAAGAAGGAAAATCCCTAAGCAGCCAGTACCTCTCCTTTCTCACCAAGGGCAGTCCCTACTGGTAATCCCTAATTCTGCTGGGGAAAGACTTGCTAATTTTCTTTTAACTGTGGAAGAGCAGAGCCCCACAGCAAATTAAACATGTGATGACTACGGGAAATATAGTATGGTTTTACTTTGATTGAGTTAATCATAGGTGTGACAAATCTACAAAATGAAGCAACCTTTTTTAGTGCTGCTTCTCTCGCCTTTTACCATTTGCTGGGTAGTGTTATGTTACTATTTTGTAGAGAACCTACAGGTCTCAGTGCTGATTTGTTGCAGTTTGTTATTCGTGTCTCTAACGGGTATATAATTCCCTTTCTTGCAAGCAATTGGCATTTCAGTACAGTTTACAATATAGAGTATGGAAGGGACCCCCTGAGTAGGACAGTGGCTGCTCTTTGTCACTTGCGACTGTGTTTGCGAGGGAGCATGCTGGCAACCAGCAAGGAGAGTGCTGTGACAGGTGGGGAGAGCAAAACCAGAAAATATGCTTCTCCTTTCTCTTACACTCTTTCTATTCCCTTCTTTCCCCCCACCCTCTTCTACCTGACCTTCTGTTTTTCTTCTCTTCTTCCCCTTTTAGAAGCCATCTGTTTCCCTCCACCAGTGCTGTTTGGCTTGCAGATGCTACTATACAGGAATACTCTGTGTTGTAGCTAGCCTGTGCTTGACCTGTGCTGAACGTGTATATTAGGGCTGGGCTCAGCCTGATGCACTGAAGGGGAATGGTGAGCACCTAGCATGCAGAATTTCACAAATTTTATTCGCCAATTCTAAAGACTCAGAAGGATAACATAGTCTACTACCTGGGGCTGAAAAATGATATGGGACTTTTTAAAGCTTGCCTCTGCAAGTTCTGCATTACTTCAGTTAGAGATGGGGAGCATCATTACTAGTCTGTGTGAAAGGCTCTCTAGGTCTAGGCAAGGAGGGAAGAAAAGGAGGAAAATTCTCGAACAGCCGGTGTGTCTTCTTTCGGAAACTTGGTGCGAAGCGTTTTCAGCCGTGTTGTAACACAAATTGTCATTATGCAGAGCTAGTTTAGCTATTCCCTGAATAGGTATCCAGTTAATGGTCTCCCTTCTACAGCTACCTTTCAATTATCCTCTCTTCAGGCAATGAACTTTGGGGTATAGTTCAATCAGTTCCTTTCTAAAGTGTTCAGTTGGCATATTTTTTAAACTTTAGGGAGGGTGTCAAGATTTGTCTCAATCCAGGCGTTTTTGGGGTGAAATAAAAGTCTGTCTATCTGCCTGTTCAAAAAGAAAGTTAGCACCAAGGTGTTTGTTTTTATCTGAACCAAAAATCAGAGTGGCTGTTTTGATAAAATGCTTTTATGGAATCTGAGAGATACTGTTTTAGTTCATGAACAGCAACAAAAACATTTAATACTGACAATTTTACTGATTTAATGTTTCCCTAAATATAATTTAACAAATTTTATTTGTTAAAAGAATGTGCATATTGCTATAAGCTGTCATCATCTTTGAGGCCAAAATCCTGCCCTTATGTGGATTAACTTGCGTACTTGAAAATTTTTATACCTTTTTGATCCTGAAATTACTTACTTCTGAGAGATACTGCCTGTCTGGCATTTGGAATGGTACACCTCCTCAGTGTTTAGCTTTGTGCTCAAGATTACTCAGGGTCATAGCCATTTGATTACAGTTCTGTTTTTGCATAGAAAGTTACCAGAAAGATATCTTTTATTTAAGCTTCCTTTTAAAACATAAAAAGTATTAACATAAATAACACAGACGGTCCCATTGGATATTCCCATAGTCAATGCTTAGCAGAGAATGGAGCCTCTAGAATCGTAGGCTTTTCTTGATTGTCTCTTCCGGGCACCAGGTGATCATTATTATGTAAAATGTGAATAGATCATGAAAGTGATTGAACAATCATTTTCGTTCATTTTTGCCAAGATGGAAATTGATGAGTCAGTAATTTCGTTAGTTGAAAACACCACACTAGGGCTAATACATAATTTCTTAGTTTTAAATATGTTGCATATGTCTCAAAGAATTTAGAGAAGTTGAGAAGCTCAGAAAACTAAAAAGAAATAAAACTGTAAAACTTAAGCAAATAGAGTGAGAGGTTACTCCCTTAATAAAATTAGCAAGTTGCTAGAGGAAACTTTCTTCATTGCAGATATCTTAGAACAGTATCCTTCCAAAATAATAACAGCAAGTGCTGCTTCCAGTAGTGGTCAAGTAAGCTCCTAACAGACTGACCCTCTGTAGATGACAACTACAAACTCTAGAAAAAATACAGAGAACAGTTACCTGAAGGCACTGGAAACTTGACTAAAAATAGGCAGATTCTGGAGGGGACTAAATGCTTAGAAGAATGGTATGTAGCATTAGGTGAGTTTCCCGGTTTTTAAAGTCATATGGAGCCCGGGTGGTGGGTGCAGTGATTAAGAGCTATGGCTGCTAACTAAAAGGTCAGCAGTTTGAATCCACCAGCCACTCCTGATACCTTATGGGGCAGCTCTACTCTGTCCTGTCAGGTTGCTATGAGTTGGAATCAACTTGACGGCAGTGGGTTTGGGTTTGGTTTTTGGAGCCCTGGTGGCACAGTGGTTAAGAGCTTGGCTGCTACCCAGAAGGTCAGCAGTTCAAATCCATCAGCCACTCCTTGGAAACCTGTGGGACAGTTCTACTCTGTCCTGTAGGGTCACTATGAGTTACAGTCGACGTGACCTCAGCAAGTATGGGTAGCCTGAGGACAGGCCCTAGTGCATGAAATGCTGATGGAAAACCTGCAGTCTTTCTGGCCTGAAGAACCAGAATTTGGGGTAACCATAGCCACTGGAAAGTGAGGAAGGAATCCTGGAAAGGAGAGCCAGAGAAATTTTGTGTATAAACTCTGCCCAAATCTTTGACTGACCAGTGAACAGTACATGCTTAGGCAGACTCCAAGCAACCTACAAAAACTAATTTTAAAAAAACCTGTTGCTGTCAAGTTGATTCTGATTTATAGCGACCCAATAGGACAGTGTAGAACTGCCCCATAGGGTTTCCATGGAGCAGTTGGTGCATTTGAACTGCCGACCTTCTGGTTAGCAGATGAACACTTAACCACTGTTCCACCAGGGCTCCCCAAGCAGCCTAGCTAAGGGATAAAATAACTAAAAAATAAGTTTCTGACCAAGAGACAGTGTTTGCAGATTTGAGTCCAATCAAATTAATTACCTGCTAAAACAAAAAGAAGTCAACACTCTTTGAAGGAATCCAGAGTCTCCACAACATAATACTCACAATGTGTAAGATACAATCCAAAATTACTTGATATACAAAAGAATCAGGAAAATGTGACCCATTTTTAAGAGAAAAGGCAGTCAGTGAAGACAGATCTTATAATGACCAAGATGCTGGTGTTGGCATACAAAGACTTTAAAGCAACTATTACAACTGTGTTCAGTGACATAAAGCTCATAATGAATTAAAAAATAGGCATAATCAGAGATAAATAAAAACTATAAAAAAAGAACCATAATAATAATAGCTACTATTTTTTGGAACAGTACACTTATGTGCTAGGCATTATATTAATTGTTTTGTATGTATCACATAATGTAATATTCACAGAAGAAACTTAGAAAATTGCAAGTATTTTCATCTCCATTTCACGGATAAAGAAACAGATTAAGTGACTAGCTAGGAAATGGTAGAAACAGGATTTGTACTTAGGTCTGTCTAATCCATGCATTCTCAGTGAGGACTATTTCAAGGGTCGAAAATTGGTTCTTTAATGTGTAAAGTGGGGAAATATATATAGTACATAAATAGATATACACTATATCTGTGGCATTAAAATTTCATGGAGGGTGCTGATTAGGGGGAAAATGTCTAAAAAGTCTCCTTTAAAGGGAGGGTAATAATGGGGTGGGGGGAAGATTAAGAAACACTAGTTTAACCTAGAGCCTAAATTATCAGTCTCTGTAGCACACTGTTTACCTGAGCCCTTCAGTGGCCAACCTCCCCAGTTTGGAATATGAGCAAACAGGGTGTTTGAACTTGAGTTTCCCCAGAATTTAGCTTTGAAATAAGTTTTTTTGTGCTTTCTTTTAATCTTCAGTATTCTCGTTTCTAAATGAAATTAAAAGTCTGGAATGGTGTTGAATAGCTTTCATGACTTCGAAACCTACAAGTTATTTTTGTTTTCAGAAACGTCCTAAATTTTCTAAGATTTCATTGTCCGCTGCTTCTTCTGATCTTTCTTTTCTTTGTCAACCCCTTTTTAGTCTTTTTTTCATGTCTATGACAGTTAATCCCACCCCATCTTCAGTAATACGGGAGAGTAGGTAGGCTTCATGAGCTTTGCCAGTTCTCTATGGAATTTGGAGGTTTCTTCACATTAGAAGGCTTCTAATTCTATAAAATACCAAAGATCATGAAGATGGCACAGGAACAGGCAGTGTTTCTTTTTGTTATACATAAAGTCACCATGTATCAGAGCTGACTCCACAGACAGCAACTAAAAGAACAATTCTATAAAACCAGCAACTTACATTCAGAACTAGCTGTTTCAGGAATGAAATTGGTCTGTGTAGAAACTACCTTTTTTCGGTATAGTCAGTGATGATAGTTTACTTCCTATGACGATCAGTGAAAATAGCCATTTAAATTAGATACCATCATGCAAAGGAATGAAGTTGGACCCTCTCCCTTAAACCATACATGAAATTTAACTCAGAATGGGTTATAGACCTAAATATCAGAGCTAAAACTATAAAACTTTTGGAAGAAAACATGAGAGTCGATCTTTATGACGTTGGGTTAGACAAAACCTTCTTAGATATGACACCAAAAGTGCAAGAGACAATAGGAAAAATAGATAAATTGGACTTCATCAAAATTAAAAACTCTTGCGATACAAACGATACCAGAAAATTGAAAAAGATAGCCCACAGAACAGGGGAAAATACTTGCAAATCATATATCTGATAAAGGACTTGTATCCAGAATATATAAAGAACTCTTATAGCCTGTTAATAAAGAGATAAATAACCCAATTAAAAAATAGGCAAAGGCTCTAAATAGACATTTCTTCAAAGAAGATAAACAAATGGCTAGTAAGCATATGAAACAATGTTCAACATCATTAGCCATTAAGGAAATGCAAATCAACACCATAGTGAGATACCATTTCACACTCACTAGGATGGCTATAATAATAAGAAGAAGACAGTAGCAAGCATTGGTGAATATGGAGAAATTGGAACCTTATCCATTGCTGTAAATGTAAAATGGTGCAGTGCTTTAGAAAGCAGTCTGGCAACAAGGATGCCCTTTATCACCACTCTTATTCAGCATGGTGCTGGAGGTCCTAGCCAGAGCACTTAAGCTAGAAAAAGAAATTAAAGGGCATCCAAATTGGTAAGGAAGAAGTAAAAATATCTCTGTTTGCAGATGATGTGATCTTATACACAGAAAACCCCAGAGAATCCACAAGAAGACTACTGGAAGTAATAGAAGATTTCAGCAAAGTATCAGGATACAAGATAAACATACAAAAATTAGTTGGATGCCTCTACACACACAAAAAAAAGAGAACTTCGAAGAGGAAATCACCAAATCAATACCATTTACAGTAGCCCCCAGAAAGATAAAATACTTGGGAATAAATCTAACCAGAGACATAAAAGACCTATACAGTGAAAACTACAAGATACTACCGCAAGAAACAAAAAGACCTGCATAAGTGGAAAAACATACCTTGCTCATGGACAGGAAGACTCAACATTGTGAAGATGTCAGTTCTGCCCAAAGCTATCTACAGATGCAATGCAATCCCAATCCAGATTCCAACGGCATTTATTAATGAGATAGAGAAACAAATCACCAACTTCATATGGAGAGGGAAGAGGCCCTGGATAAGTAAAGCATTAGTCAAGAAGAAGAACAAAGTGGGAGGCCTCACGCTTACTGCCAAGGTAGTCGAAACAGCCTGTACTGATACAACAGATACATAGACCAGTGGAACAGAATTGAGAATCCAGGCGTAAATTCATCCACCCGTGAGGAGCTGATAATTTGACAAAGGCCCAAAGTCCGTTAACTGGGGAAAAGACAGTCTCTTTAACAAATAGTGCTGGCATAACTGGATCTCCATCTGCAAAAAACTGAAACAAGACCCATACCTCACACCATGTGCAAAAACTAACTCAAAATGGATCAAAGATCTAAATATAAAATCGGAAACGATAAGGATCATGGAAGAAAAAATAAGGACAACGCTAGGAGCCCTAATACATGGCATAAACAGAATATAAACTGCAAGTAACAATGCACAAGCACCAGAAGAGAAACTAGATGGGGAGCTCCTAAAAATCAAACACTTATGCTCATCAAAAGACTTCACCAAAAGAGCAAAAAGACAGCCTACAGACTGGGAAAAAATTTTTGACTATGACAAATCTGATCAATGTCTAATCTCTAAAATCTACAAGATACTGCAAAACCTTAACATCAAAAAGACAAATAAACCAATTGAAGCATAGGCAAAGAATATGAACAGGCACTTCGCCAAAGAAGATATTCAGGTGGCTAACAGACACAGGAAGAAATGTTTATGATTGTTAGCCATTAGAGAAGTGCAAATCAAAACTACCATGAGATACCATCTCCTCACCCCAACAAGGTTAGCATTAATCCAAAAAATACAAAATAATAAATGTTGGAGAGGTTGTACAGAGACTGGAACACTTATGCACTGTTGGTGGGAATGTAAAGTGGTACAACCACTTTGGAAATTGATTTGGCACTTCCTTAAAAAGCTAGAAATAGAAGTAGCATACAATCCAGCAATCCCGCTCCTTGGAATATATCCTAGAGAAATAAGAGCCGTCATACGAATAGGTATATGCACAGCTATGTTCATTGCATCACTGTTCACGAATAGTAAAAAGATAGAAACAACCTAGGTGCCTGTCATGAACAAATGGATAAACAAATTATGGTATATTCACACAGTGAAATACTACGCAACAATAAAGAACAACGATGAATCCATGAAACATAACATGGAGGAATCTGGAAGGCATTATACTGAGTGAATTTTGTCAGTCACAAAAGGACAAATACTGTATAAGACCACTATTATAAGAACTTAAGAAAACGTTTAAACACAGAAGAAAACATTCTTTGATGGTTACGAGGGTGGGGAGGCAAGGAGGGGGTATTCACTAGATAGTAGACAAGAATTATCTTAGGTGAAGGGAAGGACAACACACAATACAGGGGAAGTCAGCACAACTGGACTAAACCAAAAGCTAAGAAGTTTCCTGAATACAACTGAACGCTTCGAGGGACAGAGTAGCAGGGGCAGGGGTCTGGGGACAATGCTGTCAGGAGACATTTAGGTCAATTGGTGTAACAAAGTTTGTTAAGAAAATGTTCTGCGTCCCACTTTGGCAAGCGGCATCTAAGATGCATCAATTCGTCCTGACCCACCTGGAGCAAAGGAGAATGGAGAACACCAAAGACACAGGAAAGTAGTAGCCCAAGAGACAGAAAGTGCCACATAAACCAGAGACTCCATCATCCTGAGATCAGAAGAACTAGATGGTGCCAGGCTACCACCACCAGTGACTGCCCTGACAGGGAACACAACAGAGAGTCCCTGATGGAGCAGGAGAAAAGTGTGGTGCAGAACTCAAATTCTAGTAAAAAGACCGGACTTAATGGTTTGACTGAGACTGGAGGGACCCCGGAAGACATGGCCGCCAGACTCAGGTAGCCAAAAACTAAAACCATTCACGAGGCCAACTCTTCAGACAAAGATTAGACTGGACTATGGGACATAAAATGATACTTGGGAAGAGTGTGCTTCTTAGCTCAAGTAGATACATGAGACTAAATGGGCAGCTCCTGTTAGGAAGCAAGATGAAAAGGGAGAGAGGGTCAGGAGCTGGTTGAATGGACACAGGAAATCTGGGGTGGAAAGGAGGAGTGTGCTGTCATAGAATAGGAAGAGGAACTAAGGTCACATAACAATGTATGTGGAACTAACTTGAATTGTAGACTTTCACTTAAAGCATAATAATAAAAAAAGAAGGAAAAAAAACACTCTGGAAGTTCTTCAAAATGTGAAACAGAATTACTGTAAGAATCCGCTGTTCTGCTCTTAGGTATATACCCAAGAGAATTGAAAACATAAATTCACACAGAAACTTGTACACGAATGTTCATAACAGTGTTACCAATAATAGCCAAAAGACTAGAAACAACTCAAATGCCTACCAACTGATGTGTGAATAGATAAAATGTGGTATATCCATATAGTGAAATGTTACTTGGCAATAAAAAGGAATGAAGTACTAATATGTGCTACAACATGTATGAACCTGGAGAACATCACATTAAGTGAAAGAAGCTAGTCAAAAAAGCCTACCTGCTGTGTGAGTCCATTTATATGAAACGTCCAGAATAAGCAAATCTATAGACAGAAAATGGATTAGTGATTGCCCAGGGCATGTGTGTGGGAAGAGGGGGGCAGAATGAGGAGTGACCCTAATGTGTATAGGGTTTCTTGTTGGGGTGATGAAAATGGTCTAAATTTGATTGTGGTGATAGTTACACAACTCTGTGAATATACTAAAAGCCATTGACTTCTACACGTTAAAAGGATGAGTTTTATGATACACGAATTATATCTTAGTAAAGCTGTTTAAAAAACACTAGTACCATATATTTAGTTTGGTCCGAGAGCACTGAATTGTCTTTCCTAAAGTTATAGTGACTAAGAGAACCCACATTCTCAATAAGGGTACCAACCTAATAGTAATAATAACATATTTGCACAGTGCTTCATTATTTACCCAGAGTTTTTACATATTTCATGTAATTTGATACCCCCTGAACCTCGGTTTACAGACGAAACTGGCATACATAAAGTGACTTGCCTAAGATTAAGTGGTAGATCAAGTATGTAATCTCAGCTTCCTGATTTCTAGTCAACCACACTCTTGTCAGAACAATGTCAGAACACAGCAAAGAAAATAGTGGTGACCCTTGATGTTCTCCAGATTCTTAATCATGTTTAGCCCTTTTACTTCTTGAATATGACTAGGAAGGTCACTTAACGTTCCGTGTTTTGGTTTCCTAATCTGGAAAATGGAAATGAAAAGTTATTTAACTTTCTGTCTAGGTTTTTTCATCCAGAAAAGGGGAACTAGAAATACTTCCTACCTCACAGGCATATAATAAGGACTAAGTAATAAAAGACAATTATAAAACATTCTGCCTGGCTATATAAATTCTTCACAGTAAACCATCAAGGAATGTTGTTTTCCTCTTTCTTTAATGTTGTACAACCTCAGTAGGATGTAATAATAACTACTTATATCACTTTTCTATAAGGAGCTCAAAACGCTGTACAGACTTTATCAAATTAATTCCCCGTACATCCCTGTGAGTTACATAGGAAACTGGTATCATTGGAGCTGGAGTGCAGAGAGGCAAAGGAACTTGCCTAAAGCCTTTATCATGTCAGGCCAGGTCTATACTATATCACTTGCTAATTTTTTTGTCGCTTGTGATACTTCCTTGGACAATTATATTTATTCTCTGTGAGTCTGTCACTTGCTAAACATGGAGAGAGAAAAAAAAGCCTGAATAGCCCTCCAGAATCACTATAGATTAGCTTAAACTTTATTGAGGGTAAAGCTGTTTATTTTGAGCTGCCTATGTCATCCTTGATCTAGACTAGAAAACAGTTCAAAACTCCTAAATATAAATTTTTGACTCGAATATCTACTTTGGGAAGCACTGCCAACTGTATGTCCTGCTCTGTAGACAGGAGAAATCCTTGATGAGTCTTTGGAAGTTACTCTCATTTGTCCAGACACTGTTCACAGAGTGAAGGCAGACTTCCTTCCAAGTCGTTGAGTGCTACAGTATGTTTACATGTAGAAAGCTCCTTTACCATCTGGATTACAACCAGGATCTTCATCACTGCCATCATCATTTAATATTTCAGTTTTATGGCTTAATGCTATAACCTGCCCTTTGACAGAGAATATATATGAGGAGAATGTATGTGTAAAATGATTACTACCTTTGGATGGAAAACCTCTATGAGATTGCCTTAGAGCAACTTCTAATAACACACTAGAAAGCAGAGTGAAGCTTGACGTGTCCACTGGAAAACATGAAATTCTGGCTCTTTTCTTCCATTAAGAGAAGCTCTGGTTTCTAGGTGAGCCTGAGCTGGCAAGGTTTTGTGGGGTTTTGCTTTTTTTAGGTTTCTCTTTTGCCATCTTTCGTCTTCTTTTGGGGGGGGGGACACCTCCCCCACCCCAAATTGGATTTCCATTGCATATGAGCCTTGTTGGTGTGCTCTTCCATAGGGGAGATGGCCCTTGTGCTATTGGCACTGTCCTGTGTACAGTTAATTAAATCTGTTGTGAACCTGGATTTCTGCTGCTGCTTTTCACTGATGTGTGAATTTAGTGAAGCACACGCATACAAGCTCAGCTGCACTCACAAAACACAAACCTTGGAAATAGCAAGATATGAATTTGGGGTAAAGCCTCTAGCTTTTAAATAAACTTGGTAATCTGGCTAGCTGAATGTTAGAGCTCACAAAGTGAGAATTGCATTTCTGAAGATAAGATGGGGCCCTTTTTGTGTTTTTATCTTTCCTTCCCAAAATGTATTGAGTTTTATTATGGTGCTTTATCTCTGTAAGCAAGAAAATAGAGCCAGAGGTACACTTCACCGGCCATTGGGTCAAACCCAAAAAGGAGTTTCTCCTCATTTCTCTGGTGACCACATCCCAAGAAGTAGACCATGACCAGAGACTTCCTAAGGCATCTGGCTGTCATGTCCTCATCGCCGCATAAAAGGGGTGAGGAAATCACAGAAGGTCAGAGTACGACTTTCTAAAAGTCTAGTAACCTACAAGATATGGAGAACAGATAGAATAGTGATTTCTTTTTAAGTTTGTCCCTTGCCCTTTTCATTTAACTAAATTGCAGAGTGATAGTCTTGATTTCTGACCATTTTTAAAATATTTTGTAGTGCTTTGATTCTTTCTCATGATTCTGTTTACTAAGACATAAAAAACTTACTTAAGAAGCACTTGATAATTTTTTTTTCCATTTCCCAGCTTGCCTAAACCCACTGCTGTCACGTGGATTCCAACTTACAGCAATCCTATAGGACAGAGTAGAACTGCCCCATAGGGTTTCCAAAGCTATAAATGTTTATGGAAGCAGACTGCCATATCTTTCTCCGACAGTTAGAGGGTTCAAACCACCAACCTTTCAGTTAGCAGCTGAGGGTTTACCCACCGCACCACCAGAGCTCCTCCCCACTTGCTTACTGGGATTAAAATATATAGTAAGTAATCAGTCTGGGGAATAATGGAGTCTTAAAAACATAACAGCTTCTGAATCAGACAACCTCTCTGTTCCTTCTCTACCCATCCCAACCCCTCTCAGCAAGTTTCAACTATGTATTTTTATATAAAATTCGTAAGCCTAGAAGTGCTTTCCGGCCCCTCTTTTGTGTTAATATCTGGTACAATGACTTGTGCAAATGCTTATGGTCTTTAGTAGGGAGAAAGAAATAAGCACACAGAGCGTAACTGGACACTGCATAATAAAGAATGAGCATGTTGTATAGGTCATGAGGCGAGAGGCCAGGGAAGGAGTGAGAACCCAGGTGGGGTTTGGATTGAGATAGGCAGAAAGGATGAAAGGCATTCTAAGTCAGAGGAACCATATGAGCTAAGGCAGGGATATAGGTATGGATGTGATCTGTAAAAAGAAACATAAGAACTTTGATGTATGTTTAAGCTTTTTCATTAAAAAGTGTTGGGAAACAAGCAAACATAAAATAGTAGGCTGAATAGTTATGATAGAGCCAAGTAGTGGAAGGCTTTAAATGCCTGTCTTCTGCCTAGAACTAGAGTTGCTTGGAAAGCTTTGATTGGTATCTGTCTTTTGAATGGAATGTTTTAGGATTTGAAGGGTGGAATGAGTTTGTATTTGGAGGAAATAAGGTCTCATTGGCCTGTTTGCTTTGTCTGTTTGTTTTGCTAAAGTAACATATTCAGGGAATTAAATGAGTTCTCTTGTAGAAAGAAGTCAGGTCAGTTAAGAGAGCAAGGTGTTTTTCCTGAAAAGTAATTTTGTTTCCTAATTGTGATATCTTGGCCTTTTGGCTTACAAATGAGTCTTCGTGGCAAGACGACTTCTTACTTAACTTTGGACATGTTATCAGGAGGAACTAGTCCCTGGAGAAGGACATCATGCTTGGTTAAGTAGAGGGTCAGCGAAAAGGAGGAAGACCCTCAACAAGATGGATTGACACAGTGGCTGCAACAGTGGGCTCAAACATAACAACAATCATGAGGATGGCACAGGATCAAGCAGTGTTTCCTTCTGTTGTACAGAAGGTAGCTATGAGTTGGAACCGACTCTGCGGCACTGAACAACGACGAGTGGAATGACAGGTTTAATATTTAAAAAGCATTTGAATAGCTGTTGCAGAAGTAATATTGATTTATAGCATTGCTTCCTAATCTGAGGTTCCCCTGAAGGAATAAGAGAAATCCTACACTTACCTATGATAAGGTTGCATGGGCTGTTATTTAGAAATACTGTTTGTTTGGAAGATAAAATACAAGACCCAAATGAGGGTAGTGAGGGGGAGGGAAGGTGATAGTTCAGGGGGACCTGACAGTGTAAAAATTGGGAGTTCTTGTTGTAAATTATAATTATAGATTTGAGTAAGAACAAGTGACCCTACAATTTCCAATTACATGTTTTACCTTAATATGAATTTTCTAATATTTTTCCACTTAAGGTACATTTTTGCTTTAATAATGTATTCTTGGTAAATCCAAAAGGTACCTATGGCTATAATGTAGGTAGGCATTTGAATAGTGGTTTGATTTACTTTCCAGTTTATTTTCCTGTATCCTGTGTTATGCTAATAGTTGCTATTATTTATCTCATTTAAACAGTAGTGCTTAAGTTGAAACTTGATTTTAGTCAATTTTATTATGATGGGTTTACCATATTCTCAAATGTAGTACTCCTCCAGTGCTTTGTTAGTATATGATGAAGGTAAAAACAAATGTAGAGCTGTTAACCACAAACCTAACCTTTCCCCAATTTGCTTGATTTACTACAAATTAAATTATATTATGCCTGATATAAATCATTAAGTATATAATTTAAAGCAGTTGCTGTGATCCGTCTTTTACTGTTTTCTGCCCTCACACCCAAACTTCAAGTTTGAAAGGCAATGAAATGATTAGCAAACTGCCCTTCTGGAGTCCTAGGTGAGCATTCATTTCCATGTTGATATATGACAGTGGGATCCTTTCAGCTTGCAGCCGGAGACGCGCACATTGCATTCAGGATGGAATGTTTGCTCCTCGACTTGTCTGCCTGATTTAAATATTCATACTTCACCAGAAGGAAAAAGCTGCTGACTTCTAAAAGTGGGTCAGTTTTTTTTTTTTTAATGGCCCTTTTGGCACTTCATAACGTGTTAATACTGCCTCAGAGATGGGGAGTAGTTTGGCAGAGCTCTTCTTTATCACTTCAGGGGCCAAGGCTTCACTAGGCCAATGGAAGGAGAGAACATTGCAGATATTAATACTAATATGGGCTCTGTTTGCCTTTCTGTTTGCTCTTCTGGATGTAGTATGTTAACTGAGAAGGATTAATTTGAGAAAAACCTTTTTATGTGTAGATGAATGATAAAAAAGGCAATGATGTAAGTAAACAGCAGTCGCCTGTGTCTTTAGATGCATAGCATTTCAGAACAAATTCCACAATTGCATAAATTTGTTCTGTTTTTCTATTTGGATATGATAACTTTTGAAAGGAGTCTTTGAATAGGATGGGGTCACTGTTAAGTTGTGAATCTTATTCTCATATTGTTTAAATCAGCTTAATGATTATTTAAAGTATACTTTGTATAGATTGAGTTCCTTACATCTAAGACACCCAAGGGGGATTTTAAACATGAATGTCATTTTTTTATCCTCCTGAAATTAAAATTTAAAATACCTTTTGTGGAAAGGAGTTGTTGGATGGTAGGATGAGAAAGGGGGGGTTAGAGTAATAAGAGGTACTAGAAAGGAGAGAGATCTTCTAGAGATCTATATTACCATGTTTCTGTCATAAGACATAGGTGAGATTGAGAGATTTCAGGTTATTTGTCCAAGAGAACTATTATACATTGCACTTATCTCTTTCCTCAGTTCCTAAAGGTTTGCAGAAATGACTCAGTAGCTTTCAAATCACTTACAGTGTGTCCATGGCTTGTCCTGTACCTTAGCTTAGGCCAGCTGGAAAGGTGATGGACCCCTTCAGAGTTGCACTGCACACCCAGATTGATATGGCTTCTTCTGGAATCTTCTTGAACATTGTCAAATATTAGCACCTGCTTTAAAATGGCCAAAAGTGATCTGAAAGTTTGGTTCAAGTATCCCTAAAAATATGGAGTATATCCTGTTGAGGAATATGATTGGTTAGTCATGTGGCTCTCACAGGCCAGGGATGTGCTTGCTTTTGCCAGAATGATAAGTACTATATTAAGTTGCCTGGGACCCTGAAAAATAACCAGAATATCATCAAACTGGTGGTTCTGAGGAATTATTTGTTTACCTTCCTTTAGACATTAGTTGTGCTTCAGAGATTGTTCTGTAAATCCCAAATTATATTAAATATAGTAGGGAACTAGGCATTTTTAATAGTTAAACAGATATTTATTCAATAACTACTGTGTAGTTTCACGGGAGAAAGATCTGGCGATCTGCTTCTGTAAAGATTACAGCCAAGAAAACTCTTATCACATGGGGTTGCTATGAGTTGAAATTGACTCGATGGCACCCAACAACAACAACTACGTGCAAAGCACAGAATTAAAAAGTAAATAAAATATGAATCCTCTTTTCAGGAATCCTGGAGTGTAGATTTTTAGGGAATTCTGAGATGTAACTTTACTATAAGGCACAAGATCCTTCTATAAAAGAAATGCTACTGCTGAAGTATTTCAGCTTTCAGTGTCATGTTGTCTGCAATTAACTTTCCTGTGGTTTGTGAGGAAAAAAGATATATGATGGTTTAGAGGATATTTAAAGAATATTTAAAGCAAATATTGCAGTGTTACCAATTGTTGAATTTAGGTATTTGGTTTATCGAAGAGCTCACTGCACTATTCTTTGAACTTTCTATATATTTGAAAATTTACAAAATAAAAAACAAATGATTCCTAATTTAAATCTGGGTTTTGATGTATTGGGTATGCTTATAAAGCAGCAAATTGAGTAGAACCTGTACCTTTGGAATCCTGACATGCATGCTTCGCTAAGTAGGTCATAGTACCCTAGAAGGAAGCAGGTAATCTTGGCTTGCCTATAATTGAAACTAAGGTGAAAAGACTTTTAACTTTCAGATTAACCCTTTGGTTAATATTCCCAGGATAAGTTAGACCTGGATGACTAAAAAGTAATCAATTTTTGGTTTGTTTAGTAGTGCACACCAAAAAAAAAAAAAAAATTATTCCTCAAAAGAACCACAGCACCCAAATCATTGTTGACAAAATAACTTCTCTATACATTCGGAATGTTTCTAAGATCTCATTTGTTAAAGGCTTATCTTTTCCATCCCCCTGACTTTCTTTTTCTTTTCTAGTGACATATTATTGTGTATTCTAAAAAGCATATTTATATGTGTTGAGGAAATTCATTTTTAACAAATATGGCCATTTCTGCTTCTGTGTCTGACACTGAGTTGTGGTAAGATTATGGGGGAGAAGGGGATATAGAAGGGAGAATAGGAGGTTGGAATTTTGTACATGTTTTAAAAAGGAGACAGAGAAGTAAGTATACGTACCTAGTGCTCGCTGTATTATCTTCACTATGAAAAGTCAGCAAGGGCGACCTATTTACTGTACAGGCACGTTTAAAACTAGTGCTACTGACAAAGGATGAGGTCGGTTTGGGAAATCCTTACTATGGCTAGATGGAAAGCCTTAATATTGTGTGTGTGTGTGTGTGTGTGTGTCTGTGTGTCTGTGTGTCTGTGTGTAGTATCCTCCTCTGAACTCTTTGTCAGTGTAGTTCTAAGGGTGAATAGGTGAATGTTTAACCAAAGAGGAAAGGGAAGCTGTTCTGGGCTTTTGCTATTTAAATAGGCAATTGATGAGAGAGAATCAGAGCTATAACAAAAAATTACACTGGTGTTTAAACTTGAACATACATAGAATCTTCTACTCCCCACCACAGTATGAAATTTCATAAGATGCTTCAGGATTGAACCTTGAGGGTGTGTCTTTTACCAGCAGGACCTGGATAACACCTCCACTTCTTCATAGTCCTGCAGCACATACTCTTATTTTCATTGCAATCGATTCCATTGTATTAGCTGCTAAACCCTAATTTTCTAATATAACACAGTAAAGGATCTATTTTACTCTCAAAGTCATCTTAGATTATAGGATGAGCTATATAGGGGCACTGTGAGTCGGATCGACTTGATGGCAGTGGGTTTGGCTTTTGTTTGATTTTAGAGCCTTAAACTCTCCCCTTTTCCCTTTTTTAAAAAATTACTATTCAAACCCTGTCTCTAATAAGATTGCTAAATTATTTTGGGGTTAAAGACTCCCTAAAAAACTTTATTGTCTATATAACATAGTATTTTTTGTTTGTTTATAACTACCAGTAGTATAGTCACTGTATAGTGTATTTCCTTCCATCACTGTCCCACCCTGCCACCATTCTTGCTTCATCTCCTGTAAGGTGGGGCCACTGTGATTCATGAAATCCCATTATCTATGTGACTTGTATTATGTTCTACCCACTAAAATACAAGAATAGAGTGAAGAGGAGTCACTTGGGATTACCGCCAGAGGTTCAGAGAAAACCACATCTAGTAACCCTGTTATGTCTGGCATGGTTCATACTCAGAAGCCAGCACAAAGAAGACTTAGAAGGTTAAATTCTTTTATTGGAATGTTTTCAGTTACATGAGCTTTAGGCTTATAAAGGCCTAATCTCTTCCCCCCCCCCCCCCCCAGAAATGCTGTTTGTGTCAAATAATAGTAAACTTATTTGAGAGTTTTTTTTTTCATAAGTGTGTTACTTGGAAGTTTTGGGAAGATGCAGAAAAGGAAACAGAACGATAAGTACTCAGTATTTTTCATTCGTGCAGTTTTTTTTTTTTTATTATTGTAGTTTAAATGAAGTTTACATTTCAAGTTAGTCTCCTGTACAAAAATTTATACACACATTGTTATGTGACCCTAATTGCTCTCCCGTTACTGTGACAGCACACTCCTCCCTTCCACCCCTGATACCCATGTCCATTCAACCAGCTCCTAACCCTCTCTGCCTTCCCATCTAACCTCCGGACAGAAGCTGCCCATTTAGTCTCTTGTATCTACTTGAGCTAAGAGGCACACTCCTCACGAGTATCACTTTATGTCCCACAGTCCAGTCCAATCCCTGTCTGAAGAGTTGGCCTCAGAAATTGTTTTAGTTCTGGACTGATAGAGAATCTGGGGGCCATGCTCTCCGGGGTTCCTTCAGTCTCAGTCAGACCATTAAGTCTGGTCTTCCTACTAGAATTTGAGTTCTGCACCGTGCCTTTCTCTTGCTCCATTTGGGACTTTCTGTTGTGTTCTCTGTCTGGGAGGTCATTGGTGGTAGCTGGGCACCATCTAGTTCTTCAGGTCTCAGGCTGATGAAGTCTCTGGTTTATGTGGCACTTTCTGTCTCTTGGGCTACTACTTTCCTTGTGTCTTTGGTGGTCTTCATTCTCCTTTACTCTAGGTGGTTGAGACCAATTGATGCGTCTTAGGTGGCTACTTGCAAGCTTTTAAGACCCCAGACGCCACTCACCAAAGTAGGATGCAGAACATTTTCTTAATAAACTTTGTTGTGCCAGTTGACCTAGATATCCCCTGAAAGCAGTAGAGGGGATGGTCCCCAGATCCCTACCCCTGCTACTCTGTCCCTCAAAGTGTTTGCTTATATTCAGAAAACTTCTTAGCTTTGGTTTAGTCCAGCTGTGCTGACTTCTTCTGTAGTGTGTGCTGTCCTTCCCTTCACCTAAGATAATACTTGTCTACTATCTAATTAGTGAATAACCCTCACCCTACCTCCTCACACTTATAACCATCAAAGAATTTTTTTTTTTGTTTAAACCTTTTCTTGCATTCTTGTAATAGTGGTCTTATACAATATTTGTCCTTCTGTGACTGACTAAATTCACTCAGCATAATGCCCACCAGATTCCTCCATGTTGTAAGATGTTTCACGGCTTCATCATTGTTCTTTGTCATTGCGTAGTATTCCATTGTGTGGCTACACCATAATTTGTTTATCCATTCGTCAGTTGATGGGCACCTAGGTTGTTTCCATCTTTTTGCTATAGTGAACAGTGCTGCAGTGAAAATGGGTATGCATATATCTATTCTTGTGACAGCTCTTATTTCTCTAGGATATATTCCAAGGAGCAGGATAGCTGGATCGTATGGTACTTCTATTTCTGGCTTTTTCAGGAAGAGCCAAATTGATTTCCATAGTGGTTGTACCGTTTTACATTCCCACCAACAGTGTATAAGTGTCCCAGTCTCTCCACAACATCTCCAGCATTTATTATTTAGTGTTTTTTGAATTAATGCTAGCCTTGTTGGGGTGAGATGGTATCTCATTGTAGTTTTGGCCTGCATTTCTCATGCAGATATTTTTAATCATAGGGAATATTTTAAATTATTTCCTCTGACTTTAGTCAAGGACTCTTGAAAACTGCAGATTGTGCAGTTTTAACCGATAACTAATAGTGATCTGTAATTTTAGCTCACTTTTTATAATACTGACCTTTTGTCTTTACTCCTGAAAAGGGTGGAGTGAAATATAGGACCTAATTCATAATTCAGTCTTTGTAGATCTACAGCTGAGCCTGTACCTATCCTGATTATTAAATATTATTGATTCCTATGGAGAAGAGTATAGAACTCTATGGTTTAAATTAGAGCTCTCCATGCTGACAATTAATATTGTAATGAAAATTATAGTGAGCTGCTTTCTTCAAGATGGACCCTGTACTTGTCTATTCCCAGACTTCCCCATCTATTCACTGTGCCTGGGACAGAGCCTTCTTCTGGACTTTGATGGCCACACAAATATTGATTTAGCTAAATCTTTATTTGTAAGTATAAGCAGACAAGAAAAAATCACCAGTTATATGAAGAGAATCAACAGCTTGAAAATAGGGAATGAAGCTGAGCAATCAAAACAAATTCTCACCTCACCTCTACTGAAATAGCTAATGCAAGAAAACAGGAAATAACTTTTTTAATTGTTCATTAGTATTCTCTGTAAGGTTTGAGAGGATATGATTTCATCCATAAAACAAAAACAGACTATCCTCATTACCCGCAGAATAAAAGTCAAGTCCTTACATTGGCTTCATAAGGCCCTCATGGTCTCTCCTTATTTCCTATGCTTCTCCAACTCATTCTGCTCTAGCCACGTGGAGTTCCTTGAACATATCAGGCATGCTGCTGCCTTAAGACTTTATAATAATGACTGTTGTTTCTTCCCAGAAAACTCTCCTCGAGTAGTCACAAAGCTAATTCCCTCACCTCCTTCAAGAGCCTAGAACAGACATATGGTAGGTGCTCAATAAATGAAATAAGTAGTATTCGAAAGTAAACTCAATAGAAGGGTGAATAACAAAAATGGACACTGTAAGAAGGTAAATTAGTAAATTAGAAGAAATTAAGGAATTCTCCTGTAACGTAATGAAAAGTCAAAGAGATGAAAAATATGAGAGAGAAAAATAAACATGGAGACTAGATTTAAGAGACTTATTGTCTATATAATAAGAGCTTCAGAAGAAAAGCAATAATCAAGAAAATTATAAAAGAAAAATTTTGAGCTGAAAAAACCTAAGATCTTCAGATAAAGCTCTTAACCAAGTACTAGGCAAGATTATGGGAGAGGGGGGAGACCCATCCTATTGCTAAAATTTCTTAATTTAGTAGAGAAAATCTCACAAGCTTCTTAGTAGATAACAACAACAACAACAAAAAGTTGCATTTTAAAAATAAGATTCAGATAAGCATTACATTTTTCATCAACACTTCTGATAGCTAGAAGTTAATGGAACTTCATAGAACTCAGAGTGTAGATTGTGACACTAGAATTCTACTCGTAGGAAAAAATCACTTAGGTGCAAGAGTAAAATAAAGACATTTTTGGATGACTCAAAGTGTGTTATTCATATAGCCTTTCTGGAAAATGTAGCTTAGGGATGTGCTGTAACCAAAATGAATCAGAATTAAAGAATCAGGAAAAGTAAACAAAACCAAGAGTTGATTCTTTGAAAAGATCAACAAAATTGACAAACCATTAGCTCAGCTAACAAAGAAAAAATGAAGAAATTCAAATTCCTAAATTAGAAATGAAAATGAGGACATAACTGCAGAGTTTACAGAAATAAAAAGGATTATAACAGAATAGTATGAAGAATTGTAAGCCAACAAATTAGCTAACCTAGATGAAATGGACAAATTCTTAGAAACACACAAACCAAAAAAAATGACTCAAAAAGAAATAGAAATTCTGAACAAGCCTATAACGAGATTGAATCAGTAATTTAAAACTTTCCACCCTGACATTACTGGCACGAATCAAAAAAACGGAAAATAACAAATGTTGGAGAGGCTGCAAGAGGATTGGAACTCTTAGGTACTGCTGGTGGGAATGTAAAATGGTACAACCATTTTGGAAAACAATATGGCACTTCCTTAAAAAGCTAGAAATAGAAATACCATATGATAACAGCAGTCCCACTCCTAGGAATATATCCTAGAGAAATAAGAGCTATCACACAAATAGACAGTATGCACACCCATGTACATTGCAGCATTATTCATAATAGCAAAAAGATGGAAACAATCTAAGTGCCCATCAGCAGATGAATAGATAAACTATGGTACATACGTGCAGTGGAATACTATGCAACAATAAAGAACAATGATGAATCTACGAAACATCTCACAACATGAATGAATCTGGAGGACGTTATGCTGAGTGAAATAAGTCAATCACTAAAGGACAAATAGTGTATGAGGCCACTATTATAAAAACTCATGCAACCAATCGTTGCTGGTTACGAGAGAGGGGAGGAGTAGAGAGAGAAAAAGAAAGAAAAATCCTTCCAAAAATAAAAGCATAGGACCAAATGGCTTCACTGGTGAATTCTGCCAAACATTTGAAGAATTAACACCAATGTTTCTCATACTCTTCCAAATAGTAGAAGAGGCCAGTATTGTCCTGGGACCAAAGCTAGACAAAGACATTATAGGAAAAGAAATAGACTAATATTCCTTATGAATATAGATTTAAAAATTCACAACAAAATCCTAGTAAACCAAATCAGGCAGCCTATAAATAGCATTATACACCATGACTGAGCGGGATTTATCCTAAGAATGCAAGGTTGATTCAACATATGAAAATCAATCAATGCAATAACCATATGCTCTATGATAAAGGAACTTTTGTGCATCAGAGAGCTTTTTCAATAAAGTGAAGACACAGCCTACAGAATGAGAGAAAATGTTTGGTAATCATATACGGTAAGGGTTTAATATCCAGACTACATTTTTAAAAACTCCTGCAACTGAACAATAAAAAGACAACCCTGTTAAAAAAATATGTAAAAATAAGAGACCAGAAGAACTGGATGGTTCCCAGCTACCATTACTAAATATTTTGATCAAGGGCTCAGTAGATGGATCCTGATCAAAAGCGGGGAAAGTGTGGAACAGAATTTTAAATTCTTATGAAATCCAGATTTACTAGACCCTCTGAGACTAGAGGAAACTCCAAATCTGTTTCTCCAAGATAATCTTTAAACCTTGTATCGAAAATATCCCCTGAGGTCATCTTTAAACCAAACAATAGTTTAGCTCAGTACAGAATGTTTGCCTTGAGTATTGTGCCCTGTTAAAGAAGTAACTGTATGAGATCAAATTCACAGCAGTAACTCAAAAGCGTAGATGAGAAGTTTAGGGGGCAGTGAGTCTAAGTTAATGGTGGTGAAATAATTTGGGAAGAGATAGCAAGAATGGTGACACAACATCAAGAATGTAGCCAGTGTCACTGAATTTATACATGTAGAAACTGTTAAATGGGTGTATGTTTTTCTGTGTATATTCTCTCTCTCTCTCTCTCTCTCTCTCTATCTCACACACACACACACACCCCAAAAAAAAACATGCGGAAGACTTGAACAGATATTTCTCCAAAGAAGATATACAAATGGCCAAGTAAGCACATGAAAAGATGCTCAAAATCATTAATCATTAGGAAAATGCAAATCAAAACCACAACGAGATACCACTTCACACCCTCTAGAATGGCTGTTATCAGAAGAACAGAAAATAACAAGTGTTAGTGAGGAACTGGAGGAATTGGAAACCTCCTGAATTGCTGGTAGAAGTATAAAATAGTGCACAACTGTGGAAAATAATTTGACATTTCCTCAAAAAGTTAAATATACCACACCATAGACAGGCCCATAAAATAATAACACCCAAGAGGAATGTACTCCTTAGAACAATCAACTATATGAGATCAGAAAGGTGACATTTGCCCAAAAGCAAAGATGAGAAGGCAGGAAGGGCTAGAAAATCAGGACAAAAGGAAGTGGAGAACATAGGACAGAATTGGGAAGAGTGCTGACACATTGTGGGGAATGAAACCAATGTCATGAAACACTTTAAGTACAAACTATCGAATGGGAAACTAATTTGCTTTGTAAACTTTCACCTAAAGAACAGTAAAAAATTCAAAGAAAAAAAAGTTAAACGTAGAGCTACCATTAAGAAAAACAAAATAAAACTTGTTGTCATTGAGTCGATTCCAAACCGCACCACAGGGTTTCCAATGACTGCCTGGTGGATTCTGCTGACCTTTTGGTTAGCAGCCATAGCTCTTTACCGCTACGGTTAGCAGCGGTAGCTCTTAACCACCGCACCTAGCAATTACACTCCTAAGTGTATATCCAAAAAGACTTGGAAGCACAGACTCAAACACATACTTGTACACCAGTGTTCATTGCAGCATTATTTATAATAGCCGAAAGGTGGTGTCATGGATTGAACTGTGTCTCCGAAAAGTATGTGTAGCAGTTTGGCTAGGCCATGATTCCCAGTGTTGTGTGATTATCCACCATTTTGTCGTCTGATGTGATTTTCCTGTGTGTTGTAAATCCTGTCACTATGATGTTAATAAATGGATTAGCAGCAGTTATGTTGATATGATCTACAAGATTGGACTGTGTCTTAAGCCAATCTCTTTTGAGATATAAAAGAGAGAGGTGACGAGGACCTTATACCACCAAGAAAGCAGCACCAGGAGCAGAGTGCATCCTTTCGACCCGGGGTCCCTGAGCCTGAGAAGCTCCTTAGCCAGGGGAAGATTGAAGATAAGGACCTTCCTCCAGAACCGACAGAGAAAGCCTTCCCCTGCAGCTGATGCCCTGAATTTGGACTTCTAGCCTACTTTACTGTGAGGAAATAAATTTCTCTTTGTTAAAGCTATCCACTTGTGGTATTCCTGTTATAGCAACACTAGACAACTAACACAGGTAGAAATAACCAAATGTCTATCAACAGATGACTGGACAAACAAAATGTGGTATGTCGATGTTGTGATGTGCTGTCAAGTCGATTCCAACTTACAGCGACCCTATAGGACAGAGTAGAACTGCACCAAAGAGTTTCCTGGGCTGTAATCTTTACGGGAGCAGATGACCAGGTCTTTGTTACCACGGAACCACTGGTGGGTTCGAACTGTTGACCTTTCAGTTAGCAGTTGAGTGGTTAACCATTGCACCACTGGGGCTTCTTGGTATTTCCATATAATAGAGTATTAAAACCAAAGCCATTGCCATTGAGTGGATTCCAACTCATAGCGACCCTACTTGACAGAGTGGAACTGCCCCATGGAGTTTCCAGGGAGCACTTGGTGGATTCAGATTGCCAGCCTTTCAGTTAGCAGCCTTAACTCTTAACTGCTGTGCCACCATGGTTTCCAAATTTAGCCATAAAGAGAAATGAGGTTTTAATACATGCTGCAACATGAATGAACCTTGAAAACATTATGCTGAGTGAAATAATACAGCAACAAAAGAACAAGTATTGTATGATCCCACTTATATGAAATATCTAGTATAGGCAAGGAGCCCTGGTGGCACAGTGGTTAAGCATTTGGCTGTTAACCAAAAGGTTGGCAGTTCGAATCAACTAGCTTCTCTTAGAAACCCTATGGGGCAGTTCTACTGTGTCTTGTAGGGTCACTATGAGTTAGAATTGGCTCAAAGGCAATGGATTTGAGTTTTTGAGAATAGGCAAATGCATAGAGACAAAAGTTTATGGTTTCCAGGGATTTGAAGAAGTGAGACAGGGAGTTATTGGTTAAGGGGTACTGAGTTTCTGTTTGGAGTGATGAAAAACTTTTGGAAATTGATAATGATGATATCGCACCATGGTGAGTATAATTGTTGTCACTGAATTGTACGCTTAAAAATGATTAAAATGGCAATTTTTTGTTATGTCTATTTTACCCCTATAAAAAAATTTTTAAATAGAATAAAGGGGAAAAAACCACATGATCATCTCAGTATATACAGAAAAAGCATTTGACAAAACCCCAACATCTTTTCATGATAAAAACACTCAACAAACTAGGAATAGAAGGGTAATTCCTCAACCTAATAAAGGACATCTATGAAAAACCCATAACTAACATCATACTTAATGGTGAAAGACTGAAAGCTATCCTCCTAACATCTGGAATAAGACAAGGGTTCACTCTCACCACTTACATTCAACATTATACTGGTTCTAGCCAGGGTTGTTAGACAAGAAAAAGAAATAAAAGTCATCTAAATTGGAAAGAAAAGTATCTCTTTTAGCAGATGAAATGATTCTATATATAGAAAACCCTAAAGAATCCACCAAAAAAAAAAAAAAAAAAAAGCTGTTAGAGCTAACAAATGAGTTAAGCATGGTTGCAGGATACAAGATCAATGTACAAAAATGAATTGTATTACTATACATTAAGAATGAATACTCAAAAAATGAAAATTAAGAAAAAAATTCCATTTATAATAGCATCAAAAGGAATAAAATACTTAGGGATGAATTTAACCAAGGAAGGGTAAGATGTATACGCTGAAAACTACAAAATATTCCTGAAAGCAATCAAAGAAGACTGAAATAAATGGAAAAATATCTCATGTCATGAATTAGAAGGCTTAATATTGTTAAGATGCAGTACTTCCCAAACTGATGTACAGATTCAGGGCAATCCCTATCAAAATTCCAGTGACCTTTTTGACAGAATGGACAAGTCTTCCTAAAATTCATGTGGAAATGTAAGAGAATGGCCATAACAATCTTGAAAAAGAAGAAAAAATTTGGAGAGCCTATGCTTCCTGATTTCAAAAATTACTAAAAAGCTGCAGCAGTCAAAACATGTAGTACCAGCATAAGGTACATACATATAGATCAATGGAATATAATTGGAAAGTCCAGAAATAAACCCATACATCTGTGATCAATTGATTTTTTACAAGAATGCTAAGAACTTATGGAGAAAGAATAATCTCTTCAACAAGTAGTGCTGGAACAATTGATTATCCACGTGCAAGTTGGATTCCTACCTCACACCATATATAAAAAATTAACTCAGAGACCTAAATATAAGAGCTAAACTGTACAACTCTTAGAAGAAAACATCGGCGTAAATCTGTGTTTTCTTGGATGAGGAAACAGTTTCTTAAACGTGACACCAAAAGCACAAGCAACTGAAGAAAAAATAGATAATCGGACTTCTTCAAAATTAAAAAGTTTCCCTATCAAGAAAGTGAAAGACAGCCCACAGAATGGAAGAAAATATTTTGCAAATCATGTATCTGATAACGGTCTATATCCATAATATATAAAGAACTCTTAACAACTTAGCAATAAAAAGAAAATAGCCCAATTTTAAAAAATGGATGAAGAATTTGAAAGACATTTCTCCAGAGAAGATACACAAATGGCCAATAACCACATAAAAAGATTCTCAACATCATTACCCATCAGGGAAATGCAAATCAAAGCCACAGTGAGATACCACTTCACACCCACTAGGATGGCTATCATCAAAAAGACAGATTATAACAAGTGTTGGTGAAGATGTGGAGAAATTAAAACTCTCATACATTACCAGTGAGAATGTAAAATGGCACAGCCGCTTAGGAAAACAGCCTGGTGTTTCCTTAAAGATTTAAACATAGAGTTACCATGTTGTTAGGTGCCATCAAGTGGACTCCATCTCATAATGACTCTATGTACAATAGAACGAAACACTGCCGGGTCCTGTGCCATCCTCACAATTGTTATGCTTAAGTACGTTGTTGCAGCCACTGTGTTATCCATTTTTTGAGGGTCTTCCTCTTTTTTTGCTGACCTTCTGTTCTACCAAACATGACATCCTTTTCCAGGGACTGGTCCCTCCTGATAACATGGCCAAAGTATGTGAGATGAAGTTTCACCATCTTCGCTTGTAACGAGCATTCTGGCTATACTTCTTCCAGGATAGATTTGTTCATTCTTCTGGCGGTCCATGGTATATTCAATATTCTTCACTAACAGCATAATTCAAGGCATCAATTCTTCTTTAGTCTTCCTTATTCATTGTCCAGCTTTCACATGCATATGAGGCAATTAAAAACACCGTGGCTTGCTTGGGTCAGGTGCACCTTAGTCCTTAGTCATTAAAGTGACAAATTTGCTTTTTAACACTTTAAAGAGATCTTTTGCAACAGATTTGCCCAACGCAATGCGTTGTGTAATTTCTTGACTCCTGCTTCAATGGGCATTGATGGTGGATCGAAGTAAAATGATATCCTTGACAGCTTCAGAGTTTTCTCCGTTTGTCATGATGTTGCTTATTGGTCCAGTTGTGAGGATTTTTGTTTTCTTTATGTTAAGGTGTAATCCATCAGTAAGTGTTTCAAGTCCTCTTCACTTTCAGCAAGCAAGGTTGTGTCATTTGCATATTGCAGGTTATTAATGAGCCTTCCTCCAATCCTGATGCCACATTCTTCTTTATATAGTCCAGCTTCTTGGATTATTTGCTCAGCATACAGATTGAATAAGTATGGTAAAAGGATACAACCATATGACCCATCAATTCCATTCCTAGGTATATACTCAAGAGATTTGAAAACATACATTGACACAAAAACTTGTACATGAATGTTCAAAGTAGCATTATTCATAATAGCCAAAAAGTAGAAAGAAGCCAGATACAAAAGGTCTCATATTGTATGATTCCATTTATATGAAATGTCCAGAAAAGGCAAATCCATAGAGAGGTAAAGTTGAATAGGGGTTGCCAGGGGCTAGGGAGACGGACAGATGGGGAGTTATTGCTAACGGGTATGACGTTTTTTTTTGCCGTGATGAAAATATTCTAGAATTATGGTTAGATGATAGTTGCGCAGCTCTGTGAATATACTAAAAACCACTGAATTGTGTACTTATAATTGGTGAATTTTATAGTAAGCGAGCAATATCTCAATAAACTTTAAATAAATTTTTAAAAAAAGAATCAGGAAAAGGGAAAATTGAGAAATTAAGACAGCCGTCAACAATGAAATAAATAATATTTAAAACTGGTAATTGAATTATAATATACATACATTTGAAAAGGTGTCCAGTATCATCAATTATTAAGGAAATGCAAGTCAAAACCATGCGTTTTCATATGTTTATTGGCCATTTGGTTGTACTCTCCTGTGAAATACCTGTTGAAGTTGTTTGCCCATTTTTTAAAAGTGGGCTTGCCTGTCTTTCTGACTTTTAGGAGTTAAAATAACTTCTCCCAATCTTAGCTGGCCTTTTTCCGTCTCTTAAAGGTGTCTTATGATGAAGTGAAGTTCTTAATTGAGGTTCAGTTTATTTATCTTTTTCATTATGGTTGGGTTTTATTTAAAAAATCTTTCTCCAAGGTTGTCTTAGGGCTCTCTGCAGAAACAGAACCAGTGAGATATAAATTGATTGATTGATTTACTCAAGGAATTGGCTCATGCCAGTGTCCAGGGAGTGGGAAGGGGGGTAGAGGGAAGAATGGTCAGTATAGGCCCAAATAATAAGAACATGATTTTGTAGCTTTTAAATTAAAAAGTCCACTACGGTGTACTTCTCAGAGTGGCTAAAATTTAAATACCAACAAGTTAAATGTTGATTAAATGTTGATGAGAATATGGAACAACTGAAACTCTCATACATTGCTGGTAGGAATGCACATTTTATAACCACTTTAGAAAGGTATTCGTCAATATCTAGTAAAGCCAGCATCCTCTGTAACCCAGCAACTCCACCCATAAGTCTATACCCAATAAAAACATGTACATACAAGCACCGAAAGCCAACTGTGTATAAGAACATTACCCATAGTAGTCAAAGACTGTATGTCTGTCAACAATAGATTGGATAACTAAATTTTTATATTTTCATAGAATGAAATATTATATAGTAATGAAAAAATAGACTACTATCACAAGCAGCAACATAGATGGATCTCACAGATATAATGTTGAGTGAACAAAAGCATACACATGAGAATAGAGAAACTGTGATTCTATTTATGTGAAACTCAAAAACAGGTGACACTCATCTATGTGATAAAAGTCAACAAGTGGTTATTTGGGGGAGTTTGATAACTGGCAAGAAACACAGGAAGGTGTCTGGGGTATTGGCAGTGTTCTGTATCTTGACTGTGTCTATAAACAAATGTCATTTTGTAAAAATGCATCAAGCTATATACAGTTAATATCTGTGTACTTTAGGTATATTATGCTTCAATTAAAAGTTTGTTTTTTTTAAACCATGAAACTAAACAAATATTATTCATAAAGTTGTTAGATTCAACACAGTTGTCATTAAAGAGATATAAAAAGCACCATATAAAAATACTACTAACAATTTGGTACCAAAATCCTGAGTTATAGGCAGCTTTAAACTTTGTTGTTTAAGCTTTCATATAATACATTTCAAAATCAAAAGAAGAACAGTAGTTCATGACACATGAAAACTTGAAGTTGCTATTTTGTTAGCTGAATTCAGACTTGGATTTGTCAACTGCAAAAAGACCATTTTGAGCTATCACATGGTGGTCCTTCTACCGTTGCCTGTACCAACGTTTCTGAAACTTTTATGACTGTGACTCACAGAAAATTCAGTTTCACATTGTGACTTAGTATGCACATATATAAACTGAAACAAAACTTTCACGAAGTCATATTTAAACTTAACAATAACAGCATTCTGGTATTTTCTGTTTGTTTTTTGTTTTTTTTAATCCTAGTTATACTCTCCAAATTGATTTCACAGCCCTTTGAAAAACTCTGGCACACTGATGGTTTGTGCAATTATTTGAGTATTTTAATGTATTTTACTTTTACATTTTTTTACAATTAAGTAGAAGATAGGAAATTAACAGTGTAAAAAGTATAAATTTTTAAACATAATGCAGTTGGGACGGAGATAGGAATCAGATTTGTTGGAAATTAGAACTTTAGCCTTAGTTAGACTTTTATTGGAATTAAATTAGTTAACTATATTCAGTTGGGAAGGAATAAAAATAATATATACAAAACCGTAAAACTATATTGTTGAAGAATGTGTCCAAAAGGTCAGATGTCAATAGAGATTCAAACAGGGTGTTTGTTGATCATGTGGGAACAGAGTATCACATGTAAATTAGTTCACTTTATGGGGCTAATACGGCACTGATATTCAAATCTGACAGAGATACTACATTAAAGAAAACTGTGGCTCCATCTCCCTTATGAATATAATTCCAAAAGTCCTAAATTAAATTATGTCAAATCATATGTAGTGGTGTACTAAAACAGGAATGGCAGACTATGGCCCATAGGCCAAATACAGCCTGCCATCTGTTTTTGTATGTCTTGTAAGCTAAGAATGGTTTTACATTTTTAAATTGTTGAAAATTCAAAAGAAGAATATTTCGTGACACATGAAAAACTACTATATGATATTCAAATAAATGAATGGTCATGCTTATTCCTTAAGTATTATCTGTGGACAATGACAAAGTTAATAGCTGCTACAGAAACTGTGTAGCCTGCAAAGTCTAAAATATTTACTATCTGGCCCTTTACTGAAAAAACCATAATTCATCATGACCAAATAGAGTTTAATCCAAAAAGTTAAGGATGGTTCAACATTGTTGTTGTTGTGTTGTTGTTTGTTGCCATCAAGTTGATTCTGACTCATGGCAACCCCATATGTGCAGAGTAGAACTGCTCCATAGAGTTTTCAAGCCTGTGACCTTTAGGAAACACATCGCCAGGCCTGTCTTCCCGAGACAACTCTGGGCAGGTTCGAACCACCAACCTTTTGACTAGTAGTCCAGCACTTAACCATTTATGCCACCCAGGGACTCCGATTCAACATTAGGAAATCTATTAATGTAATTAATTCCAGTAGTCTTCTGTTATATGCCAGAAATCCATTTTTTTTAATTTAACATTTGTTTCTAAGAAAAAATTTAGACAAGAATTGGAAACTTCCTTATCATGAAGAAACATGTTTGTTAGTAACCAAGAGGCAACAGCACATTTAATGATGAAGTGTTTGAGCTATTCTTGAGGATATGCACCATAACTTTTCCTAGTCAGCTCTACTCTAGATATTGTAGCTAGTGCAATAACATAGGAGAAGGAAATAAAAAATGCTATTGGAGCAACAGATGTTGTCTTAGTTATCTAGTTCTGCTGTAACAGAAATACCACAAGTACATGGCTTTAACAAACAGAAGTTTATTCTCTCACAGTCTAGTAGGCTAGAAGTCCAAATTCAGGGCGTCAGCTCCAGGGGAAGCCTTTCACTCTCTGTTGGCTCTGGAGGAAGGTCCTTGTCATCAGTCTTCCCCTGGTCCAGGAGCTTCTCTGCACAGGAACCCCACGTCCAAAGGACACGCTCTGCTCTCAGCACTGTCTTCTTGGTGGTATGAGGGTTCCCCATGACTCTCTGCTCCCTTTTGTCTTTTAAATTTCAAATTAAGACACAGCCTAATCTTATAGATTGAGTCGTGCCTCATCAATGTAACTGCCACTAATCCCATCTCATTAACATCATAGAGATAGGATTTACAACACACGGGAAAATCACATCAGATGACAAAATGGTGGACAATCAGACAATACTGGGAATCATGGCCTAGCCAAGTTGACAGATATTTTTGGAGGACACAGTTCAATCCATAATGAATGTATATCATCGTTACTTGCAGATGATATAATTGTCTACCTAGAGAAACCAGAAAAATGGTGAATATTATAACAAGTAATAACAGTTAATAAAGTGGGCAGATACAAAGCAAAATGAAAAACCAAGAACTTTCCTTTATGTTAGTAGTACCCTGCAATAAACTAATAATGGAGAAAAATTATCCCAGTCAAAAAAGCAAGAAAGCTGTTAAAAGCTAGAAAGAAATATAATGAGAAATGTGCAATACCTATATACATTTGCTTAAGTACATAAAAGGATTTGAATAAATGAAGATCTACACTGTCTTTCTGGATGGGAAGATTCAGTGTCATAAAGACATTAATTCTCCTGAAATCTCTAAGTTTAGTATAATTCCATTCAAAATCCCAATGGGTATTTTGGGGAAAGTTGACAGATTGATTCGAAAGTTTGCCTGAATGTAGTCAACGAAACTTTAAAAAAAATAATAAAGGGGAATGCCACATTTCTTGCCCAGACCTGTGATCCAGCTTCACTTGAGTGTCAACAGGCTTCTCAATCTCAGTGTATCCCAAGCTGAAATGAACTCATTTATCTTCTGTCTTGTTTGCCATGATGCTCCTTATTGTTGGAAATTTTTACCACTGTATACTGTAAGCCAGAAAGCTGAAAGTCATCCTGTACTCTGAAAGCCATCCTTGATTCTTGCCCTTTCACTCATCTCAAAAATTCAGTCTTCGAGTACTGTACGCACACACACACTCACACTCTTATATGAATCGTTGGCCATATTAAAATCATTAATGGCCAATAAATATGAAGAATGTTCAGTTTCATTAATCAGCAAATTTTAAATTAAAACAATAATGAAATATTTTTTATCAAACTGGTAAAAAGTTTTAAAGGCGTCAATTCCTTGTACTTGCAAGCAGGCAAATAGGCAGTCCTCACACTATAGATGAGAGCGTGGAGCTCCTCTGGACAGCAGTTTTAGAATAGGAATCTATATTTTTTAAACTGGGCTATCTTTAACCCAGCAACTCAACTTCTAAGAATTTATTATCAGGAAGGATTCAGATAAGTGAATAAAGATTTGTTTGTAAGAACATTCATTACAGCTTTCTTATGATAGTGGAAAATTGAAAGCAACATAAATATTCATTGTAGGGAATTGGCTAAATAAAGTGTGGTATGTTCATGAGTGCAGTTAAGAAAAGGAAAAAGTACATGATATATGTATTCACATGGGAAAATGTCCAGGACATATTGTTAAATAAATAAAGTAGGTTGCAAAACAGCATACATTATACCCGTTGCCGTCTAGTCGATTCCAACTCATAGTGACCCTAAAGGGCAGAGTAGAACTGCCACCTAGGGTTTCCAAGGAGCAGCTGGTGGATTTGAACTGCTGACCTTTTGGTTAGCAGCCATAGCTCTGAACCACTGGGCTACCAGGGCTCTATATACATTATAGATCCCCATATTATTGTATAAAATTAGAAAAACATCAGAAAGGATGACTCAAGCAATTAATAGTACTCACCTCTGGGGTGGAGGGGTGATTTACATGATACTTCAATTTTTGGAAAAATTTTAAATGAAATTTTAGTTACTTTTATAAACAAGAAAATGAAATAGATATCTTTCTTTTTTCATGAGATTGACGCCATTTTCGTGTAGCAGGGGTGATCTAAGGACACTGGATATTGCTCTAGTCTTAACTAAGTCAAACTGGTGCCTTCCTTTTGAGGAATTTATAGAGCTTAGGACAGTTTCCTTTTTAAAGCAACACAAGATTTGGGCTTTGACAGTGATTTAAGCTATCAGTTAAAATACAGCTCTAGTTTTCATTTCGATGTGAAACAGAAAAATAAGATACACATTGGCAAAAAACTGAGTTAACTGTTTGACCCAGTCCAGTGCCTTGGACGTGAGAATGCTACTGCTAACTGTAATCAAGCATTTATGTCTCACCTCATTTATATATCACCTCGTTTCTAGTTTCTGAGTGTCACTCCTAAATACTTAAGGATAATTCCAGCTTTTGAGTATAGTGTTAATAATTAAGTCTTTGGAAAAAATACAGAAGAAATTACATTCTTTTCCAGACACTGTTATATGCCTTTCAGACAAAACCAGAGGAAGAGTCCCAGCCAGACCCTTTTGATTTGACCTGCCTCAGAGCATCTGTTAATCTAGAATCTGCTATCTAAACAATCTAAAATATATACTGCCTTATTATATACATTATTATAAACTTTTAGAAAAATAGTTTGTTAGGTCTGCATGAACAGTGAGGTTAAATCCTACCAGACCTTTACCCTCATGGGTCCTGTGGACTGTCTTTAGGTTCCTGTTCCAGGCTCCAGCTTCTATTGCCCTTTCTTTCCCCCTTCCCCTCAGCAGATGGTTTCAGGGACCACCAAGGCTTTTTCCAACTGTAATGCTCGATGGTTCGTTGTTGTTGTTGTTGTTGTTTTAGCCAGTGAAATGACATAATCAATCTGATCTGTGCTTTCTTAAAATTAATCTGGCAGCACTGTATGGAAAGGCAGAAACAAGGGGTACAGGGAGTGCAGTTAGAGTCATATTAGGTGCAAAGTAATGATTTCTGACACAAGTAAGGATTAAAAGGTATGGGGAAGAGAGGTTGGAGTGACCAGTATTGCAGAACACGAATCAACAGGATTAGGAATTGATTAAAACTGGGGCATAAGGGGGAGGCAGAAAGAACGAGAGATGATTCTGAGACTGAGTTTGGGAGGCTAAAAATGTATGTCACAAGAACACTTCTTTACAAAGTGCTCCCTTATAAATGAATTTCCTGTAGAACGTCACTCACTGATACAGTCTCTATATCCTTACGGTTCTGCATCATTTGCTATTTAGGACATTTATTTCCTGGGGAGCAAATACACTAGATTCTATTGTTCTGAAATCATTTTCTCTTATCAGTCCCCGTCCCACCAAAAAGTATAAATTGCTCTTGGAAATTCACACATGTACACATTACGTACACACACACACGTGCGAAGGTGGTTTAGAAGAAATGATCTGCAAGTTCTGAAAATTGCAAATTAAAAATATTTCAAAATAGTTGAACTAAAGCATGAAATATTACTTGAACACAAATTTGAACTTCAGTGAAGATTGGTTTTATTATGTATATGATACAGTTTCTAGAAGGTGTAAGAAGTAAATGTTTTCAAGTTAAAAATACAGTAAAACCTGCAAAAGCTGGAACATGTGTAAGGCAGAAACCTGTCAGAGAAGGAAAACTCAAATATTTTCCACTAATAGAGAGCAATAGAAAAGTGGTAAGACTGCACCCTGTCAAAGGCAGAAAACTTTCGAGACCTGGAAAAACAAGGCAGTCCTGTCAAGTTCCGGCTCTCATAGGTTTCACTCTATTGTTTTGAGTTTTATGTTCAAGATTGCTTAAAAGTTAAATTTTAGTAACATTCAGAGAGTAGCTAATTTACACATTTCAGGTTGAAAAACAATACTTTCCCCCGTTGGCTGTTTTCAGATTACTTTTTTTTAAATGCTAGCATTGAAATTAGGTTTTAGTCCCCACTGGTTCAAAGAAGAATCTCATGATTATAATGTTAGACAGTGCTTAAAACCTGAGCGAATCATATAATTAGAATACAAGATGGTGCAGTACCCTCTTATAATGAAAGCATTCTTGATTGGACAAGAGAGCTATGGCGAGAAAAAATAATTTTTGATTGTTTGACACCCACTTAAAGAAATCAGAGTAGAAACCAAAAATGTGGCTTGGTCATATTCTCTGGATGGCTCTTTTCAGAGGCTGGAATTCTGAACCTGCAGTAGTAGCTCTTAATGTGCGTATTAGCAAGATGCTCTCCAGATAGAGTCAGCAGTTTATTGTGTAGTGTAGATTCTTTGTCCAAAGACTGTAATGAATAACAACCTAGTGTATTAGTTGTGTATGTCAGGGCTTTCTTCTTGCAGAGTACTGCATTATATTTTAGTTTTGAGAATAAATTTCAGTGAGAATAATTACCGAATGAAGTTATAAATACATCTTTTTAAATGCTTGCATAAATAAAAAAGTATTTTATCACCACCACCTCCCCAATTTAGGGATTCACATTTTTTCCCCCATGCCTTTGTTATTACTTTTATTATGTAACTGCAGTATAGGTGAGGTAGTGAAGTTGAAATACTTTTAACTAAAAGCATTCCGGCAGCGATTTGTTGTTTTTATTCCAAGTGCACTATTAGAAATAACATGGAATTTACTGCCAGGTTTTTAGGTTATGTTTAAGAAAATATAGTTTAGCAGTGAAGACAATGAAGAGTTTTTTGAACCTTAAACTCTAAAGGGAACTTGTAGGATAAAAATAGTTAACTTAATTGGGCCCCTGGCCCAATATGAATATCAATAGAATGTGAGGAAATTTTCAGCTCAGGTAATTGTTAGACTTTGTGAAAGTCAGTAAGTATCAAGTAGAAATTAATCAGTGAAAAAGCATCTCAGAACATTAAAAGTGCAGAAACAAAGTGATGAAAGATTATGGGCCATGAAGTCGTCAGTGACTTCACGAGTTAACCCATGGACGTCCCCAGTCCATCATGACACTACTCTTTTACAAACTCCAGTTTGTTTTGAAAAGGCAAAGGTCAAATTAATAAACCATGATCACACCAACACTAGACTTTTGGCTCAGTTTGGAAAAACAATAGGATTAAAAGTGTGTCTAACAGTCTGTAGTCATCTTGTGTTCACTACTGTCCTTCAGGGTTATAGTAATATACATTAAAGCAAATGAAGAATTAAAAATGCCTTAAAAGGCAAGCGTAAAGAAATATTTTAACATATAGACTTTAAAGTGAGCATTACAACTGAACCAGGAAGCCTTAGAGTATACAGAGGGAAAAACACGTTTTTCAAAATGCAGTAGGTAAGTAGTAGTATGATAATGATTATGAAAGTAATTATGCTTATTGTAAAACATTCAACCAGTGTAGCAAAGCAAAAATCACCTGTAAGCTTTACCACCCAACTGTTAACATTTTGATGTATAGTATGTATTATTTTCATAGAAATTAATGTGAAATTGTTCAAAAAGAACCAAGACTTTCCAATTAAAAGTTCAGGGACAACTGTGTGTGCATGTACTTGAAAATTGAAATAATTTTGCATGCTGACACCAAACCAACTCTTTGGAAAGCTAAAAGTTTTGGGGATAATTAATAATAAAAGTGTAGGGATGACTTTTCAAATCCTTTTTTGTTGTATCTCCCCCTCTCCCACCTTTCAAAAAATTTGTCCCCAGATACTTCCTTCTCAAGCATTTAGAGAATTAACTACCAGCCTATTAAATAATTCAAACTGTAGTGATGTTATCCTGTTTGTATTATTAGACTGAAGTGAAATGAATTCCTTATTGGCAAAGAAAGAAAATGGTAGTTGAGGCTGCTTTCCTAGTGTATGATATAAACATGGATTAAAAAAAAAAAAAAAACACCTGTTGTCGTCGAGTCGATTCCAACTCATAGCGACCCTGTAGGACTGAGTAGAACTTCCCCATAGGGTTTCCAAGGACTGCTAGTAGATTCAAACTGCCATCCTTTTGGTTAGCAGCCATATGTTTTAATGACTGTGCCACCAAGGCTCCTTAAACATTGATAGGAAGTGTCATTTCTGTGATGGCCAAGTAACAATTCTTAATGTGCTTACTATAAACAAAGTGAAGTATTGTCCACTTTCCTTATTAAATATCTTCCCAGTGTGAATTATACGCTGAAAGCAGGTTAAAGAAAAAGTAGGACTCATTCTTTAAAACGGATCCCTTGCATACTGATTTCTGGGAAGGTAGCTTTTCCATATGGGAACAAAAGGTGTCTCCTCAGCTTTGGCTGTTAGTCTTCCTGTGATGGAAAGTGAATAGGGAAGGTCTTCAGCACTTGGATGTTTTAAAGATCTTAAGCAGTACATTTAGTTGATTGGTTTGCTTTGTTCTTGAAAGAGTTGTATGCATTAAAGACTTAATCAAATTGCATTTTATTTTGTGTGTTTCCTGTGTAGGCATCTGCATTCAGGTGTATGTAGTACTGTTTCCTAAGCCCAGAAAGGGCAGGGTGTTCAGTTGCCTTTATAAAGGCAATTTCTTGGTTGACTGCGATTGAGTGCAGAATTATAATACTGAGGGCTTAATTTATAACAAAATGCAGGAGTGCAAAGTTGTTAAACCATGGAATAGTGTTTGATGTGAATACTGTTGTTTGATGTGAATAATCTTAGAAACAGATTTCCTTGGCCTATGTATGTTATACCTGTTAGCACAGAGAAAACTTGCAGAAATCAGTGCATCATCTTTGAAATATGATAAAATCAGGGAGGAAAAGCAAAGTGATGTGAGACAGCTGCTGCTTGGATTGGCAGCCTATTTATAATCTAGAGGCTCGTAGCAAGATTACTGTGCTGTGTACTATGCTGTCACACATCAGATAGGAATGATGATTTGTGTGCATATGTGTGCGTGCGTTCCTGCTCTCAGACTTTTAATTTGTCAGAAAAGGATTCCTTTTCTTACATAGAAACAGAGCATGCTAACAAAAGCACATTTTCTGAGTTCCAAACACTCCATAGCCTTTCTACTGGACCTCTGGGCATTTTTCAGCGTTGGGGGAAGACCTTTGGTGGGCCAGGCATTTAAAGATGTAAGGCCTTCTCAGCATTCTTCGTGAGGCTGCCTCTGTTGAGTGAGTGAGTCATGTGGGACAGAATGTGGCATTTCAGTACCTTTTGGCTATCTGTGCACGTTAGACAGTAATGATTGCCAAGCCAACGTGTCTCAGGTTTTTTAATTACAGATTTAAATGCCCACAGGAGCTCTGCTCATATGTTAATTCCACTGTTTGACTTTAAAGAATTTTTTTTTGCATTTTCTAATTCAGATTATAAAAGGCAGTCAGCCATTCAATCTGGGGACAGTTTACCACATAAACTTGTTTGAGGGGCAAGCAGGGCACAGAATTAGCAGCTAAAGCTTTTCCATATTTTTGTTCTGAGAAGGGAAAAGAACCTCCTCAATACTCTCCGTTAGGCTTATTTTAAAAGCCAAAAAGAGGTATGTTAATAAAAATAACCTTGACACCTGTTTTTGCAAAGGATTGTAAAGCATAGCAATGGTATCCTTAAGTCACACGTATTGTCAGCTTTTATGTACCTGTGTGCATGGTATCTACGTCATATCGTCTGCAACTGAATTTTCCATCTAGAGTAAATAACAGTTTCCCCTTAAGGCATATTTTACTACAAAAACACCGCCTGTGCCACTAAGCTTATGTGTTTTCAGAACAGTCTAATGGAATTTTAATTTTAAAACTCAGTCAAACCATAATTACATAGATACACCTATCCCAAAAAGGACCGATAATTTAAAAGCCAAATATAACAAAATTATGGATATTTTGATATTTTGATTTATCCCTAGCCCAGGAATCTAACGTAATTATGAATTAATCAGAAAGCTGACTTCCTCTGATGTCCTGTCAGAGAAATAGATAAAACAAAATATCTCTAAATAACTTACAAGGTATGATCTGGGATTTTATTTGGTTTAAAGGACATTATTGGGACATTGCAAAATCTAAATAAGAGCTGTAGTATTGTATCAGTGTTAATTTCCTGATCTCCCCCCCATTTTATTTTGAAAATTTTCAAACAAAAAAGTTGAATTTTACAATGAACACCCAAAATAGCTGTATGCCACCCATATTTCCTTCATCACACATCTGTCCACGAATTCATCTTATTTTTTTATGCAGAATTTCCTGATTTTGGTGATTGTACTGTGTTTACATAAAAGAATATTCTTGTTTTTAGAATAGACACACTGAAGTATTCAGGAGTTAAAGGATATCATCACTTCAGCTTACTCTCATGTGGTTCAGGAAAAAGAATTTTTGAGTGGGTATGTGCAAGTGTCCAAAAACCAAAACCAGACCCATTGCCGTGGAGTTGATTCCGACTCATAGCGAACCTATAGGACAGAGTAGTAGCGCTCCCATAGGGTTTGCCAAGGCTGTAAATCTTTACGGAAGCAAACTGCTACATCTTTCTCCCATGGAGTTAGAACTGCCGACCTTTCAGTTAGCAGCCAAACACTTAACCACTGTGCCACCAGGGCTCCTTTGTGGGTATAGGAGGGATAAATAGAACAAATCTGATAAAGGGTTAACATTTGGAGAATCCGGGTGAAAGGCCTACGGGAAATTCTCTGCCATTCTTACAACTCTACTGTAAGTTTGAAATTATGTCAAAATGAAAACTTAAAAAAATAAGTTGAGATTATAAGGAGAAAGTAATGAATCAAAACTGTAATGTTCTCGGGATACTAGAGAATCACTCTTTCTCAGATAAAAGAATTTTTTTAATTCTTTTTTTTTTTAACCCAGAACTATAAATGATTAGGTTTTATTACATCATGTCAGGAAGATGGTTAATGGTTAGATCTGTACTAACCTAATCTGTTGTCATGGAAGGTCTAGACTTAATGCTAAAACAAGAAGAAAGGGAGTATCTGTTTCATCAGCAAGAATTTCACTGTTATCTAAAAACCATCCTGAAACGTTCACTTGCCTATTGGTCATATCTGTGTGAAGGGGACAGAGTAAGTCTGGGCAAAGAAGAAAATCAGTGGTGATAGAAAGTAAAAAAACTCTACCTCTTTCAATCTGTAATATGGTATGGTACTCTATCAGGAGATGGAAAAAAGTTTTTAAAATAAAATTTTATATGTGTGTCTGAGAGAAAATTCTTTCCCTTCAATATACCCGTGTCAACCTGAACAGACACTTCACCAAAGCAGGCATTCAGACAGCTAACAAACACATGAAGAGATGCTCACGATCATTAGCCATTAGAGAGATGCAAATCAAAACTACAGTGAGATGCCATCTCACCCCGGCAGTAATGACACTAATCAAAAAAATAGAAAACGACAAATACTGGCGAGGTTGTGGGGAGATTGGAACTCTCATACACTGCTGGTGGGAATGTAAAATGGTTCAACAACTATGGCAAACAGTAGGGCACCTCTTTAAAAGCTAGAAGTAGAAATACCACTCCTAGGTATGCATCCTAGAGAAATAAGAGCCATGACACGAATAGATGTGTGCACACCCATGTTCATTACAGCATTATTCACAACAGCAGAAAGATGGAAACAACCTAAATGCCCATCAACAGATGAATGGGTAAATAAACTATGGTACATACACACAATGGAATACTGCGCAACGATAACATTGATGAATCTGTGAAACATTTCACAACATAGATGAATCTGGAGGACATTATACTGAGTGAAATAAGTCAGTCGCAAAAGGACAAATATTGTATGAGACCACTATTATAAAAAGTTAAAAGGTTTACACACAGAAAGAAACATTCTTTATGATTACTAGAGATGGGAGGGGGAGGAAGGGAAAATCACTAACTAGATAGTAGACACGTGTTAAGTTTGGTGAAGGGAAAGGCAACATATTCATTCTTTTAGAGGAAACTTCCTGTGGGTAGGCTATGTATACGTGTGAATTGTTTTCATAAAGTAAATAGAGCACCATCACACATCTTGTGAACGGTATCTAATAATGACACGATTAAGAAGCAAGAATGGAGCAGCATGATGCTCATCTTGAACATCTTCCTGTAAGAGATTATTTATTGGAAGGGATGTTTAATAATAATGGGTGATGGCTTTATAGACTAGTCTAGAGGTAGGGAGCTATTATGGTAGAGAAAAGGGAAAAGATGGAGTGAGGGTGAATTTTGATGGCCTAGACGCCTAGACAAGTTAGTGGGAGAATTAGGGAAATCAGAGAAAATAATAATTTAATGGGAGGTAGGTTTATGCCTGGACCAAGGCCCTTCTGATGAGGAGGAGGAGAAAGAAGGAGGTTCAGCATCCCAATTGGCCCAATGTGTATAAAATCATAAAGCTGGGAGAGGCCCCTAGACACCACCTTTCCTGACTTTCACACTCAGTTGTACCTAAGCCAGCATTTCCCAAACTGTATTCCTTGGAGCATTAGTGATTTCAGCATGTTGATAGATTTTCTATGGAAAAAAAGCATTCTGTAGTTAGAAAATTTTGAGAAATGCTGTATCTCTGCCTCTAAGAGATTCTTAGCAATTGAAGATGGAAATTCTGTAATAAAGAAATCTGTTTAACTGTGTTTAACCTGATATTTGGCAAACTTATTAACCTCTTTTCCAGGAATTCACCTTCTTATATCTCAAGAGACACCTTTATTCCTCATTATACAATTTGGAATGTTAACCTAACCCTTTCTAGAAGGAGGGCAATCATCCCCCTTAATTTCCTCACCTGTTTGTAGAAATGGATTTTTTTGGCACTTCCCAAATGTTAGTCTTGTTTCTGACATGGTCCCTAAATCCCTTTTGCTTAGAACCTCTTGGTCTGGGCAGTATAGCCCTGTGAAGTCAGACTCAAAAACAGTTTAAAGTAGAAGGAACCTGAATAATTATCCATCAACTCTCCCTTTGCCCAGCCCCTGTCCTGCCTCAAAGAAGGTTAGAAAACTGGTGCCTAGACTTAGACATTGTGCCCTTTCATAAGACAGTTGGTGTTTTTTCCAGGCTACATAATATAAATTCCTTTAACTTTTCCTCTGATTGTTCATTTTCTAATCTTTTTTTTTTTTTTATTACTTTTGTTCTTTCCCCAGATTGCCCGCATATCATTCAAAATGTGAGACCTCACCCTAGATATGATAGAAACTAATAGAACATGGTTTTACCCTGTAATAGAAAATAACAGAATCATATATGCACAGGATTAACTGTTAGTTCTTGTATGATACTCCCTTTTGTTTCTCTCATTACAGCATTTGTGTCTCTTTAAAGAAGATATCATTGACTCCCAGGTATCTCTGCTTCACTAGGACACCTCCCACACACACACATCTTTTCCTTTCCCACTAGTGTAATGCCTGCATTTTCTATTCCTGTGGTGGCTTTTTTTCTTTCCAAAGTGAATTGCTCTGTCCTTCCTCAGGAATTCTTGAAATGTGAGCTCAAAGAAGATAAGGATTCCTGTCTTTGATGGTTTTTTGTGGCACCTTCTGTGATGCATGGCCCCAGATGATATCATTTACAGATTCATGATACTGATGGAGGTGCTTGTATACTTCCTAGTAGTCATAATTGGTGAAGGTATTTTTTAAAATTTTTTCGTGTATTTCAATGCTTAGTTTAGGGATAATCTTTTTCAACTCTGACTATCATGGGCTTAGCACGTCAGCATTCAAAGCAAGTTACTTTTGAATTTGGAGTCAGTACACTTGATTTAGGTTCCCAAGAGATAACAAGAAGATGTAGGAAGCTCGGGATCGTGTTCATATTTGAAAATTTTCTAACTTCCAGAGGTAAATAGAACCCAAGAGGATAATACTTTATATTCTAGATCATCAGATGGTATTAAACACAGGAGGAGCAGAAAAAGTGAAAGTAGAAGCTAGTTGTTTCCTGAGCCTGCTTTAAAAGACACAACAATAACATACATGCCTAGTACATACTCCCACCCGCTGCATATGTACAAGGTGCTTCCCTACTCTTGCTGCATGAAGACCAACTGAACAATGTCAGAGCAGGCTCTCCTGTTCCTTGGTGGCAGTTTTAATGAAAAATTGGTTTGCTGCAGGATATCAGCAGCCACTTAGGGAATTCTAGTGTTTTCCCCAAACATGTCACAGGATCTTACTCCACAGATACAATATGTGTGAATGAAATGCCATGTCTGAGAATGTCAGCAGGGGACAAAAGACAACATTAGGAAATGATGCCATAAAATGGGGGCCAAAGCCAAGAAAAAGTAATCATAATCCCAGGCAGAGTATTTTGAGTGGCAGAGTTGCCCAATTACTGATGGTAAACACCAGGATAAACGTAATGGAGTGGTGAAAAACATGCTTTTACAAGAGTATCTGTGCTTCTCAGAATTGGCCTAAGTTCCTATCGTTCAGGTCAAGCAGTCCGTTAAACTGATGGCCAAAAAAGGGAAGCTAAAATATAGAGAATAATAATATGCCCTTGAAGGAAAAGGATTTGAGATGCTGTGGCATGATAGTTAAGACTATTAGGAACCCTGAAAGTCAGACATGCTGGTTTTCCCACATCTTAGGGTTATGTGGTCCTTTTCTACTTAGAAAATGTAACTCAGATATAATATGCTGTATTTGCCACCATATTTCAATGCCATGTTATCATTTCTAGAGCAGAGCTGCTCTCAAGCAGAAATATAAAAACAAAAACAAAGAGTCAGTCAAATCCAAACAGAGACTAATGGGACTAAATTTTATTGCCAAGATTAGAATATAGTCTAATTGCCTAAATTAATATAAACATAAAGCATTTAGGTCTTGAAAAATTTGCTGCAAGTGGATGAAGTGCAATTTATAGCATCAATAAGAGCATGATATTTTATAATACCAACTCCAGAATTTATTCAGGAGTATGGCAGAGTGTTTCTAACTAAATTCCTTCCCCACCCCCACCCCCCAGCAGGTTTTGCCTGGATTGGCCAGCTCTAAGTGCAGTTTGGGCCTGGTTCAATCCTACTTGGTTTGTACAAGACCATCTTTTTGTTTTGTTTTTTTTCTGGCATGGCATGCATGCTTACCAATAAAAGTTCGCTTATATTGTCTAGGTCTCAAATGAAAACAGAAGATTCATTTGACATGATGCTTAATTTTGATATGACTTATTTGAAACTCAGATCCCAAACTCATCAGAAAATGCCTTTACTGCCAAGTTAAAAAGCTGACAGTCTTTTCCCCTATCTCCTGAAAGGCATTAAAAAGCAGTTCTTTCTTTTCCTCTTCAGAGAAGATAAAGTAAAAACCAATAACTGAGAAATTAACATTCACAAAAGTTTGAAAATGGAGTCTGTGAGTTTCAAAGGCTCCAATTAAAGAAAAAAAAGTAGATTAAGCTTCCAGAATGGGAAAGGCTTATTTTATTCTCCCTTTCTCTTTCTTGCCTTATTTTTGACCAGATGAGTTTGTCTTTAAACACAGTTTTAGCTTCCTTCATGATTTGTATATGCTTGCAGCTTACAGTGATGATACACTGATTTTGTCATAAAAAGTCTTGTGCTGGGTTGCATTACTCTGAGATGTTATTTTAGAAGTTGGTGATGTGCATCTGTGAGAGTGTGTCATGGTATGCAGTAAGCAGTGCCATCAAGTGAGTTACCACCATCGCACCTACCTGCAGTCATCCTCAGTACAAGCAGCATCACCCTTTCTACAACCATCAATTTCTGTGTCTCAGTTTTCTTGACTTTTTTTTTTTTTTTTTTTTTTTTAACTTGGTGTCCTTGTCAGGATTTTTTTCATATTTGCCACATGGTCTTTTCCCAAATCATGTGATATATACTTGTAAATGTATGGAATCCCTTCCATAAGAAATTGAGTCAGATAGGTTACCAGGATTTAAAAGACATTTGAACGGACATGTACATTAAATTACATGCAGAAGGCTATTTCAGGGTAGCTGTTTTGTCTGAATTGTTGGAAGATGAAGCCCTTAGATAATTTTCTTTCAGTTTTGGGAAGATTTTTTTTTTCCCCTTACAGATTTGCCTAACTTGCCAAGTGTCAAAAACCAAACCCACTACCCTGTAGGACAGAGTAGAACTGCCCCATAGAGTTTCCAAGGCTGTAAATCTTTACGGAAGCAGACTGCCACATCCTTCTCCCATAGAGTGGCTGGTGGGTTCAAACTGCTGACCTTTTAATTAGCAGCCGAGCACTTAACCACTGTGCCACGAGGGCTCCCTGGCCAAGTACATCAGAGATTAAATTGTAACAGTAACATTCTTCTGAAGATGATGATGGGTTTGAGTCCAGACCTTCAGGTCATTAAGGATGTCACTTTGAGGAATAAGGTACACCTGACCCAAGCCATGGTATTTGCAGTCACCTCATATGCATGCAAAAGCTGGATAATGAATAATGGAAGACCAAAGAAGAACTCACACCTTTGAGTTATGGTGTTGGCAAAGAATATTAAATATACCATGGACTGCCGGAAGAACGAACAGAGTGCTCCTTAGAAGCGAGGATGGCCAGACTTTGTCTCACGTGCTTTGGACATGTCATCAGGAGGGACCAGTCCCTGGAGAAGGACATCATGCTTGGTAAAGTAGAGGGTCATCGAAGAAGAGGAATATCCTCAACAAGATGGATTGACACAGTAGCTACAACAGTGGGTTCAAGCATAACAATGATTGTGAGGATGGCGCAGGATGGGGCGGTGTTTCGTTCTGTTGTACGTGGGGTCACTATGAGTCGGAACCAACTCAATGGCGCCTAGTAACATTTGATGCCTTTATAAGGAAGTTTGAAGTATAGGGCACTTTTTTTAAACCCCTACAGCTAGTTAGAGTGATGGATTTAACTAACCAAAATAGCAAATTTTCTTTTTGTGAACCAATTGCGATTATAGAGTTGAAAAGGAAAAGAACAATAACATGCAATTTGGGCAGTTGATTGCATTGTAATTTCCTATTTGATAGTCTTTTCTGTTGAACCCTGGTTTATTTTTAAGGAAAAGATTAGTTTTTCCTATCGGTTGGAGTATTAATAATTAACAGTTTTCAGGGACAAATCCACTTGCATTTTGACTTGTGTAATTTTTGTTAATTTTGTAGAAATTAGGAAGAAAACGTTATACTGAGTAAAGATAACATTGTAGTGAGTAAGGATAATGATCTCTTTCCAGTTTTTTTTTTTAAGGGAAGATCCTGATGTGTTACTTATAAATATGGATCTCTTCATAGTCAGGAATTTCAGCTTACCAAATAGTTTCGTGGAGCACCACCATAGATAGACAGAATATTATCAGTCCACATACATGGAGCAAGAAGAGAACGCATCAAAGTATTGTTTGCAAAGAGCAGTCCACAGTCGTTTTATCTTTTCGATATACCTTAAAATCTCCTATATCTTTAGTCATGCTGAGTGCTACAGAAATCTCATTTTTCACTGTACTAGAGCTATGTGATGATAACTTGTATCCTTTAAAAATTAACAGGTGTACATTTTATGGATTTAAAAGTCTAATAAATTTTTTCTCTACATATGCATACTTATTATTGCTGAATATTGTTGCTGATTTTTGTAGGCATCATGATGCTTCACCCCTGAAGACTTCAGCATTTATCTCTAACATAACCACTGTACAAGTATCACACTTAAGAAATTTAAGTTCGATACAATACTCTTCTCTAATAGAATACTTCCCCAAACTATCTATGAGAAAAGATCCATTTTTTAAATTTTCAATCCATGACTGACTGAAACTTTTATAAAATACAATAAAATGTACTATTAGAAAATGAAATTAAAGAACAATGAATATATAAAGTACAGCCAAAATGTTTTATTATTAGATTCAACAGACATAAAATTACTTTGTCAGATTTCAAGAAAAAATTCTAAATGTTTCCTCTCAGTTTCTGTACTTATATCATCACAGATCAGCAAGTCTACAGACTGACATGAGTCTGTAGAGCTTTTTTTTTAATCCAAGATCCAAAGATTACACATTGTGCTTGGTTGCCATTTCTGTTTAATTTTTAATCTAGAATAGTTGCCCACCCTTTCTTGTTGTTATTTTTGTTTTTTCATATTTTGTTTGTTCACATCTTTGAAGAGCCCAGGCCAGTTAGTGTGCTGAATGTCCCGAAATTTTGATTTGTCTGATCATTTCATCATGATTATATCCAGGTTAAACATTTTTGGTAAGAATACTACATAGAGAACATTGTTTCATCACAGCAGGGCACATGATATCCATTTACACTGTTATTGGTGGTGTTAATTTGATCATTGGTTAAGATAGTATCTGCTTAATTAATTTTTTAAGTGCTGTAGGTCTGTATTCTGGACATGATACTGTTCAATTTGACAAACATCTTTGAGGGCTACCAAGTTCCAGGCAGTGGACTACAAAAATGAGTAAGACCTCATCTCCCTTGTTCTCAAGGCACTGGCAGCATAGTAGAGGAGACAAACATATAATCAACAAATGGCAGTATAAAATAGACTATGATAAGTGCCATTGTAGAGTTATAAGCAGGGGCTCTGCAAATATATAGAGGAAGGAGAGATTAGAGTAGGGACTAGGAAAGGGAAGGGTTGTGTAAGAAATGGTATTTGATTTGGGTCTTCAAGAATGGGTGGGATTTAGATAGGTAGGAGAGGTATTGGGTGGGAGGGAGGGAATGATTTAAGCAGTACAGAAGCAGGAGAAAGCATTTTGAGTTCTGGAAATAGCAGATAATTCAGAGCAGTCGAAGAAAGATATAGTGGGAGGTAAAGAATAATTGTTAAGGGCCTTAACTACCTTGCCTTGGAGTTTAGGCTTTATTCTGTAGTTACTAGAGAGAAGACACTGGGAAATTGTAAGTAGAGAAGTGGCACGGTGAGATTTCTTTTAGAGAAAAATTATTCTATCAGCAAAAGGATCTATCTGTTGTAGGTGGAGAGAGACCAGTTAGGAAGCTCTTACAAATCGTCCTAGTAAGAGACCTGAATTACAGCGGTGGGATGGAAAAACAAGACAGTGCAAGGACTAATTCGATGTAAAGAGTGAGGAGAATAACGGAGTGAACGTGCCTGGGACTCCCAGCTTGCACTATTAGGGTATCATTAAGATGGGAAACTGTAAGGGGTGAAGATGATGATGAGTTTAGTCTTGAGCAGGCTAGATTTGGGGTGCTGGTGGGGCATTCAGATGGAAATGTCTATCATACAATTAGAAATATGGGGTTTCCAGGTGAGGCCAGGGCTGGAGATGTAAGCACTGTGCTAGGTACTTTACATATGTTATCTCCAAGAGATAATTGCAGCATTGAGGTTGAATGCATTTGCCCAGAGAATGAGTATCATGAGGGCAAGAAAGAGGGCCTGGGACACAAACTTTAGGAACATCTGAATATAAGAGGGCCTAAGGGCCATGGAGCCCTGGTGGTGAAGTGGTTAAAAGCTCAGGCTGCTAACCAAAAGGTCGGCAGTTTAAATCTACCAGCTGCTTCTTGGAAACTCTATGGGGCAGTTCTGCTCTGTCCTATAGGGATGCTAGGAGTTGACTAGACGGCACACAACAACAACAACAAAGGGCCATGAAAATAGTGACAAGAGAGCAGAGGGTTCCAAGAAGAGCCTGATCAACAGTGGAATTGCACAAAGAAGTCAAGTAAGACAAAGATTTGAGTGACTTCTGGGGAATACTGATAGATGGTGACATAAGAGTGAATAGAAGGTGGGGGTGAAGATCGCATGAACTTCAGGCTGAGCCTGTGGCCTGGTTAAATGATTCTTTCCAGTAATAATGAGCAGCTCAGGAGTAGGGATTGTCAAGCTCAGAAGGAAGAGGGAGTCTGGCACGAGGGAGAGAATAGTGGAAGTGTCTTACCATGGATCCACAGGATGGATACGAAGTAGCAAAGCTGTGACTAGCTGCTGGTCTGGGAGTCTAGACAGAGTGAAGGACCTAGAGTTTGCAGTTCCCTTCTAATTTTTGTGCGTAAAGTTTTAAAATTAATGTCACACTAAAGAAGATTTTAGTCTGTCTTTTTGTTCGGTTTGTTGCGTATACAGTTTTAAAATAAAAAGAAGGCAAGAGTTAAGAGTATATTCCTTTATCTTCGCAGTCATTAAATAAAAACTACTCTTAAAATCTCCCCTATGCCAAACTCATAGACATCCACATTTTTTGCTTTAGAGAAATTTTGTTAGCTAAATACATTGCTTGAAATATCTCTATTCTGCAGAAGTCAGAAAAGAAAAAGGATCTTAGCCAAAATTCTTTCATGAATTAAGAAATGAAAAGCAATGCTTAGTACCAAGCAGGAGATGTCTTGAAATCATAGACTTCTAGTGTCAGAAGTTATCTTAGAAATCAATGATCTCCCTATTTCAAATAAGTGATTCACTGAACACTTATAAATACCCTGCCATTAGCGGAGCTAAAAAGTGAAGTTACCAGTTAAAGCAGTTAATTCTTGCCCTCATGGAGCTCACAGTCTAGTGGGAGGATCAGAGAGCCCAGTAACTTATTTAAGAAGTTTTGTGATAAAGGGGAAAGGGGACTACTAGAATTTATTGGATGCCCATTATGTCCTGGGCACTCTGCTGATCACTTTCCATTCATTATTTCATTTTCACCTCTCAGGAAAGGGAAGGAGAAAAGACAGCAATATGTGTGTCTGTGTGTGTATGTGTGTTACATAGGGGAAACTTGAGCATACTTATTTATAGTTGGAGGGGAAGGAGCCAGTGAAGAGGGAGATCCTGTTCAATGTCTGATTACTTTTGGTGCTCCAGTACTCTCAGCAGCTCAGCCTTACAAATCAGGTAATCATTATTATCCCCAGCCCAATGGGTAAGGGTGGAGGGGCAGCTGGGGAGGGGTACAGTAAACTTCCAAAATAAAGGGAAAAGAAGCCCAGGCATACATTCATTTTGACTTATTCTTCTCTAACTTATCTAGGTCAAGGCTTTGCACACAGGCTTAGGAAACTTGCTACAACCAAGACTTTTTATTTTTGTTTTGTGGTTGTTGGCTTGCAGTATTATGAATTACCAAAAGATGAGACTCGAAAAACACACTCCAAAGCTAAATGTAATTTCATTTTGAGTATGCATGCCGCTATTCCCAACAGTATTGTAAAACAGAATGGAATGTAGGCATTAGAAAGGAAACAAAGATTTTGGTTCTGGTTTTGCCACCTCACTGTATAACTTTGGACAAGTCACTTGTCCAAACCTCCTTGAGCTTCACTTTATTCTCCTGTAAAATAAGTATCTTCACAGAATTCTTGTGAGGTACAAATAGCATAATGTATTTTAAAAGAAAAGGCTTTGTAAACTGTAATGTTGGTTATATGTGCAGAATGCTGACATTTTAAAAATAGTTGTATATCTTAGATTGGTATTATACCTGGTCTCAGGTGACTCGGTCATTAAATTACTAATTTTCCCTAGAGATGCTCAAGAGACTTTCCTTCATGGATATAAATTAAGAGACAGCTTTAGTTTTTAATCTTTAAAAGATTACTCTTATGCCTACAACTGACTCTCAAACTAAGAATAATTTTTTTTCCATTTCTTTTAGTGTGATATTATTAAATGGCTAAATGTGAATGTTCCTTGGACTTCCCAAAACTGTTTTATTCTGGGTTAGAAGCAGGAATAGTTTTTTGTTATAGATTGAACAAATCAGGATATTTATTTAATGAAAATGCTGAAATTGAAACTTTTCCCCAAAACTGTGAAGTGACTGATGGCCCATCTCTCTACTTTCAATGAAACACTGAGCATCTAATTGTATAGCCCAGAAAATGCAAGGTGATGGCGGAGTTACACTAGATAAAATGGCCTTTATCTTCAAGGATCATACATTCTGAATCAAAAGACAAAACAATGCGCATAGAAGTTTTAACAAGCAGAATCATAGTATTGCATAGTGGTAAGAGCATGGGCTCTGGAGCCAGCCTGCCTGAGTTAGAATTCTGCCCTGACTCTGCCACTTACTACCTTTGGAACCTTGGGAAAGTTACATAACTTTTCTGTGCTTCAGTTTCTCCATCTGTAAAATGGGGTACTAATTTACCTGTCTCATAGGATTGCTTTAAAGATTAAATTGTGTAATACACAGTTAATGTGTTTAGAACTGTGCATGCCATGTAGCAAGTAGTATATACGTGTTTACAGCTATTATTGTTGTTATATGTTTAGGTGTTAAATTGTTTGATTCAGACATTTGGTGTCATAGGGTTTTCACAGATCATTCTAGGCAAATAGAGTCAGGGGAAATTTTATAGCATAGGTCGGACTTAAATCAGAACCCTCAAGGATAGATGGACAAACAGAGATGGAGAGAAAGGTAATCCAGGCCCAGGAACATCATCAATAAAAGCTTAAAAATGGGAACCAATTTGTTGAGTCCGCAGAGCATGGAAGAGACTGATCTGATTAAGATGGAGGGTATTGGTTAGATCAGTGATGGGATAAAAGTGGATAGAGTAGACAAGATTATTATGCTGAAAATAGCATTTTGCAGTGCATTCACGTTTATTCACTTAATCCTAACAAACTATTATTCAGATATATTCATGTAAGATATATAAACATTATTACTATAGGGTTTGCTATGAGTCGGGATCAACTTGACAACAACGGATTTGATTTTTTTGATTTTTTTATTATTACTGTTACTGCTACTGCCGGAGCCCTGGTGGCGCAGTGGTTAAGAGCTCAGCTGCTAACCAGAAGGTTGACGGTTTGAATCCACGAGCTGCTCCTTGAAAACCCTATGTGGCAGTTCTGCTCTGTCCTATAGGGTTGTTATGAGTCAGAATCGATGGCAACGAGTTTGTTTTTTTGTGTTACTACTACTATTATTATTTTCATTTTAAAAATAAATATACTGGAGCTCAGAGAAGTGTGACTTGTCCAGCAGCACTAGGTTTTTATACTCCAAACCCAGCCCCATTTCCATCATATTTTGCCTCTTCTCCGCCTTTGCTAGAAATACAGGTGGATTTGAGAGTAAACCTAGCCAGTCAAGATAAGCAAGCTCCTTCCCTTGACCTATGGAGTAGCCTTCAGGCTGTTGGCACTTGTCTAATAGTGAAGCAAATCTGGATCAAGATGAGGTATTTGCCACCCAACCCCTGACTCTTTCAGGAGAGTAAGAGAGGAATTTTCGTGAAATTTAGAACCCAGATCATATGTGGTGCATCGTGTGCCAGATATACTTCACAATATGGAACTCTGGTCTGTATTTTCTTTTATAACGACACACGCACGCACGCACACATGCATGCACGTGCGCACACACATGAGAATTTTGATACCCTTAAAGATCCCACAAATGTTGCAAAATGTAATTATATATTGTTAGTCTAATGTTTTACATTGTGGAGTGTGTGGGTGTTGATGTGTGTGTAAAGAAGTACACATTGTAGGGGAAGATGCAGAAATGTTAAAGTGAACATTCTCAGACAGAAAATAGGATAGTTTGCAGGTTATTTTTTTGAACTTCACTCTGTATTAATTCCCACCTACCAGTCAGTGAGTAGAAAGGATAAACACACACATTTTACTTGAAGTTCCTTTCTGTTCTTCCCTGGAACACAGTAATCCCAAGAAGTGCAAAGAAAAAAAGTAGAAGCAGAGGGGCTATTTGGAATATAAATACTGTACTAACACTGATTGTAGTGATAGATCCTGCATCTTATTGGAGAGTCTCCCATTCTACTCAGGAGTAAGTTGGAGAAGTCCATTATCTTAAGACTTGCAAGCGATAAAAATAAATCATAGTCATGGAGATTAAAGAAAGAGATTTTTATCATTAGGTTACATGAAGGGGACACATCTCACTTTTTTCTCATCAGTTTTTTGGTTTAAATTATGTTACTAAATCAAAATCATGATGCATTTAATATTCATGCTAATAGCTTATTTTTAATGTGAAGAAAATTAACAGTAAAACTATGGTAAAAGATAGTTATGCATGTCTTCTGTAAAGTGCCACAGAATCCTGACTCCAGAGCTGTCCTGGGGTCCTTGAAAGGTCAGGGCCCTTCTTCATCTCTTAGAACCTTATTGTCACCTTGCATGTTTCTGGACGCTTGATAGGTATGCATTGAGCGAGCGTTGGTACATGGGGCCTTCACATCATTGTTAGAGGAAAGCAGAATCATTTTCTTGATTAGTCACTCTGGATTCGAGTGTTTTCCTAACAAGGAATCATCTGTAAAAACTACCTTGCCAGGGTAGCTTTAAAGATGAAAACTTTGGGAAGTGCCTGGCATATGCTAGGCGTTTAATAAAGAAATAATAGCTATTATTATCGTTGCTTTTTAAAATTTTTCATGATTGAATGATGTTTTGACTTTGACTTTGCATTTTTCTGAAAAATACATATTGTTAGTATTATTAATGTACATTTTGTGCCTTTGAAGGAAAGAATAGAAATATTCCCTTCTAAGTGAAGGTTGCTGGTCTTAAAATATTTTTGTGCCATTTTCACCGTAGGCAAGTTTACCACATTTTTGTGATATGTATTCAAGTTAGTTCACTTGTTAATCCAAATGTACATTTTAAAATAAGATATTTATTTGACCAGTTGAATAGATTGTAGTAACGTGTTGTAAACTAGATTCAGCTGAAATCTCACTGATCCCACTAGATGGCGTTAATTCATTAAGTGATAACTTCCTTCCCATGCTTCTGCAGACAGCATTCTATGTACCTGAATTGATTTTCAGTGTCTTTAATGAGTGAGTGTTGCAGTACACTCGTAGACTCCATGATATTTACATAAAGCAATTCGTGGAAGCTATTCAGAAAGGTTAGGAAGAGCAAAAGACTGAGGGCCAATTTATTCAAACTAAAAAAACTGTAATAAGCTACAGTATTTCCCTTAGGTGCTTGTTAATCCTAGCTTTGACTTAGTCTTTGCCCTAACTGTATATCTCTTTCAGTTCAGATAGGAACTTAACTGTTTTCTCCTGTTTATTGCCCTGTTATCATAATTTTGTGTGGGCTTCTGGAAACACTGGGAAACAATTGAAAATGGAAAGCAGACTCTTAAAAGCACACAGCTTATCACAGATTTAATTTTCAAATCTTTTGGTTCAGATTTACAGGAACTAGATTAACAGTGATCCACTTGTAGGTTATTATGGTTCTTCAGTCATAAATGTAAAATAAAAATGAACATCCCAGTTACTCTCTCTTTTCTGAATTTGAATTATTTATTATCTACAAAGACAGTTTTATATTACAGATTAGTCCGTTTTCAAAATTTAAAAATTGTGCTTTACTACAGTCCTTTGTAGGCTCTGAATAATTAAACTATTTTACTTATATTTTATTTCCTTGCTGTTCTTAAGAGTTGAAGTTGAAGTTTTTTTTAAAGAAATGATGATGAGTATATTTCACATGCAGAAAAGTATTTCCACATTTCATTAGAGGTGATTTTTTTCTTTATGATCAGATTCATGCAACTAGAGTAAAGTTGTTTCAGAATTGATGGGATGATCCATCTTGAGCCATAGAGGCTTTATTGCACTACAAATATTATTATTACTTTATTGATTGCTTGTTGGCAGTAAGTGGTTGGTACTGATAGTTCCCTTAATGTTTCTTTAACCATTCCAGTATAAGGCAGTTCAGGTTTCCTAGTAAAAAGATTACTGATAGTTCATTCACTGATACGTAATAAAAAGCTGAGAATAATCAGGGGCTTTTGCCAATAGAATGGAGCCCTGGTTGCACAGTGGTTAAGCGCTCGGTTGCCAACCAAAATGCCAGTGGTTCAAACCTACCAGCTGCTCCGTGGGAGAAAGATGTGGCAGTTTATTTTCGTAAAGATTTACAGCCTTGGAAACCCTATGGGAGCAGTTCCAGTCTGTCCTGTAGGGTCACTGTGAGTCGGAATTGGCTTGATGGCAATGGGTTTGGTTTAAGTATGCCAGTAGAGTCAAAACAACCTGGTTTATAAGTTAGAACAGGAAGACCTGAACATTTGGTACCCATTATTCAAGTTAACTTCTCAAATGAGGATTTTGCTTTTTCTGATATTCTTAGAAAGCTTTAACAAAAAAAAGCAGCTGCCCAAGGTTATTTATATACAAGGCATTAGCTATACTGTGACTGATTTTTTTGTTGACTTATGAAAATTAGTTTCCTTCTTTCTAACCACACCTTATGTACATAGTTGTATGTATGTATGTCATATAGGTATGTATTACAGTTTAACTGTATAATTTCATTTTCCATGTTCAGAGAAATTTGTGACAAGAAAGAAATACTATTGTAAAAGGAAGAAGTAAATAAACATTGTTGCGTAGCACTTGAGCTTATCTGACTCCCTGTGTTTCCTCTTGGGAAGTAGAAATAAGAAAGAAGGGAAATAAATTTTGAGTGTGTGTGTATATGTGTGTCGTGAATGGGAGAGAGGGAGAGGTTGTCTTTTCAGGAGACATTAACTCTGTTTTACAAACAGATCTTTGGTCTTGAGGAGATGGTTTAATGGAAAGCTGCCCAGTCCTGGCAGGATATAGCAGTCATCCACAGTAAAACTTAAGTACTATAACAAAATAAATTATTCTGTGCTGTGCAAACCAATATGAAGGAGAATGAGTCTGTTGGATAAGAGGTCAAAGGAGCATAGTCCTTGAAAACTTTTATGTTGAGGAAAAGGTTATAGGGTATTCTGTTACAGCCACTGATAGGACATTTTAGTTCATGAAATATCAATTATGTGTTTAAAGTAGCTTTTACTATCATCTTAGAACAAGGACTTCCTTTTCTCTCTCTAGCTACCCCTCCTCCAGGTCTCTTACTTCTTACCAGTTAAGAGTGAAATCCTTTTCCTTTGGTCACAAGTACAAATTTTTACTGTGTCCAAGATCTCTGTTTGATTCACTTTGTTATCCAGCAGTCCTTGATGTCAGGGCATTTCTGAGAACACTGACTGTTGTAAAGAGCTCTTTTGCATTGAGTTATTTGGTTTATTTGAAAGTGAATATCTGATGGAATTTCTTACCAGTATGTATCATTTGATGATTTTAAAATTTTTAGTAAAATAAATTTTAAGTAAAATGGGATAAGAAAAAAGAGAGGTATATCTTTTAATTTTCCACTTTGTGACTTCATTTAAAAAAAAAAACAAAACTCTTATTTCGAACCAAAGATTCTGAAATTACTACTTTTCTAAAAATATCTCTTACAGCTAAAACTTAATATATCAAAGCATTTTAGTTCTGAGGATGATACATATTTTTATAAAGATATATCTCCAAATGGAAATAGCACCGAGGCTTCTGAAATAGGGAACCTTTCCAAAACAGGCTTGTGGTTGCCTGGGTGAAGAATATTAGGTTGCAACACTCAGAAAGGAAATCCTGGCATAGGAAGCAATTGATGAAGGGCAAATGTCTGCAGAAGTCTAATGAAGCTTTTAAAGGCAGTTGTGTGGGCCTGTGTGCAAGGCCTCTGCGAGTGCCTTTCAGATTAAATATCTTGTGCTCCACAGTGTGCTGAGCCATGCTTGTACTTCCATCTTTGCTTCTGTTCTACATAATATGTCATTCTTAGTTTTAATCTGCTGTAAGTACTAGTCATCATCCTACTGAGAACTGCAGTCTTTCCTCACTCTGCCCTTCATGAAAATGTCATCATAGTAATGGGCAGCAGGGTGGCTTTATGGTGTTTTAAAAATCAAGTTCATCAGCATTTTTAAGCCATCAGTTTATTATTTAGTATCATTATTAGTCCTGCAAATACTGAATATTTTATAACTTTAATTTTATAAAAGGTTTTCTTTTTTTTCTTATAGCAGGGGATAGGTATTATTCTCATTTTGTAAAAGTGGAACCTAATACAGAAGAGGGGCTGAGTGATGACTAGAGCCACATAGATAATGTGAAAGGAAAACTAGTATCCTGGGTAGTGTTTCTTTTTTTTAACCTTTAGTCCAAGTGCTTTCCTCTGTACAGTGTAGATGCGAAAAATTTTACAGCTATTTTTGTTTAAATGGAATTCTTTATATTCAGATTTTCTTTTCAAAGCAAGAAATAGCTGAGTTTAAAAAGATTCTACCAAGGAAATTATTATACTCCCATTTTTACAGCCTTCTTCTGTCTCAGAATGTCTTAGAATAATTTTAATTGGTAAACATCATATGGGAGAGAAGCACAAGTCACAAAAACAAACTTACCTGATGTTGCAAGTCCAAAAGAGGTGGAAATCCTAGTATTAAAGCTTTAGTAAAATTTCTGCAGCAGATAGGTCTATATTTGATTAGTTCATTTAATATGAGCTGCGTTTTAAGTCAAAAAGTACCACCAGTCTGCTTAATGTTGAGAACTTTGTTTTTTTGTTTTGGGGTCTACATTTTCCATTATTATAACAACTGTGGAATTTGACTTTTGGAAAGAAGGGACCTGGATAATGATGTAAAATTAGAATCTCTGTGGAGGGGCTCCTGAAAGGGGGCGGTGGGGGGTGGGGGGAGGCGGCGAGCCTCTCAGTTCCCCAAAAGGTGGGTACATTTTCTGTATATATGGTTGTGCACATACGGCCTTTTTCTGGGAACACGGTCCATAGTTTTTTATTATAATCCTTACGTTGATCTGTGGCACTCCTTATCCCCAGTGGTAAGATCTGTAATTCAAACCAGTTCCCTTATTAAGTTGAATATAAAGCATTTTATTTTTCCCCTCAAGTGAAGAGGGCCACATGTGAATACTTCTTTTCAAAATAGTGCTTTTAGCCAGATGTTTTTGCTGGGGATTGTCGTCAAATAAGTCATGATTTATAAATGTAAAGAGATATGATAGATTACTCTTTCACTCTGTTGGGAAGTTAATAAACTTTACAAGTTGTTGTAAGTACACATTACAAATTAGTTCCTTTCTGAAGCATTAGCCATTTCACAATTATTGTGAGAACTAAGTACTCTATAGTTACCCAGGCCAAATATAGACGCAAATCATGAGGATGGAGCAAAGAAAAAAGCCGCTTGAAAGAGTTCAACTCACCATTAAAACCCAACCCAGTGAGAAATGTGCCGGATTGTAATGATTTAAGTCACTTAATGAAATTCATGTTATTTGAGAGGATTTTCTTTTAACATTAAGCAATAATTTTCCAGTAGTCAAATTTTAGTGAAAACATTTACTCATGTAAATTAGAACTTTATTTTTATATATTAGTTTTACTGTTTTATTTGTTTTTACTAAAAAAAGTTACTTTTTCCCTTATATTTCCTCATGAAATCCTTCAGAACCACTTCTAGAAATGCCATCATTTTGCCATAAGTATTTTGTTTTTTCCCTCATCTAGTTTTTATGAAGTAGTGCTAACTCTGCCTTAATTTGATTTGGCATCCCTGCAATTGAACATTTGTAAGTATCTTGTATTATGGCCCATCTGGGTTGTCATAGAAACCAAAGACCTCCATCCTCTTCCCTCTAGTTAAAAATGGAATGCAAACGGCTTTAAAGTGACGTTTTCCAAGTACAAGTGACAGCCCTGTGAAGTGCTGAACAGAAAGGTTTCTTATTGGTTTTATTCTCCCATGGTCTATCATATATCAGTTAACTCTGATGCTTGCAGATTTTCTTTTGAAAATCTGGCAAGATACTAATGGAATTTTTTAAATACAAGCATCGGGGAAAAAAAGAAAAAAAAAAAAAGAATGCAGTTAATCCTCTTCCTGCTCTTTTATTATACAAAAATGCAGTGTTTTTGTTTTTCTCCTTGTGTTATTAGCTGGTCTGTTGAAGCTGTGGTACACGTGGCTGTAGCACCAATTAGTCACCACAACTTTGACTTTTATTATTAGCCTCGTTATTTATTTCCTAGGTCAGATGAATGTGGTTTTATCTCAATAGAACCTGCAGGCCCACTGGCTAAGTACATGGCAATAATTTATTATTGGAACAGAAATTTGTTGATACGGCAGAATCTGCATGGCCTGTCATTGAACCTGATGACAAAACCTCTTACAGCCCCATTTCCACTACCCTGTAGTTACAGAATCCTTGACTTTACTCCACATTCCTTTCATCTTTTCTGTCAGAACCCTACATACCTTTTATTTTCCTCTTCGACTTCTGTAATGTTTCTGCTTCTGAAACAGCTGTGTTAATAAGGGCCAGTTTGTTATCTGAGTTGTGTTAGCAGACTGGTTTGATGGTTAAGATTTGTTGAGTTATTGATGTGGCATTGCTCCAAGTTTAGAGTGTCAGGTTCTTATTGTAAAATATACATGTAAAAAATGACACAAATAATGACCTCTGAATGTGAAACAAGTAAACATTGACGTATAAGTTTGTATCCTAATAGGAATGTTTCAGAGGAGTTGGATTAAAATCATCATTAGACAATTACACTTGATGAGATTTTGGTCAGTTCTAAGTCTCTTTACTATATTTTTCAAAAGGAAAACACTAAAGCCTTTAAATAACACCCACGTTTTGACTGTTAGCTAGTTTCTGCCGATCGCGTAGGTACTTTCTTTCGTCCCACATCTCAACTAACAGTGGCTTTCAGCAGTGAATTCAGAAGTGTTAAGATTATTTCCACATCTTGATGACAGAGAGCCTGCAACTCCCAGTTGAGTATGAGTTTAGATGCTAGTATAGCTAAAGCTAAGAGAATATATTTTCCAAATAACACAGAATATATTTTCCAAACATTCATTGGCATATAGTGTGGGAGTAAACAATTTGTTTTTATCAGTAGTGTGGGAGAAATGATGTAGCAGTTTCTTCATACTAAACATGTTGCTTTTTTCTTTAAAGTTTGCTGCCTGCGCTTATAATTTGGCTGGTGCTGTTTTTTTATTTTGTTAAGTATCAACCAGTTGAGAGGGTAAACATGCTAACCTCAACTCTCCGGTCAATTAAAAAAAAGTAGAATATCCCCTAAATCATTATTTCTATTTATCAGTGTTTGTTTAAAAAAAGAAAGACTAGGGATGTTGCTAGTTGTTTAATAAATGTCATATTGCTGCTAGCCTTGCAGAAGGTTGTGACTTTTCCTTAGCACAGAGGAATAGGACAAGCACTGTTCACTGCTCTATTCACCACTGCTATGACTCAGCCTCAGGAGAAAAGTTAAGATTTTTGTGTACCTTGGAGATAATAAGGGCTTGAACAAAATGAAATGTGATGAATTTCTCCCCTACTAAGACAAAGAAAATATCATGTAGGTATCAATCCCTCATTCCTGTGCTTTGTTATCACCAGTTATTTGTTGTTAATAAGCAGCATATTATTTGACCCTCTCAAATCCGTGTTTTTAGGTGTATTTCTGTACCTTATTGACATAGCTCTTAACTCCTGTAACTACCAGTTCAGTAATTATTCATCTCCTTCTAAATTATCAGTCCTCTATAGAGATTTTTTTTTTATTTCTCTTCTAAAAATAAACATGCATTTTGAACCATACTTGTTAGAAATGAGGTAGATGAATTCTGTATTCTGTTCTCAAAGAATAGTCTTACTAAATGTAAAGAATAGAGCCCAGTAGAAGTATATACATGTCTTTTCATTGGGTACATATTGACTTACCTATTAAGGAACCTATAACCAACTGCTAGCGTCTAAACTTACCTTACTCCATTTCTCCAAAGTGATCATTTTAAATTATTATTGATAGGACATATTTAATTTTTTGTCTCAAAAATTTTCCTAGGGTGTAGAATTGCTCAAAATGTACACTCCCCCAGGTTTGATCTTGCCTATTATTTGTGGCCCCACTTTCTCTATTTACTCTTGTCTTCTCTGTTTACATTTTTTTATCTTCCAATAATTTTTCTTATTGACACTTTATAAAAAATATTATAGTTCTTTTGCATATACGTCACCTGAAACAGCTGTATAAACTTCTTAAAGAACTCAGCTTGCTTTAATGTTATACCACAACATCTGATACAGTACTATACTCTTAGTAGGTATACTCAGTAAATATTGTCTTCAAGCCTTGTCCTGCCCACCCTATTCATGGCCCTAATATCCTTTCAAATCTAAGATGAGAGAATGATTAGCAAAGTACATGCAGAACAACAAGCAAATTGATAGTTGTGGGTGATTTGGAGGATATTCTGTGAACCTTTTCTAATGCTGCTTTACATTTCTGTGCTAATAACACGATAGAAACCCAGCAGTGAGTAAGTTACCAGTCTTTAAAACGAAGAAGACTGGAACGATTTGTATTTGCAGTTCATGCTCTTGTCCTCTGGGATTCAGTAATCTTTTTAGCGTCTCTCCACAGTACTACATGTGTATTCCTGGGTAGCCAACTGATTGCTCCTGATGGTACTAAAATGTTTTGAGTAGGAGCGAAACTGTGGTGCCATCTTCTGCACCAGATAGATGACCTATTTCCACATGGGCCTGTAGTGTATCGTTTTTTTATACAAGAGCAGTAGAATAAGGCCTGGCTGTAGTTGATTGAAGTGGTAGTTTTAGATTCCGATAAGAGGACCTACACGTTGCTGGTGAGGGAGGTTGAAATTGCAGAATGAGTTTGCGGCGTGAAGCAGGTATGCCCAGCAGCAGGTTGATCTGTACTGTGAGACAGGCAGCACACATAAACAGATGGCCCAGCAATGAGTCAGAGCAACAGATCCTGAACAGGTAGATCGGCCTTTGCCTGATTCTTAACATGCTTATGGAGAATGGAATTTTAATTTGTCTGCCACTCTTAAGGCTGAAAAACAGGCACTTAGTGAAAGAAATTCTATTTATTGGGAAATGAAAAACATGCATTATTAGGCAGAGGAAAAATCTGGCTGTCCCTAGATCTGGACATGAGAAACCAGCGTTTTCAGGAGCTGCTTCCTATAGGCACAAGCTGGCTTTATCTGTCGGCATATGGTCATTCAGCATCATTCTGCTAAATGCTTCAGCATGCAACGTGCAGCTAGAAAATATTAAGATTATGTCTTCAATGTTAGGTTTTTAAGATTATATACTCTTTAGACAAGCATTTTTAAAAAGGATACCATGGTGGTAAATGTCATAAAAACGTACGTTAACATAAGTTTGTAATGCTGTTAAGCAAAGATAAAATATTCATGGAAAAATCCTTCAATTTCATATCTAAAGCATAGGAAAAAGGAAGAGTGAAGTGGAATTCCCAGATCTAATCATCCGTCTTCAAAATGTAAATGTAAACAAACGTTTCCCTGCCAGACACTTTCAGAAGTACTAAGCATCTCATTAATTTTCAGAAACAAGATTTTGCTGTAGTCTTATATTTCTATAAAAGGTACTAATAAACTGGTTTAAGTGTTTAAATATAGCATTTGATAAGCAAAATGGTGTACCGCTTAAATTCCTATACTTTAATTCTCCATCAGATGATGCATATCATGGACCAGCATCCTCAGTGCATATAGTTGTGTTCGAAAAAAAGCAAGTTAGTAATGAGCAATGTTGTCAGGATGCCTGTTGACCTTCCTTAAAGTGCTGTGGCTAGGGATGTATGGTACCCAGAAACACAACACTACAGTGGTGGAAACCTTGTTCTGAGATTGCTGTGAGGGCTATGAATGCCATTGGTTAAGACAGGTATAAATACAGCACCTTTTGTTTCCAGAATATTGGGATCTTTTTGACGATTCATTGTGCCAGTACCTACTTCCCAAATTGGCTTTCGTTTTATCTGTTCGAGCATGTACACCTAGCCTTTGCTCAGAGTAGAAAAAGCACTAATCTGCCTTTGTGCATATGGAAAATAGCCTTCCTGGCGCTGCACTGAAAACTCCAGGAGAATGCATTATTAATGGAAGAGGCCTCTCTCAAAAAGGGAAATCATTTACGTAGCCACTGTCAAGAAGGATATAGATGGACTTTGTGCTAGTTCTTAACCAATTTTTTAAAGCAAGTTACTGAGAATGTAATAGGGAAGTACTTTAGTGAGTAAATTGCCTTCATCACATGCAGCTTGTGGACACCAGTGTGATCAAATTGTAATACAGATCACTTTGTAGTTGTGTCACCGTGTACACTTTAGTATATTGAGTACACTTCCTATAGGGTGCGACATTACCGAAGGTTTGAAAAATAATAAATTTGGAGTTTTAATATTATGAAGCTTGTCAGAAGATTTTCAAATCTTTGGTTTAAATAAGCTCCCATCATTTGTTTGCTGGTCTCCAGCTTTGTGTTTTGGTTTGTTTTTGTCTACTCATGTATAATTGAGCTGAATGTGTGTGCCAATGAGTAACGGAGGTGGAGCTGCGGAGCTGTGTTCAGCTTCTGCTTAAGTCTGCAATATTAAAGTGTTCGTTTCATTACATGTGCTGGTATTCCAGACTCTGTAGAGTCTTATCAAATGCAGCCAGTTGGTGCTGCTGCTGTGAAAGCACAGGGGAGCTCTCGTGGGGAAGGTTAATGGAGTGTAATTATAAAGAAAAATGAACTGCTCAGCCACTGTATCTCACTCTACCTCCTGCACCAAGAGGGACAAGTGCTCTGATCTTTTATAAACCCTGGAGCAGAGGTTTAACCATCTAAAATTATGACAGTATAACTGTCACACAAACAAAACATCCTGTGAAGTACAGGTATGCACCCCCACGTAGGAATGATTTCTTCCTGTTGCAGGGAGTCTCAGGAAAGGAGCACCTCCGACCACCAAGAAAAACTCCTTGTTAAACACTGTACTTTTGTGTCACTTCTTTTCTACTCAATTTGTTCCATTTTCTTTTCCTAAAGGTGCTTTCTCCCCTCTGATCAGTGGCAAGGCTGACAGCCTGCACACGAGTAGGTCCATTCCACTGTATCCATCAGATGGCAAATATCCCTGCTTTCTCCAAGTAGGTCCATCATACTTTCCCTCACAGCTATACTTAAATCAACTGGGTTCTCCTAAAGGGGATGGAAACAATGGTCTCTTCTCATTCTCAGCATCTAAGCAGAGTAGTCTGTAGGAAGCTCAAGTACTGTCTGACAATTAGTGTTGCTAGAGTTCGGCTGCTGATCAAAAGGTTGGCAGTTTGATTCCACCAGACGCTCCTTGGAAACCCTATGGCGCAGTTCTACTCTGTCCTATAGGGCCGCTATGAGTCGAAATTGACTCGATGGCAGTGGGTTTGGTTTTGGTTTTTGGTTTCCCAGGATCTACATATCATGCGGAGATTACATACATTTCTGTGCACTGAAGATGGAGTTAGATCCTTGTGTCCTTTGCTTGAAAAAAACCACAAGAACTATTTAGTATAGAAAATGCAGCTGGGAGGGATAAGGACACAGACCAGGGAGACATTCAAAAGATGTGATGACTAGACAGATGTGTGTTACTGGTGTTTCACATTGCCAGGGAATGTTGCAAAGTCGTCCTGCTACTGGAACATCTGAAGGGTAAGCGGAGCTGGGTTGATTTAGTGCTTTTGCCAGCTCAGCACGGAGTTGAAATAAGGTGTTGCAGAATGATGCAACAACAACAAAACCCCTGACATCTTGTTCTTACCAAGTCTAAAACATAGCCACTCTTGGTGAGGCTGTGCTGCCTACTGAGATAAGTAAATTCAGCGTCACATGCATTAGGCCTGTGGAGACTAAGCAGAAGTAATGGCTGTGTCACTTACACAGCAGTCTTATTGACTGAGCCCTGGTCTTGTGTGATGGGTGGGGGAGGGGCAACCAGGATTCCTAGTAGCAGCTCTGATAGAGGGGGGAAGCTGATTTTAAAACCTCTGTGTGGTTTGTAATATCGTTTCCCAAGCCTCTTTGTATATGGGTTTTGATCATCTCTGTTCTATTTTAAAAGAAAAATAGCTCTGTAGTTTTTTATGGCAGTAGGATAAATCTGTTAGTGAATAAAAATTTTAAATCCAGCTTTATATTAGTGGCCGGTAAGTAAAGTTTGCTATGATTTTCTCCTTTAACAACCCACTGGAGCCTAACATTTTCCCAGTCTAAATGTTGCCAGTGCCCATTCCATTTATTAAGTTGAAGTCATTGTTCCAGAATTGAAGTTTTTGGCTCGAGACTGGATGGTTGGCAGCAGAATCTTAAAATTGTCCATCTTACTCCATAGATGAGGAAGCATATCGTTCTTGTTGGATTGGCTCCAGCGTGTACCCCTGCTCAGCTGCCAGAGAGAGTATCTTGGATGACAGAAGTATAGTCTCTGGCATTTTGAATCAAGTTACTAGCACTGCCCAGTCCTTAAGAACATGTCCAGCTCTCCAAGTGTTCAGAGCAGTTTTTAGGAAGTTCACTTCAGAATGGGCACCATCAGTGTAACTTGTTCCAGAGCCATCTCTTAAGCTGTCCATGCCTCCTCTCTGATGTCCCATTTCCCACCATTACTGCATACTTTGGCTCCTCTCGTGCTTGGTCCCTTCAGTTTGTTGGCTCTCAACTGTCTCTCTTTGTTTCCTGGTAGTTTACTATATCTAGAGTCTGATGACCAGTAAAAAAGCACCTCTCCCCCTTGGCCCAGCTCCCCACACCGTTGGATATCACCTAGCCTCCTGCCATCCCCGTAAGAGTTGGCTCAGAACAGGATACAAGGGAAAGATTAGCCCGAAGGACTAATGGACCACAGCTACCAAGGCCTCCACCAGACTGAGTCCAGTACAGCTAGATGCGCCCTGCTACCACCACTGACTGCTCTGACTGGGATCACAACAGAGGGTTCTGGACAGAGCTGGAGAAGGATGTAGAACAAAATTCTAACTCACAAAAAAAAAAAAGACCAGATTTACTGGCCTAAAGGAGACTGGAGAAACCCCAAGAGTATGGCCCCCAGACACCCTTTTAGCTCAGTGGTGAAGTCACTTCCGAGGTTCACCGTTCAGCCGGGGAGTGGACAGCCCCATAAAACCAAATGGGACTAATAAGGCACAGCAGTCCAGGGACAAGGACTAGAAGGCAGAAGGGGACAGGAGAGCTGGTGATAGGGAACCCAACGTTGAGTAAGGATAGCGTTGATGTGTTGTGAGGTTGTTAACCATTGTCATAGGGCAACATGTATACTAACTGTTTAATGAGAAAGTATTTTGTTCTGTAAACCTTCACCTGAAGTACAATATAAATAAATAAATAAATAAAATATTTTAAAAAAGAAAAAAAGAGTTGGCTCAGAAAAATGAGCTCCAGCTCTTTGTTCAGTGAACAGAGCTTCATCCCAACTAGTTTTCTAGAGGGTAGTGATTCCATATTCTAGTCCCCGTTTTACTATTAGATAACTGTAACTTCTGGTTGGTCATCAGTTACAGTGTGCCTCAGTTTTTCCATCTGAATCAATGACAGTTGCCTTAATCCACCCCAGATAGTTGTGAGAATCTTATTTGGGGAAGAAGGTGTGAAAATTTATACGTGTAAAGTGCTGTATAAAACATACAATTACTTAGGCTAAAAAATCAAATCATTAGGGAAATATTTGAAAAAAACAATGCCAACATTTTTCATTTAGGGTTTACTTAGAAAGTAGGATTATTGAAAAATTACTAAGTAATCCATATATTTATAACATTAATTCCTTTTTTCTTAATCATGTAAATTAAATGATTTTGAAAAATCTGAGTACTCAGAAGTGAGAACTAGTTAAGTATATGAAATGTTAGTTCTAGGGTTCTGGTTGGATTCCAGATCTGATTATTACATTTTGATTACTATAATTCGCTGGATAGCTTCAGCAAGGTAGTTTTCATTTTTTCTGACCTCTACTATGAAGTATTTAAACAGCTGCTTTCTTCAACGCTAGTTGTTGTTGTCATTAGGTGCTATTGAGTCTCTTCCAGCTCATAGCAACCCTGTGTACAACAGAATGAAACACTGCCCAGTCCTGCACCATCCTCACAATTGTTGCTATTGTTGAGCCTATTGTTGCAGCCACTGTGTCAGTCCATCTCATTGAGGGTCTTGCTCTTTTTCACTGAGCCTCTGCCTTACCAAGCATGATGTCCTTCTCCAGGGACTAGGCCTTCCTGATAACATGTCCAAAGTATGTGAGACAAAGTCTCACCTTCCTTGCTTCCAGGGAGCACTCCTGGCTGTACTTCTTTCAAGACAGACTTGTTTGTTCTTTTGGCAGTCCATGGTATATTCAATATTCTTCGCCAACACGATAATTCAAAGGCATTAATTCTTCTTTGGTCTTCCTTATTCATGTCCAGCTTTAGCATGCATATGAAGCAATTGAAAATACCATGGCTTGGGTCAGGCACACCTTAGTCCTCAAAGTGACATCTTTGCTTTTCAACATTTTAAAGAGGTCTTTTGCAGCATATTTGCCCAATGCAGTGCGTCTTTTGATTTCTTGACTGCTGCTTCCATGGGTGTTGATTGTGGATGCAAGTAAAATGAAATCCTTGACAACTTTTCCCTTTATTATGATGTTGTTTATTGGTCCAGCTGTGAGGATTTTTGTTTTCTTTATGTTGAGGTGTAATCCATACTGAAGGCTGTAGTCTTATGATCTTCATCAGTGTTTCAAGTCCTCTTCACTTTCAGCAAGCAAGGTTGTGTCATCTGCGTATCGCAGGTTGGTAATGAGTCTTCTTCCAGTCCTGATACCACATTCTTCTTCGTGTAGTCCAGTTTCTCAGATTATTTGCTCAGCATACAGATTGAATAAGTATGGTGAAAGGATACAACCCTGACGCACACCTTTCCTTATTTTAAACCGCGCGGTATCCCCTTGTTCTGTTAGAATGGCTTCCTCTTGGTCTATGTACAGGTTCCGCATGAGTACAATTAAGTGTTCTGGAATTCCCATTCTTCACAATGTTATCCCTAATTTGTTATGATTCACATAGTTGAATGCGTTTGCATAGTCAGTGAAACACAGGTAAACAACTTCTGGTATTCTCTGCTTTCAGCCAGGATCCATCTGACATCAGCAGTGATATCCCTTGTTCCACGTCCTCTTCTGAATCCGGGTTGAATTTCTGGCAGTTCCCTGTCGATGTACTGCTGCAACCGTTTTTGAATTATCTTCAGCAAAATTTTACTTGCATGTGATATTAATGATATTGTTCAGTAATTTCTGCATTCTGTTGGGTCACCTTTCTTTAGAATGGGCACAAATATGGATCTCTTCCAGTCGGTTAGCCAGGAAGCTGTCTTCCACATTTCTTGGCACAGACAATTGAGTACCTCCAGTGCTACATCCGTTTGTTGAAATATCTCAATTGGTATTCAATGAATTCCTGGAGCCTTGTTTTTCACCAGTGCCTTCATTACAGCTTGGACTTCTTCTTCAGTACCATCAGTCCTTGATCATATGCTGCCTCTTAAAGTGGTTGAATGTTGACCAATTCTTTTTGGTACAGTGGCTCTGTGTATTCCTTCCATCTTCTTTTGATGCTTCCTGCATCATTCAGTATTTTGCCCAAAGACTCCTTCAGTGTTGCAACTCGAGGCTTGAATTTTTTCTTCAGCTTGAGAAATGTCAAGCGTGTCAACCCTAGAGACAAACTGCAATTCAGTGGTAGAAAGACTGATGCCAGTTCATCCTTCCATCGGTGTGAGGTGGTGACAAGGGAGTTAAATTATATATAAGGTACTTTAAACTGCTCTGATAAAGTTAGAACAATTATTGAACATACTATTACTAAATTTTTCATTCTCACCTTTATATTTGGTATATAGTTGTCTGCCTCCCTTATATCGTCAGATATTTTATCTTGTCATATTCTTCCCAGTACCCATTGATTACTAGCTTTTTATTTCTGTGCTTCTTCCCACTAAAGTCACACCGTGACCCATTCATTATGACAAATTTTTTATTAACCAGGAGGCCATCTTAATGTTCTGGTTATCTGAAATCCTTTTTTGATTCACCTCTTATTGCTGAAAAATTTTCTAAGTAATGTCTGATTCCATTTTTCTCTCCTAGTGACTACAGTTCAGTTAATGTAATTACTGTGTAGGGGTTGAAAACTGGTAGCCCATGGGCTTAGTATAACCCACAAAGGTATCTTGTTTGGCTTACAGTGTTAAAAGCAATTTATACATTAATGCCTTTAGACGAGGCACACCCTCTCCAGCTGACTTTCATGCCCATCACTCTCTATTATCTTACTGCTGGCCTGCTCATTCACCTATATTCCCTGCCTTGCCCCTGTGCATTTGAGTTCTCAACCTTAAATGAAAATATTCTTTAATGGTTTATCTTCTTTGTAGTGTGTCAGGATCAACATTATGAGCATTAGTTTTCTGTGTACAGTGCTATAGAGGTGGAAGGTATAGGTTAGGCGATTGCATTCTTGCCATTCAGAGATTCATAGAATTTTAAGCAGAAGAGAATGTTAGAGACTGAGTAGAGAAGCTGAGATCAAGATTGGGTGACTTACCCAAGGTCACAGAGCTAGTTTAGTGACAGATACGAGACTGCAATCTGGATTGCTTGTCCCTTTATATTATTTCTCCTACACAATACTGCCTCTTTACTTCTATTTCCTAAAAGCAGAATAGAGGGAAATATATACGTGTATGTATGTGTACATGTGTCCATGTGTATGTGTGTGTGTGTAGTTTTTATTAAGTGCTTTTGTGGCTTACTCCAGCTATATTATGTAGTACATAGATGTGAGAGCTCCAGACCCTTACTAGTAAGTCAAATAATGGTGTTGGGGGTGCTAGGATGTGGAATTAGGTATCAGGAGCCAGATCTCTTAAGTCTGACTCTACCCCTGACTTGAGACCTAGGTTAAGTCACTTACCCACCCAGAGCCTCCATGTCCTGCCTAGCAGGTAATATCTGTATAATATTACTGCTGTTATTTTTATTGTAACCATTATAGAACTCAGCAGCTACCACGTTAGCCTGTATCTAAAAATCAAGGGACTGACCTTATGTTCAGTACAGTGCACACTTCTCTTCTGACCCTGCACCTTAGTAATTATTCTGGATGTGGAAACTGGAGAGCAGTATAGTAAGAGAGTGAGTTGTACCTTCAGTACTAAGCAGTATCCTAAAAGAAGATAAAAATAATAAATCATTTCTATTTTGGCCATTTCATCCTATCCAAAACTTGTGTGTGTGTGTGTGTGTGTGTGTGTGTGTGTGTGTGTGTGTGTGTGTGTGTGTGTGTGTGTGTGTGTGTGTGTGTGTGTGTGTCTGTACTTTAAACATTTGTTCAGGTTTAGTGGGTTGGATTTGGTGACTTTTATAACCTATAAAAAAATGTTTTTCTTCACACTTAAGATTTAATAAAATACTTAAAATTTTAACCAAATGCATTTTATTCATTAAGAGATTATTTATCTTTCTATCTTGTTGAGCCTTTATTTCTCTTTAATAAAGTTCCTAGTACTGACAGTTTAAAACAAAAAAGCAAACCTCTTCGAAAATTCTGAAGGATAAGTTCAAGTATCTTCTATCTTTGACACAGAAAACTCAGACTAAATACAGCAACTCATCCTTTGTCAAGTGTCTTGGAAGATCCAATCCCTTGAAGTTAACTGTCTGTTGTCTTGGCAGTGTACATAGGTGATGGAATTGCTCCCTCGGTGGTGTTTTATGTGAGGTCTTTTCAGAAAGTAAATTTTTTTTTTTATATATATATTTTATTGTACTTCAGGTGAAAGCTTACAGAGCAAATAGTTTCTCATGAAATAGTAGTACACATGTTGTTCTATGACATTGGTTAACAACCCCACAACGTATTAAGCCTCTAAATTCTCAACCTTTTTTTTTTTGATGAAAATTACAGATGGCCAAAGATACACCGTTTCAAAAATTTCTACATTCACAGTTCAGTGACATTGACTACGCTCTTCCAACTGTGCTGTTATTCTCACTTAAGATGAAGGCTTACAGAACAAAATAGTTTTTCAGAAAGTAAATTTTTAACACTGTTCATTTTTCTTTTTAACTGAGTGTAACAACTACTTGGTGATGAATCCTATTATTGAAATAGTGAATACTTTGTGAAATTAAGAGATAGTCACTCAGTATTTTTAGAATCTTTTTAACCTATATGTTTATGGTATTATTCTAGATGATTTAAAAACTTATATTTTTAAGCATCAAGTGTGTTGTTCAGGACGTACTTTTGTTAAAATATTTCCCAACTCAAAATGTCAGTGTTTAGTGATTTATAAGACTTACATTTGTTTAAATGTAAGGAAAGTATTACATTTTATCATAGAATATTTTCTACATGATGCGTACTGCCTGACACAATATGTTGTTTTTATACTATCTTCTAAAACTTTCTTTTAAGGAAAAAAAAATACCGACTCGGGGATTGTTAAAAAGGTATCTTTACCTGTGAAATGATTGATCCAGGTCTTAGTAGATGTTGATGCATTCTGCATAGATTTGGTTAAATAATCTATTATGTTAACCTCTTCCAGAATCTGACTCTGTCTTGTGTTTCTGTGAAAAGAGAACTTCCTACATTATATTAAATGGTACCCAAGGCTTGGAGTAGGCAAAACAATCTGTTTTATCTGAACAGTGTCCCATAAAATGATAGGGGTTTTTGGTTTTGTTCCTTCATCCTCCTCCCCCATTTTAGAGTCATCACTGTGCTTAAACTGTGTTTTCATATCCAGCTTGTCAGGGACAGCTACTGTGCAGCCATCTCCAATCATAATTCTTTTGCGAGGAAAACCACAGCAACTTCAGGGTAGAGGAATGAGAGAGTGTCTGTGGTGTATGGGACAACTCTGACATTAACAAGGCAATGCTGCCTTTAAGTCATGGGTGGAGCCATAGAATGATGAATGACAAGCTGGTGGTGTGTGCAGTAGTGCTATCACAGATAGTTACAGAGGGCCGTGTATCTTGCTGAACTAGAGTTTAATTTACAGATTAATAGCCTCCGTGTCATATCTCATTGTGATACAAACACCATGATTCAGGCACTTTTTTACATTAGTGAACAGCTAACTTATACAGACTGCAAATTGTTCTTATATTTTTTTCTGCTGTCTTCATTACTGTGTTTACATTTAAATCAGACATCTGTTTTATGCATTCAGGGTTATAACCCTGAACCACTACAGAGGTATAGGAAATATGGGCTGTACCTAGATTTCTACACAGGTAAGTATTCCCTAATGTGTTTAACTTCTGAGATAAAAAGGCAAGAGGTAGCACCTGCTTTCTTAACCCTGTGCTTTTTTTTGCCAGTTCTCATTTAAAAAAACAAACGAACATAATCTGAACTAACATTAAAATGTTTGATTAGATGTTAAAAATCAAGTGATTGAAATGTAATTGACATTGGAAATGAAAGTCACATTTAATTAGCTATTGCTCTGAGTTAAAAATTCTTGCTAAACAATTTGTATTATTCATTGGTTATCATCCCTTATTTTTTACATTGCCCTTGACAGCTTTCTAAGCATTCCTCACCATTAATTCATTTGACCCTCAGCATTCTTCTGAAGCAAGCAAAGCAGTATAGCTTAGTGCTTCAAAGAAACTTACAGAACTTAAGTATAAGCCATCTGAGTTCTGACTTTGGCCTCCTTGATGTTTTATTATAGAGAAATATATTACAACAACCACCGTCCCCAGCAGGCAGTGTTCCTTTTTAATCTACATGTTTATACTATTTTGCCCCAGCATCCTGGTATGTTGTATATCAGGATCTGTAGTCTTTCAGGGGCCATAACTTTTTTATTTAAGTACCACAGCCACATTCTTGCTTGATGCAAATTAAGACAGTTCCCAGGTTCTTAGAAGGGTGTTTAGATTTAGGCAAAGTTTGACTACAGCAGTTGTAGCAATCTTTTATAGTCATGCATAAGGCACTGGGGGAGAAGGTGGGGTTGAGTTTACCCATTAGAGTATGAATGAACTAAGTAAGAAAAATGTAAACTGCATTTCAATCAGGCTGTCAAATAAACAGTCTAATCCCCTATAGAGATGGAATATAAACCCCGTTGATACGAATAAAAGGTCTAATCCCCTGTGGAGATGGAATGTAAAACCCATTGATGTAAATACCAGCGTGGTGTATGTGTGTGTGTGTTTTGAAAGAAGTGTAAACCCTAAAGAATATTTTTTTAATTAAAATAGTAAGCCAGAGTCTAATCAGTACCATGACATATGCAGTCTCCACCATCTGTTAAGCATCCATGCAGAGAAATTTGAATTTGTCAGAAAAAAAATCTCTGCTAATTCCAGCTGCTGCTGTTCCTTAATTCATTTATATCGTACTGCACCAATTCCATGACACCTTGCAGAACTATAAAATAATTATCTATGCTTCCAACCCCCAAAGACCAGGAGACAAGTCTTTAGTAGACAACATATGCACTTCACCATGTAAGACGAGGTTGTAGATACTGCCTCTGTCAAACAGGTAGCATTTTAAAAGGGGATATGTGAGAGGTTAGAAGCTATTTGTCTAATTCTGAATATCAGAGTTTGGGGAAAACATTCTAGTGCCTGACAAAACGAATATAATGCAAATATTTTTAATTAAGTATATTTTTATAGCCACTGCCACCAGTATTCTTTTTCTGTCAGAATTCATTCCTGTGTGTCTTCCCTGGAATATTCCCTCTAATAACTTAAGTGCATATTCTCCCATTTAATTTTGCTTATTGCATTAAGGAGGGAGCCTATTTTGAGTTTCTTTCCCTACGGCATTCTGTGTTTTTGTTCATAAGATGGTTGGCTCTTCGCTTAATTTTCTATTTCCTTTAAACAACACATACCTTTTATGTAATATCGTAATTTTATCACCAATGTTATGCCAGTAACACATACCCAATTCTTTGGGCTATAATTATGTGACAGCGTTCCGAAGACTGCCACCGTATCTCCTTCCTGTATCCACAGTGTTGATGAATATTGGTGTTGTAAATAAAGTGGTTGAATTTCTCAGCAGATAGTAGAAAGTTTTTTTCACTTTGGATAAGTTCTGGCTTCATCAACAAATATAAACTTCTCCAGGTTAGTTGTACTGCACACATAAAACTTGGTATCCCTTGTTTCATTTTGAGCAGTTGGTTAAGTCTAAAGACCTGGAAAGGTTTTCGCTGCATCTTGGGCAGGAAGATGCATAAGATTTGTTTTTGGCTTTCTGGATTTGTGAAAAGTGTCTGTCAGCTTAAATATAAAGGGTGAAAGTTATATTCAAATTGTATGGTTAATTCATGGAATAAAATTTTTAGTACACTCCTATGTTAAGAATGTATCTGAGTGGCATGGCCCTCTCATGATCGATATAAACAGGTAATGCAGCACAGAATGCCAGCAAGTTGAGTGAAAAAGCTGGATGCTGTGGAAGGCAGGGCGTTGTTCCTGGAGTTGCTTTTGAGAGAAGCTTTCTAAAACTTGTGTGGAAGTTTATTGATGGAAGTAAACTGGTGGCTTGATTGGAGGGTAGGGGCTGTCCTTCCATCTCTGCATTTTCTCCCTTCTATATTGACCAAAGCCATGGAATGTGAAATGATTGCCTTAGATAGCAGAAAATGGAACCCAGTCTTCTGCTGCATCTGACCTATAAACTTCTGTATTTTTCTTTGGGCTCTGTCTTGCTGTCGTGTGAACATGCTGATATTATCGCTGACTGTCACAATATTGATCACCGTGACTACCTGTCTTGGAAACTGTGACATGAAGTGTCAGAGGCTCTGTGAACTCTTCTGCCTGAACAACCTAATGCGAACGTCGGGGGAATCTGAGGCTTAGAATTACATGCTGCGTTTATGGAGCAGTTCTTGACAGATGGATTGAAGGGGGCGGTGCTAGCCATTCTGGAGGTCTGGCACAGTGGCCTATTGTTTATAGAAAATATATTAAGGAGAAAAGATGATAAGTTGTTAACTTTCTCTCCCTCCTTTCCACCTTCTTTCTTTCCAGCTTTTCCTTTTTCCTTTTCTTTTTTTGACTCACAGATAATGTATTACTGAATGATAAATGGCCAGTTTGTGAGATTTAGCCTTTTCTCAGAGCTTCAGATTAATGTTTCAAGATAATTAGCTGCATTTAAAGGTCTCCATGTGAATACTATGGAAAATATAAAAATGTTTATGCCAGTATAACCTTCATTAATGGCCAGCAGAAATCATGATTTGTTTGTTTAAAACACATAATAGTAAAAGTATAGGCTCACCTCCTGTGGAGACGGGAGGAGGCACCTTGTACAAGGGGCACTGAGAACTTTGATACCCCATAGCTAGGATTTATAAAATATGATAACTGTGCTCTCTCACTGCCCACCAAGAACTGAGACACTGAAGCAGATCAGGGTCCTGCTGATGTTTATGTGAGTATTGGATCCCAGAACAGCAAGAAGAAACTACAGCAGGACTGGATTGTGGGACTTAGAAAAGCCAACTAATGCACATAGCAACTCTGTTTAAAAGAGTGTACATGACTGCACCTAAGGAGCGTCTCCACTGCAGAGCTCACCCAGCTTGAGAATCGTTGTTTTTCAAACTGCAGTGATAGAATTTTAAGTGCCAGAGGCATCAGTGCTAACCCCACACCTTGATTTTTAAAAATTTTGCACACATCCACACGCACACAAACCACATGCTTGGTATTCTTCTAATCTGGTGAGCAGCAAGGAATGCAGGGGTAATGAATTTCTGAGCGGCACTGTGAGCGGCACTGTGAGCGGCACTGTGAAATACCACAGCCATCTTTCAAAAAAAAAACTTTACCCAGCTTATATGATGTGACTGCACAGCTCCTTCTCTGGCTCACTTTGTTTGTTCTTTTTCCTCATTCCACTCAAGGACTAATGTAAGTTTGTAAGTATTTTGAGCCAGGATTTTTCCCCCCAAGCTTACTTGGGCTTTGTTTCAGGCGCGGGGTGGGGTGGGGGGAGAACAGTTGTGAAATGCAGTGTGACTCACTTGACTCCCACTCTCCTGATTCTGGTTCTGATTGGCCTTCACCTTGCTCTAGCCATATGGCTGCAGAGTACTGTAGCCTGCATCCCCTGCTCGCTCCCTTTCCCTACTGTTCCCTTCTGTTGTACATAGCACTGAGAGCAGGCTCTGGGCTTTGTCTCTGGCTGCTAGTTTACTTCAGTTAGGCAGTAAGTAGGAGAACACACTACTTCCTAAGGATGGCTGTAGAGGGGGAAAACACCCTTTCCTTTTGTGCCTGGTACAGTAATTATTTAGTTTCCTGTGCTGTTTTTGTTCAAAGTTTACTTTTTGGCAGGTGTCACATCTGTGTTGTATAATTTCCCCCAGTTTTTCTCTCCTCCCCCAGATTTGAGCTGTTTTTTGGTCAGGATTCTTGGAACCCGTTTCTCTGGCTGCTGATGCTGCACTTTAGCTAGTTTGTTAGTATGTTTAACATCTGATGGGGAGGGGAACTGAAAGCAACTCTAAATAATTATTTAATTGTTAAATGTCTAAATGTTCTGGCAGTCACCCAGCAATTAAATCTACATGTGAAACTCAAACTTATACCCAACACCACTGTCACTTCCCTTTCCTCCAAACTGCGGTGTTCAGTTACTCTGCTTCTTATACTTGAGAAATAGAATTTTGAAGACCTGAAAGTTAATTTTTGTAACCAATTGATATTTTTGTTAATATGTGTTTTTATTCCTCTGCAGATGGTTTCTACAAAGACTTTGGACTCTGCATCTTTTTTTTTTTTTTTAAATATTTACTCAAAGAGGCAGTGCTAGCAGAGTATAAAGTATAACAGAATCACTTTTCTTTTTTTAATTGGTCTTTCGGTGGCATTTTTGTTGTCTGAAAAGAATAATAAAAACATTTTTAGACTCTCTCAAGGATGTATTTTGTATTGACTTAAAGGTTTTAAAAATCCATTTTTAAATAAACATTTTGTGACTGTTTTACTGTTCTGATATGTTAAATGAGTTGCCTACAGGTTTCGATCTTTTGGAGAATATGTGCAATGAAAAAGAGTTGGTTAAAATCATAAGCAGGAATTTGAAAATCAGCCTGGCCCTTGTGGTTTCACTTAACCTTTTATTTAAAGCTCTTTATTCACCTTCTTCTCCACTTATAATCTATATTAGAAAATAACAGTCTATTACCAGATTATAACAAAGTTCAGCTGATGCACCCACTTGAAAGTGTAGAAGAGGAATGGTACTTATACTTTCCTCCTGCCACTAGGGAACGAGAGTCAGAGCCAAGCCTGGCCCCAGATGGTTATTATATATTCTCTGAGCCATTTGCTGGTCTTCAGTTCTACCACTTTCCAGATTATGTGAAGAGAACAGCATATTTACTCAGCAGCATAGTTCTAGGAACAGAGGATATAGTTGTGGACAAAATAAATCCCTGTGCTCATGCAACAATAATAGATGTTGAAATGTGTTGTTATAGTAGTGAAGGTATCCAAATACACATTTGCTTAGATTGAACAAGGTCTAGAACATTTCAAGAAACCTTAATTTTAAATTTTCATACCATACAGCCAAAACCCTACTCGGCCTAAACAAATGTATACATTTTCACAGAACCTATCCCAACAAAAGAGTCCTGCTCATGAATTATACATTTTAATAATTTAGAATTTCTGTTGCTTATATCACTGGGTTCAAGGTTTCTTTGTTTAAAAATCTGTTTAATGTTTTAAACTGGGATAGATACTTGATGTTTGATTAACAAAAATTAGTATGACTGGTTGCTATGTTATCAGATGGGAAAAAAAATAATGGTTGACAATCTATGCCAAGCACAGTTCTGAGTGCTTTACTTATATTAGCTCATTTGGAAGCTAAGGGGTAGATACTGTTAATCACCTCATTTTACAGAACAGGAAATTGAGGCACAGATAGGTTAAATAACTTGCCCAACATTGCACAGCTAGTAAGTAGCAAAACTGAAATTTGAATTGAGGCAGTATGGCTCCAGAGTCATGCTTTCACTACTGCCCTATACTGCCCTTCCAGCCTAGCACGCTAAGGTAATAATTGTTAAGAAACCAGAATGCTGTGTGATCTCCATTAGCTTTTCTTTTCATCTGTGTGCCTCAGTTTTAATTTATGTATAAAATGTTTCTTATGCTGTGAGTTTCATGTTAAACAGTAATGTCAATTATTAAGTGCTCTAAACTCCTCATATGTAGAATATATGTAAATTTTAGATATAACTAGTTTTAGATAAAGCTAGTTAAAGAAAAAATGTCAGGGGCATTATAATTGCTCCATATTTCTTTGCTGCTGATAGAACAATATCCTAACAGAGTTTCTTTCTTTTTTACTTCATTTGGTAGAAAAGAGTAGTTGAACAGCTACGGAAGAACCTGATAGTTAAGCAGGAACAACCAGACAAGTTCCAAATACAGCCATTGCCACAATCTGAAAACAAACTGCAAACAGCACAGCAGCAACCACTACAGCAACTGCAGCAACAGCAGCAGTACCACCACCACCATGCGCAGCAGTCAGCTGCACCCTCTCCCAACTTGACTGCTTCACAGGTAAAGTGTGGGTAGACCACTGCAGGCTTTACATTGAATATTGGCTTGTCATCAGTCATGTAGAAATAGGTCTTGTTTCAGAACTCTACTAATCTAGCACTAAATAAATACTATTTTGGTTGCCCTTTTACACTATAACTGTGATAAGAATCACTGGAAATTTATAGAAGGAAATAACATTATTAAGGAACAAAAGTTAAGTGGTTTTCCTACCTGTCCAAAGAAGGGAGAAAGCTAGTCAGTGACAAAGAAAAAATCTTCCTTTGCATTAGAACAGAATTAAAACCTTATTTTGAATGTCTAGAAGTATTTATTTGTTTTGATTCTAAAGGTCTGTGGGACTTGACCTCATCCAGAATTGCTTTTTGAAATTCTTAGCAGTTAGGAATGGAGGTATTCCAGTATCAATGTCCATAGGACCAGGTAGAGAAAAGCAATCAGAGGGTGATATATTTCCATTATTAATAGAAACAGTATATTCATTTGTAAGTCCATAGTCATGAGAATATGAATCTGTTCTAATACTTTGAAGGAAATCTCAAATGGAAGCTACAGGTCAAAATTAGAATTAAGGGGTGGGAGCTAAATAACATTCTAACTAGGTGTAGCTGTGTAAATGTTTTTACTGCAAAGGGCATTTTAAACTAGCCTATAGTGTAAGGATAGTGAGGCAATCAAGATACACAGAAAGGACATATTTGGGAATAGAAATGGCATTCAGTTAAGAAAACTACCTAGGCTTCATCTCCACACGCTTACATGTAATATGAACATGGCTTTTAAAAACAGTTGAGCAGTGGTGTTGATCCTTGCGGTCACAGACCACTTTAAGACTCTGTTGAAAGCTGTGGATAACCTCTCCAGAAAAATACACATTTATATCTATACACTCATTTTTGCCCATAGACTTAAAGACTTTGGAGTCATCTGCATGGACACCCCTTACCCAGCAACACTAAGTCTTTACTATATTTTTATATGTAGAGGAAAAGAGTATAGCTTACTTTATCATTGGCTGTTCATGAATATTGGGCTGGTTCATCAGTACATTTTGCAAGTGAATTATTTTTAAAATACTAAGTAGTATTTGTTAAATACTAAAGTTAGTTAACATTTACATAGAGTTTACTATATACTGGCTCTCTCCTAAGTGCTTTACATGTATAACATATGCAGTCCTCACCCCAACTCTACGAGGAAGGTATTATTATTAGTATCTCTATTTTTTAGAGGAGAACACTAAGACACAGAGAGGTTAAGTAGTTTACCTAAGATCATATAGGTGGTATGTGGTACAGCCAATATTTGAACACAGATGTTCTGGCTGAAAAAAACTATCTATTCAGCCATTCTTCTATAGTGGCATACAATATCAAAAAGAAAAACAGCAAAGAGAAATCCCTGTTGTAAATCAGATAGCTAGAATTGCCTACATAATTTTTACCCTAATCCCCACCCCAAGAATATTTGCATGAGGCATTCAAGCTGACTTTAAAAATCCCCTGAGCCTGACTTGTATTGCTTCTGAAAGATTGCTTATTAAGATTACTTTTATTGGAGTTTTAAACAGAGCTGGGTTAGGTTGTTCCTTTTCCAAAGTACAGTTTGATCACAAAGTGTTTACTTGAAGGAGTATGATAGAATTCTTTGTTTCCTGGTATATAGGAGTTGTCTCTCTTAACCCATGGAAAATTCCTGTTCAAATAACATTCTGTTCAAGTGACATATATTAGAGAAAATAATAGTTAGTCCCTTCCCTGGTAGTCTGTGTTCTGTGCTGCCTTGGGATGATGCATGGGGAAGGGCCAGAGGCTGTCCCCCAAACAGTGTTGTATAGTGTCTCTCCATCTGGTAGCCCACTTGATATATTTAATTGCTTTAGCTAACCTTTGTTTTGTATTGTGTTTGTTTGTTGTTGTTTTTTTTTTTTTGTGTAATGCAAATGTTTAATGTTAAAAGCCTCTAGGTTGCTTTGTTTTGTGCTCTAAACTATCAATCAGTATTTACTGGATTTCCTCTACGAGCCAGATTCTGGTAAACAAAGAGATAGCAATACTCCCTGCCCTTGGGAGCCCTCGAATCTGGTACATTATGACACATACTTTCATTCATTTTGTAAATATTGAGTCTCTACTACGTGCAAGTACTGTGCTAGGCAGTGTGAAAGATGGACTCACAAGATGGAGTTTCTGTCTTCACAACTTTTTAAATGTAGAGAGGGAGATACAAACAGCTAGCAGAGAAGAATAAAATGGAAGTACTGGTAATAAGCTGTGAAAATACCAGAGGGTAGAGTAATTTTGACTAGAAGGATCAGCGAGCACTTCACAAAGGAGGGACCATTTGAGCAGGGCCATGACAGATGAATGGGATTTCAGTGATGGAGCAGAGGGGGAAGAGCATTGCAGGTGTAGAGAACAGTATGAACAAAAGTATGGAGTCTAAAAAGTAAATGCATACCCTAGGAATAGCAAGTAAACTTGTGTGGCTAGAGCATGGATTCCATTAAACAATAACAAGAGGGAGATAAGGCCAGCAAGGTAGGATGGAACTAGCTTGTGGAAGCCCTCCAATGCATGCCAAAACTTTTGAGTTTTTTGGTAATCAGAATGGGAGTCTGTCTTAGGCTGGGTTCTCTAGAAGAGCAAAACCAGTAAAGTGTATAAATATATATAGAGAGAGAGATTATATCAAGGAAACAACTCACGCGATTGTAGAGGCTAGAACGTCCCAAGTCCATGGATCAGGGTAGAGGCCTCTCCCAAGTCACACAGCTGCAGAAGCTGGCAAGCCCAAGATCGGAAGGTCGGAGAGCAGGGCTCCCACTCACAGGCTGTGCAGATGGATGAATCCCAGGTTCAGCAGATGAGCTGACAGCTCAAGTCCCAAGAATGGGAGATGAGACGACAGGAAGCAGCCGCAGGATCCAGAGAGAGCAAAAAGCCAGAACGTCTACTTACATACAGATGCGGGCCACACCCCCAAGGAGACTCCTTTCATCTGACTGGCTGCTCACAGCATATTCAGTCATGGGAGTGATTACATTAAAACACGGAGCATCATGGCCCAGCCAAGTTGACACACAATCTTAACCGTCACAGAGTCATTAAAGGTTCATGAGGATGAGGATAAAGACAAGTGGGAGGTTGGATATGACATATGTTAAATATGTAAGTTCAGAAAGGAGTAACTATTAGGTAACAGAGTTTTTTACTCTAAACCCAGTGATTAGCAATGTACGTAGGCAATGAGGAAGTTTCATGTGGGGGGTGGACCAGTTTCCTTTACTTAGTTAACTCTAACTCATGCATGTGTGCGTATTTTGAAATGTTTCCAACCTATAGAAAAAGTGAAAGAATAGAACAGTTGAATACAGGTATACCCTTCAGCCTATATTCACACCTCCCTCATTTTTATTGATGTAATGCAAATGTAAAGAAGAGTGCAGTTGATGAAACCAAACAGAAAATAAACCCCTAGAGAAAAAAAGGGAGTTTGTTTTTGTTGTTTGAGTGTACAACAGTGACTTCCTGTTCAAAATTAAAAGAACATAAAAACAACCTAAAATGGATGTGGAGGTTAATTAGAGCCCATAGTAACAATCCTTTTTAAGTACAGTACTGCTTTGTACATTGGAGTCCATCTCTTTTACTGTCAGTAGCTCTTGCTTTGCAGGTAAACAACAACAGTAACTTAACTAAATATTGAAAAGGGTTTTTCTATTAGTGTTTCTTGCCATGTATTTCTCCATTAACTCCCAGCAAGTTGAGTTTTGGGTTTTAAAGAACCCCTTCATGAAACTGTGGGGAAACTACCACTTTCTTCTGAAGGTGTTTATACTTGGACGTTGTCAGCTAGCCGAGGACTAATCACAGCTTCCATAAAAATAATTTTCTTTGTTGTCAGACACTTTTTCTCTGTGTGTCTTCTCCTCCTGCCAGTATAGTTCAGGCATTTTCATTAGGCTTAGTTTTCAAAGTCCTAGATTGCCTTCGCCATCTAAATGCCAACACTCCATTAATTTGGTTTTTGTTCCCTAATACTTGGAATAAAATAAGGACCAGATTAAGGGTAAAGATCTAAGCAATACCTGTGACTTGGTGTCAATAAGTAGTTTAATAAAGATACTCTGCAGAAAGTTTTCATTGAAGCATATAGTCCTAGGTCCTCCTGTACCTATGTACTATTCAAAAAGAGTTTTATAGATTCTAGATTTTTGTAGTGAAATTAGTTTAGTCACAGCTAAATATTTGTAAAGTAGAATAAAAATGCTAAACTAAGATGTGAACAAGCTTGTTAGGTATCAGTGTTTTTTAAGTCTTAGGGTTAATGGTAAGTATATAATGCAGGTGAGTTTGAGGTTTTATTAGCGGTTTTCTAGAATAATCACTTCAGGGTTACTTAAAATACTGATAATGAATTTACCTGAAATAAGGAATGTTTCAAACAAGAATATGTTGACCTCTTTTAAAGCAGTGACGACATGCACAGCTGTTTCTACAATCCCTGTCAGTGAGTTCTGCTGACTAGAGCTTCCCTTCCACAACCTGTGGTGGCACCAGGATTGAATGCCATCTGGTGTGACTTGCTCACTGTTTCAGAAGTTCTTTGTATTTAAATGTCTTAAATTGAAAGATAGTGCTAATATCACACTGTGTTTAAAAAACACTTCATTGAAGTTTTTTTGTTAAAAGAAAAATGAAAGATGTTTAAAGATTAGATAACGTGTGTTTGGAAATATTTAATCTGGAACCAGATACACAGTCACTTACATAGACATGGAGATAGAAATACACAGAGTTGTCAAAATCTGTTTCCGAAAAAGTGGGGTGCTTTTCACGGTCTAGAGCAATGCAATTCAGTAGAACTTTCTGCGGTGTTGGAAATGTTCTTTATCTCTGCTATCCAATTTGGTAGTCACTAGCAACATATGGCTATTGGGGATTTAAATGTGGCTAGTGCAACTGAGGAGCTCTGGTGGTTTGATTAAGAGCTCAGCTGCTAACCAAGAGGTCAGCAGATTGAATCCACCAACCACTCCTTGGAAACCCTGTGGGGCGGTTCTACTCTGTCCTACAGGGTAACTGTGAGTGGGAATAGACTCGACGGCAACAAGTTAGTGCATCTGAAGAACTGAAGTTTTCATTTTAATTTGTTATAATTAATTTAAATGTAAATAACCACATGTGGCTAGCAAATTGGACATCACAAGAAGAAAAAGATTGGTTATTATCAAAATCAGAACTGACAAGTTGGAATAGATAAATTTTCATGTTCCTGAAATGTCTGTATCATTAGTGACTAGTAGCACCAGATAGATGTATATTCTACGTAATAAGGCTATTTGTATTATTTGTAACTGACTCCTTTAAATGCTGGAGTAAAAAGTTTAGAAGATTACAGCTTCAGAGCTACAGTAGCATTTAGGGAGCATTGTCAAATCCTATCACCTCAGTTCATCCTCTCATCTCTAAGACTTTTTGAAACTCAGGTGTTTATTTCCACCTTGTCATGTTTTACTGGATCTTTGGTAATTTCTACAGCAGTTCTCCAGAGAAAAGATTATAGGTGGTGACTCATGTCCCTTTGGTATCAAGAACTGATATTTGCTAAACCAGTTGGTTAATATGTTTCATTATCTGGAGTTTGGGATTTACTACCTCTGAGGCAGCAGTTAATGCTAATCCTCATGTGAATTTCCCTTCCTCCTCTCCAGGGTGATACTCAAAACATGAAAAGACACTGTCCCTTTACCCCAGCATTTGTGTCACAGAAGGTAGAGAACTAGAATTATATGATAACTTTCTTCATATTGATGAGGTTGAAGCAGTTAAGGATAGAGATGACGTGTGCTCTATTGATTTGCAGCTTTTATAAAGTTTCTTAATTGAGACTAAAGAATTAGAAGGAACAGAAGAACTAGGTACACACATACTCTGTACACCCACCCTATTTATTGTTGAAAACCTTGTGCCCGTAGTAGTCTACAGTTACCACTGTGAACTAACTTGCCCATTTATTAACAAAGCTAAATTTGAGAACTCTAGCAAATGAGGGATTGCCTTTCCCTATAGTAAGAAGTGTGCTCTGTGTACACAAAAGAAATGCTATTGTAGAGAGAAACTTGACTAATTATGAGAATTATTGCTTTATTTATTTCTGGGGTTTAGCAGCATATTGTTAAGTGGGATCACACTTCGATGTCCTAATACCTGTTCTCCATGTTTCCTAGAAGACTGTAACTACAGCTTCTATGATTACCACAAAGACACTACCTCTCGTCTTGAAAGCAGCAACTGCGACCATGCCTGCCTCTGTTGTGGGCCAGAGACCTACCATTGCTATGGTGACCGCCATCAACAGTCAGAAGGCTGTGCTCAGCACTGATGTGCAGAACACACCAGTCAACCTCCAGACGTCTAGTAAGGTCACTGGGCCTGGGGCAGAGGCTGTCCAAATTGTGGCAAAAAACACAGTCACTCTGGTAAGCCAGCAGCTGCTACTCATGTGTGCCCACATGAGAGGGTTCAGGGTATGCATTTGTAGAATATTTCCATTTAAACTCCTGCTGGATTTCTCAGCTTCCCTCACTCTCCTACCATACCAAATGCCCCTTCAGTGCTGACGGGAGACTCTGGCATTGCTACCATCTGCTTAAATAACTATGGAGCTGTCCTGATTCTAAGGACCAAAACTCATTTAGTGGATTGTTTGAGGTCAAAGTATGACCTGACTTTAGGGGAACAAATGTCCTTCACAGAGGCATGCACACTGTTTATCTTTCCTTCCATTCTTTCCACAGTCCTCCCTGTGAAACCTGAGTACTTAAATTCTCTTGTGCTGTATTACTGCTTTGGGGAAATCTCCCTGTTAAATTCTTTTAATTCACTATTCGTTTAAGTTGCATACACCCAGAAAGTACTGGAGTTGATTGGGGGACTTTCAAAATATTCAAGAAATTTGTAAGTTAACAGCATCAGTGTCCAAGGTTTATCAGAAAAAAGATTCTTGGAGGAGGAAGTACTTGAACAAATAAATTGTTCCTGAAATTTCTACGGTAAAGCCATTTAGAAACTGAGGTTCTCTAAAGCTTGGGGGAAATATATCTAATTTTTGAATTAAAATTCCATTCTTAAATGGCAGCTAAGTGCTCTTGGTGGCTTTTGAATGATGCCCAGTGATGAGTGAAACTAGAGAGCAATAAAGTGAAGCTTCACCACTTACCCAGGAATCCTTAGAGAAACAACCAGATAACTCAGCCAGATGCTAAGAGTTAGGAAATTCTCTATAGGAATAAAGCTGTTCACTGTTAGATGAAGCTCTCACGTTAGGAAAAAGCCCATTTGGCCAGGCAGCAAGTCTGATTTTACTTTGGATCCAGTCTAGACTTTTAAAATATGTAAGTGTGAGAGTTCTTGAATGTCAGAGGAATTTGACGAAGATTGCTGAGGCTGTTACGTTCTGCATTAGGTGTGTAAGGAGACAGAAATGTAGTTGGTTTACATTGCAGGTAAAGCATGCAGGTGGGAGAGTAAAAAAGTTTCTTAATGCAGTGTTAATTCAGATAATTAGTTCTACAGTGGAAGCTTGTAGAAAATATTGTCTGATCTAGAGAATAGTGATGCTGAAAATACTTTTAACAGTGCCTGGCTTTGATGCTGAACAACTGGTTTTCCTCTCTGGTTAATTTGTCTTTCTCATTTTTTAGCAGGTTCAGGCAACACCTCCTCAGCCCATCAAAGTACCACAGTTTATTCCCCCTCCCAGACTCACTCCACGTCCAAACTTTCTTCCACAGGTAAGTAAACCAGTGACAAGCCCAGTGGCGGGTCACGTGGGACAAAATCCTCTTGGGCCTTTTTCTACATAGCTGTGATGGAGATTGTCAGGTCAGCTGTATTCAGATCCCACTTAGCTAAAATTCTGGCTGCTAATTTCCATACTGCAAAGAAGCTTATTTTATCATCAGGGTTTCTTAGCGTTGACCAAAGGCAGTAGCAGGGGGAAATGAGGAAAAGGGAAATTACCTGGATTGAAAACAATTGTGATAACACCATTATAAACCTTACAATGTTAATCTACTGGAAGAATTTAGCCAAAACCTGCCTGGTAGTAGAGAACGCATACAATGACCACTTTTTATTCTTTCCTATATACCAAAGAGAGTAGGGAGGAAAACAGCAGCCAAACTAACCAGTAGAAACCATTGTGTTCTGCTGTGAAAAGTGATGGCATAAAGCATCATATTTAAGCACAAAGGCTTGTCTATAAAGACGAGGGGAAGTCCTGCCTAGGCCCAAGTAGCTCTGCTTGCCCATGTCTTCTGAGGGTATTCTTCTGGCAATTTGGCTGCACTCACCATTCTCATGGAAGAATGTCAGAATTGCCCCAGTCTGGACCTTGAGGGTGGCATGCGTGATAGAGAGGCTGGGAGTTCCCATCTGGGGCACCAGATTTCAGCTGAAGAGAGAAGACAAAGGAATTTTGTGGTCAGTGGCATAAGTAATTTCTGAATAGCCTCTGGGGAGGGGATGGGCAGTGCTGACATGAGAGAAGATGATTTTAGTCATTCATCAGATAAATCTCTAATAAAATATCTTCTAGGTATCAGATACTATGCTAAGCACTATAGATATGCTAGTTTTCAAGATAGACAGTTCTGTGCCCTCAGCAAAGTCTGGTGGTTGTTTCAGACATATATTGAGGTAATCACAGTACCTGTTATAGTAAGTACAGGGTAGTTTGAGAATACATAGGAAGGATATCCAACCCAGTCTTAAGAGGATTTGAGGTTTCCTTGAAGAGTCAACATCTAACTTGGGACCGAAAACTCTAGTAAAGTTAGCCTGAGAGTTTTAGAGGAAGAATAGAAATGTTCCAGGCAGAGGGCAGAGCATATATCAGGTCTGGGATAAAGAAACATATGCAAGTTTAAGGAACCAAGATTTGCTATGGCTGAGCAGAGCGGGCCATATGGCTAACTCAGGCTAGAGTAAGAGATGAGGCTGGATGACTGGGACCAGAGCCTGGGGAACTGTGTGGAGCCTATGTTTAAGAATTTGAGTCTTATTCTAAGAGCAGTGAGGATCCATTAAAGAGTTTCAAACAGGCACTTGACATGATCAGATTTACATTTTAGAAAATTTCCTCTTGCCACTGTGTAGATTGGAGATGGTCAAGACTATGGACAGAAAGAACAGTTAGGATATTGTCAACATGCTAATAGATAATGTTTAGACAATCTTGCCACATGCCAGGTACTGTGGTAGGCACTTTACATGGATTATCTTATTTAGTCTTGACAACAATCTTATGAAAGTGGATTTTACTCTTTTTTAGATAAGGAATCTAAGGCTTAATCTGTGTTTTTCAAGTGGTGGGTAATGACCTATTAGTAGGCTATGAAATCAATTTAGCAGATTATAATGAGAGTTTTTAAATAAAGTGAATAAAACAGGATAGGAAAGATTTGAGCAAATAGAACATAAGTACGGTTTCATGAAGTTATTGTTTTACAGAGATAGAGATAAATGTGCGTACTGGTTACAGTGTAAAATATATTTCCTGTCATGAGTCTGCAGCACCTACCACAGGGACATTTTAGATTCAGCTAAACATTTAGACTCACAAGACTGTCATGGGCTGCTATACTTGGCACCAGTCTACTTAGAATTGTATAGATCAGAAACCGCAGCTTGCCAGCAGGGCAGCATCAGACATTCCTCTTCAGCGGGAGTCCTTACAGCAGCCCATATAGCAATCTATACAGCCGTCCAGGGATAGCTCAGGTACATGGAGCAGAGATCTTTATCAGGAGGGTTCGAGAGCCACCCTGGCATAGAAGCCTTATGCCCCACAGGAGCCAGTATATCTTGTAGCAATTCCATAAGCATGGCTTTCAGTCTCGCAGTAGAGATGCCTAGTTACCAGAGTCACTCCACTCCGGATGCCCAAAGCATGGCATCTCATCAAGTATTTATAATACTTCTAGTCTAGATTTGATGTTCCAGTCAGGAGTCATTTTTACCATAAGCAATGTTGCCTAGTAACATAGCTGACATTCTTACCCTTATCAGGTTTCCAGGGGAACAGAGCTAGAGAGTTAACAAAAGGCCAGATTCTCATGCATAAGGGGAAAGGGTTTTGCCCACAGGGTCACAGTCCAGAAAGTTTAAAAATACTGGCTTAGAGAGATCTGGTAAGTTGCTTGAGGTTACACATCTAGTTAATTGGTAGAGCCAGGATTTGAACCCACAAGGCTGACCCCATGTTTTTAACCACAGTTTTCTGCTGCTCTTCCAGTAAGCTGAACATAAGCTAGGGTAGTGGCAGTGAGAATAAAAGAAGTAGGCAGATTTGAGAAATATTTAGGAAGTAGAGGTGGAGTACGAAAAGTCAAGGATGATTCTGAGGTTTATAGGAGGAAGGAAAGGCTGGAGGAGAAATTGACGAGTTTTAGACATGCTGATTTTGAACTTCTTATGAGAAGTCCAAGTAGAGATGTCTAACAGGCAGTGAATGTGATTCTGAAGTTCAGGAAATGTCTCTGGTCCAAAGATAACCGTGTGGAAGTCTAAAGTGCATAGATGATAATTGAAGCCATGAGACGAGTGAGAGCTCCCAGGAAGAGTATATTAGGAAGAAATGGGCTTTCATGACAAAATCCTGAGAAACACGCCTATTTGGAATTGGGCAGAGTAAGAATAAGCCCACAAAGGAGACTAGGAGAAGGAGTACCAAGAACAGGGAGTTCAGGGGCCAGAAATGGGAGTGAACTGGAGCAATGGATGTGAAGAAATTTAGAATGTGTATTAAGGCCATTAGCAGCATTATTATCATACTGGGTGCAAATCCTGGGTGGGACCAGTCTCTGGATTAGGCCGTTCATCCAGTTCCTTTCCCTCAGCCTGAAGAGGCAGCATGGTATGTGAGAGGGAGTTGAAGGTGTAGAATCAGAAGAACTGTGTTCTACAACCTTTACCAAAGAGGACATCCAAGCAGCCAACATATGAAAAGATGTTCAGGATCAGTAGCCTTCAGAGATGCAAATCAAAACCACAACGAGATACTGTCTTACCCACGCTAAAATGGCACTGATAAAAGACAGATTAACAGCAAATGTTGATGAGGATGTGGGTCAGTTGAAACCCTTATCCATTGTTGGTGGGACTGTAAAATAGTACAACCATTATGGAAAACAGTATAGCACTTTCTCAGAAAACTAGAAATAGAACTACCCTGTGATCCAGTAGTCCCACTGCTGGGTATATACCCTCAAAACCAAAAAACCAAACCAGTTGCTGTCGAGTCAATTCCAACTTATAGTGACCCTATAGGACAGAGTAGAGCTGCCCCATAGTTTCCAAGGAGAGGCTGGTGGATTCGAACTGCCAGCCTTTTGGTTAGCAACCAAGCTCTTAACTACTGTGCCACCAGGGCTCTGTTATATACCCTAAAGACCTAAAAATCATGACACAAACAGACATACGCACACCTATGTTCGTTGCTGCTTTATTCACAATAGCAAATAAATGGAACCAATTGAAGTGCCCATCAACGGATAAATGGATAAGCAAATTATATGGTATTTACAGTGGAATACTATGCAACCATAAAGAACAATGATGAGTCCGCAAAACATAACATGGGTGGAGATGGAGGGCATAATGCTAAGTGAACTAAATCAAGCATATAAGGATAAATATCATAGGACCCCTCTTTCATAAGAAGATATGAGTAGATAGATATAGAGAGACCAATGTTCATTGGTGGTTACCAGGGAGAAGGTGGAGTGGGGAAAGTACGCTTTATACCTTAGACTAGTTTTTTTTGGTGATGGGAATAGTGGCATCGAATGTGGATGTAGTGAGCACAGCACAACCAAAGTAAAAACAAGTGTTCTCATGTGGATGGATATAGGCAAATTGGTATACAGGTAGGTACAGATGTGTACATAGGTGAGAACAGATAGAAGTATGTATAAAACTAAAAAAAAAACCACTTTTTTTGTCAAGTCGATTCCAACTCGTAGCAACATTACAGGACAGAGTAGAACTGCCCCATAGGATTTCCAAGGCTGTAAATGTTTACAGAAGCAGACTGCCACATCTTTCTCCCACAGAGCATCTGGTAGGTTCAAACTGCCAGCCTTTTGGTTAGTAGCCTAGCACTTTAACCATGCGCCACCAGGGCTCCTAGAAATATCTATAAAAAAAACCAAAAACCCATTGCCATCAAGTCAATTCCCACTCACAGCAACTCTGTAGTTATATCTAAATACAAATATACGGATGCAGGGACATATATTCATTGAAGACACAAACATGGATACTCCTCAGACATAACCAGATACCTTCCAACATTGATTTTCTGGGTTTGAGAGCTTAGGACCATAGTCTCATGGGAAAACTCAGTCATTTGGCATAACATAGTTCACAAAAATCATGATCTCCATCCTAGTGAAATGAGTAGTATCTGGGGTCTTAAAGTTTGCAAGCAGCCATCTAAGATACTACTATGGGTCTCTACTTGCCAAAAGCAAAACAGTAAGAAGGTAACCAAAAACAGAGAAGAAACAAGTCTACATGAGCAATAACCTCATCTACCCTGAGACCAGAAGAACTGGATGGTGCCCAGCTACCACCACTGACCATTCTGACCGGGGTCATAATAGTTGGTCCCAGATAGAATGGGAGGAAATTATGGAGCAGAACTCAAATTCTTAATTAAAAAGCAAAAAAAAAAAGCAAGACAAACTGGAACAGTAGAGAACAGAAGACTCCCTGAGACTATCGTCCTGAGATAACTCTTTAAACCTAGAACTGAGCCTATCCCCTGAGATCACCTTCTGGTGAAACAGCAGAGTGGCACATAAAATAAAGAATATTGCCCGTAAGATCAGTTACTTACTTAAAAACCATCAGTATGAGACCAAAAGGTCAACAATTACTCAAAAGCAAAGATAGGAAGATAATGGGGCAGGGAGACTAGAGTACTGGAAAGGGAACAAACTGAACACAGAGTATTGCCACCGTGTGATAAATGTAACTAATGTCGCTGAACGGTTTGTGTGGAAAATGTCAAATGGGAACCTAATTTGCTGTGTAAACTTTCACCAAAAACTGAATAAAATATTTTTAAAAAAAGAACTGTTACAGGGTAGCATTTAGACCCTCTTAGAAGCTGATGAGTGTTTTATAAGATTATATGCCCTACCATCTTAAATGAATAATATCAAAATGAATATTAACATTTTTATTAAACACCATTTCACATGTGCAGTATGGAAGATTTGGCAGTGTCTTGGACTTACAGGACTTGAGAAGTTTCTTTAAGCAATAAAATAATTGTTCTCTTTTTCTCCCATAGGTTCGACCCAAGCCTGTGGCCCAGAATAACATTCCCATTGCCCCAGCACCTCCTCCCATGCTTGCAGCTCCTCAGCTTATCCAGAGGCCTGTCATGCTGACCAAGTTCACCCCTACAACCCTCCCCACATCCCAGAATTCCATCCACCCCGTCCGTGTCGTCAATGGACAGACTGCAACCATAGCCAAAACGTTCCCCATGGCCCAGCTCACCAGCATTGTGATAGCTACTCCAGGGACCAGACTCGCTGGACCTCAAACTGTACAGCTTAGTAAGCCAAGCCTTGAAAAACAGGTACAGGCAGAGTATGCAGCTGCTTTGGGCAATAATAGTCATTGAGGCATTTGGCGGCTGGGCTGTCTCTGAATACTTCTTCACAGGGGCTCTTAATCTCAGTACCATTGTTGATAACCTGTTGCTTATCAAGTGATAATCCATCTGTAATGCAAAAGGCCATTATTACTGAAGAAAGTTTCTTGGGTCGCTTTTCTCACCATCCTCTTACAGATGGGTTCAGATTCCTACATGAGTGAGCTCCCCCTGCTGGTTCTGTAGCAGAAATTCACAGATAGGCTCTGCTGCCCTCAGTCAGGAAGAACAGAGGAGGTAGTAAACAGAAAACGCCATATTCGTTTCAGTCCCAATGAGAATCCAGATGAGGATATCATCGATGAAAGTCAGGACGAATAAACAAAATGGAAAGAATTTCATTTCAACGTTTTTTCTTAGTGAAAAGCCAGAAGAAATGTAAAATTTCTAAGAAGCATTCTTTTAACTTTAGATTGTGTAGACATTTTTGCTTAAGTATTGAAATGTTTCATTAGTATTTTCCACAACCGAGGCTAGAGAAATATAGATAACCTATAGCAAAAAAAAACCTGTAAAAATAAAAAGAATTTATAGGAAGTCACCGTATCTTACTTCAAGAAAGACTACTGATGAGAGGGAAGCATTTTACAAAGAAAAGTATCCTCTTTCAAGAAAGTTGCTCTAAAAAGTCGTTGACATAATTACTCAGGCTTGAGTTCTCATTGTTCTGAAAATAGTCTCTGGTGATCCTGAATCTTCAGCTTCTTGATGGCTGACCATGATTCAGAAAGGTTGGCCAGATGGTGGAGAGTGAGAAGGCTTCCTGCTGCCGTGGCCTTGAACAGAGGAGCCTTGTGCATAGGGCACCAGGCCCTCGACCCATGCAGCTCATAAACGCAGTAGACCTTGGTCTTGAAGAAGCTGGGTGCCAAAATCTGGTGCTCAGAGAACCCATTTCTCCATTTCTTAGGAAGCTGCTTAAACCCTAGGAAGTACTTTGAGGAACATTCAGAAATAAATTCTTTACACATTTTATTTCAGAAATTTTCAAACTTTTTAGCAGCAAAATTTCAGTATTAAAATATTGAAAGTAAAATGCTCAAACTTGGGGCTTTGGATGGGGGCACATTTGGAGATCATCTGCCCTCATGATCTTCTCTGGCCCTTGAAGAAACTCTCAGGAGCCTCAGTGTTCCAAAGAATATGATTTCTAAAAGTTACGTTAGATTACTAATTATTATTTCTCTTTGATCCCTTTTTGATAAATACATTTATTTTTATAAGTATATTTTTAGGAGGAAAATTTTTTCAGTTTTATTTTAAAATTTTTTTTTTTTTGTTATAAAGGTAATGCATGTTCATTGTAAAAATGAAGTTCAAACAGTACAGAAATGTATATTGTAGAAAGTGCACCTCCCCATAACCTATGGGGAGCATAAACTCTGAGTTAATTGCTGTTATCAGTTAAGGTTGTATTTTTTCATATATTTTCTATACACATGCTAACACGCATTTTTAAAGCAAAATTAAACAGTATATATTATTTTATAACTTGCTTTTTCCCACTTAATTGATCTTGAACATCTTTCCATGTCATTGCTATAGGGTTTGCCGTGAGTTGAAATCGGCCCAACGGCAGTGGTTTGGTTTTGGCCTTACATGTTTATAGAGCTTTTTGTTTCAATTATAGAATCACAGAAAGGTAACCTATGAATTGTTAACAATTTTTTTTTTTTAATTATTTTTTAAAAGTAAATTCCATGGTCTATCTTCTTGTCAATCTAATTAGAGGAACCCAGTCATTGCTGTTTCAGTTTTTCAGGCCACATAGCATAACACTCTAACAGGTTACCAAGGCCAGTCAATTTCATTCCCAGTACCACATTTATAGCCATTAAGAGATCTCATAGATGGGCTAAGGGTGAAGCAATATAAATATTTAGCCATGGAAGTATAACTACCTTCTCAGAGAGTTATCAAACCTGTGTCCAACATTCTTTATATAATCAGGCTATGTGAGTTCCTTTCTGCTTTCTGTTTTTTCCTTTAGAGTGATAATTTCATTCATTTAATAAAAATATGTTGATTAAATGCCAGCTGGTATGCCACATATGGTGTCTGTATACAAGGATGGATAGATCAAAACCTCTACCCTCGGGGAATTCATTCTCCAGTGCATTTGGAACAGTCACTGAGGCTGTGCCTCCAGGAAAGGAAGTTTGGCAAGTTGTGTAGGTTCAGAGGCCTCTCAAGTTGGCATAAGAAAGGGAGAAGACAGTGTCAGTTATAACAGCCGTGGTCCCACTTCTCCTTTCTCTGTCATATATAACCAACTTCCTTTTCCATCCCAGATAAGAGATCCCCTGTCTTACCTCTTAATGGAAGCCATATTACATTGTGACTCTGAGAAAACGAGACGTAGAATTTAAAGAACTTTGAGCCTGGAGACATTTTAGAAAAGTAGATGAAGCCAAACTTGTGTTAATAGCCCCACACTACCTTCTTTTTCCGTTGTCCTCTCAAGCACTCTGAAATGGGCTAACACCTGTCAATGATGAAATGAGATAAAGTGTTCAAAGTCCAGTAGATTTTGCCTGACACAGAGTTAATTCTCTGGAAGAATGTTTATTACTTTTCCATCCCATAAGAAAGACCTCATATATATGTTCCCAAGGCTAAGTTATGGGAAAAAATGGAAGGTTCTGTAGGAAAAATTGCCAGATTGCCACCCAGGTCACCACTTTCATATATATCTTTCATAGGAACCTACACAGTATCCTCTAACAAGAAGAAGTACTTATAAAATGAGAGTATTATCCAGTGTATTATCCCTAAATTTTGGTCTTCCTCTTAGTAAACCTGAGCTGATGACCTCCCCTGCCCCGGCTCCATGCTAGTAGTTGGGAAAATGAATCCAAGTGACCAAACAATGGATTTTGCTTTGCCTTCAATCCAGATTTATTTGACCTTGAACATTTATCTGTTTGCAAGCATGTTTGATTAAAAAGGAATCCTGGTGACACAGTGGTTAAAGCTCTTGGCTGCTGACCGAGAGGTGGACAGTTCAAACCCACCAGCCACTTCACAGAAGAAAGACGTGGCTGTCTGCCTTCATAAAGATTTACAGCCTTGGAAACCCTGTGGGACAGTTCTACTCTGTCCTATAGGGTCGCTGTGAGTCAGAATCAACTCGATGGCAGTGGCTTTGGTTTGGTTTGTTTTTTTTTAACTTTGGTTATCCATACAACCAAGTCTCAGAGGATGAATTTGAAATTTAGGGTATAAATGGTTAGCTTAGTTTTAGATTTGTCCAGAGTTTTTGGATTCTATTTTTATAATACCAAAACACCAAAAGAACAGGAACTACAAATTCAATTATCCATGGATACTAAGGAGGAAATACACTGTCCTATGTCATCCACATAATCATGACTATGTTTCAGTCCATTGTTTCAGCCACTGAGTCAGTCCATCTCATCCAGGGCTTCCCTCACCTTCACCAGCCCTCCACTTTACCAACCATGGTGTCCTTTTCTACTAGTTAGTCTTTCCTGATGACGTATCCAAAGTAAGTGAGCCAGAGTCTCACAATCCTTGTTTCTAAGGGACATTCTGGTTGAATTTCTTCTAAGACAGATTTGTTCGTTGAGCATGTTTAAGACAGTTGATTTCAAGTCTTTGTACGGTAAATCCAATGTATGGTGTCTTCTTCAGGGACGGTTTCTGTCAGTTTGTTTTTTTCTTGTGAATAGGCCATACTTTCCTATTTCTTTTTCTTGACTTGTGATTTTTTTTGTTGAAAACTGGGTATTTTGAATATTTTAATGTGGTAACTCTGGAAATAAAATTCTCCTCTCTCTGTGGGGTTTGCTATTGATCGTTGAGGGCTGCAGCCATCTGTTTAGTGATTCTTCCAAACTTTTTTTTTCCTCCCAAAAAAACTGTATTCCTTGTTACATGTGTTCACTGAAGTGCCTGTTAAGTTGTCACAGCAGTCAGCCAGTGACCTGACAGAGATTTCCTTAAATGCCCAGAGCCAAAAAGAAGAAAATAATAAATTTAAAAACAAATACTTCTCCAGTATTTACAGAATGACTCTGAGCTGAGGCACTTTAACACTAATCCCAGCTGCCTGCAGCTCTGCCTTAGCCTTCACCTTCTGCTTGTGCAGACCCCAAAGATCACCCAGAGGTACAAGCCTAGGGTCCTTTCAGGTCTTTTCTGAGCATGTGCCGGCCTTGGGCATGCTCACTGCACTCCAGATTCCATGGTATCTGTGATAGCCCTTCAAAGCCCTTATTCCCCCAATAATCCTCTTGCGCAGCCTCTTCCTTCCTGGGCTTTTGGATCTGTCTGCTGCTTAACCTGTCCTCAGTTCCTTGCCCCAGGCAGCTGTGTTTTTAAATCCTTTCTTTCATCAGCTGCCACCTGGAAAGCCCCTTCAGCCCTAGGGGGATGAAATAAAGGTCAGCCTCTGCACTGGTCTCTCAGGGAACCACCAGACAGATCAGAACACACAGCCATGAGTTTTTTAGTATTAGGTCCGTATTGCCTCTCCTCGTAACAGCATGCCACACTAAGAACACAGGCCACCATCTCCATAGCCACTCATAGTCTTGGGAAGAGGGTCTGGTAGGCAGGTAAGCAAAAATTCCACAACACTTTCTTACTAAAATCTAGGAGTCTCTTCATTTAGCATTCCCTTGTTGCTGTGAGTTTTTTATTAGGTTCCAGAGTTCCAAAGAAGTTGATCCTGTCATTTTTTGCTAGCTTAATGGTTGCCTCAGTGGAAGGATTCTTGGTGTGCCATACTCCACCATTTCCATGACATCACACCCCCATCCTAATTTTTTGGGGTTTTTTTAAAATTTGTTTTAAGCATCTTAAAACAACAAATACTTATTATCACACACATTTTCTGAGGATCAAGAATCAGGTTGTGGTCTGGCTCAAAGTCTCTCACGAGTTTGTAATCAAATTGGTGGGCCAGGGCCACAGGCATCTCAAAGCTCAACTGGGGCTGGATGATCCACTTCCAAGTTTAGTCACGTGGTTGTTGGTAGGTCTCAGTTCCTCACTGGCTGTTGGCAGGAGGTTCAGTTCTTTACCACATGGGCCTCTCCATCATGCTGCTCACAACATGGCACCTGGCTTTTCCCGGAGTGAGAGTTCTGAGAGAGAGAGACTCCCATCTTCATGTTTTTATTTTTTATTTTTATTTTTAATGCTGTTTGGTATTCTTTATCTAATACTGAGATAGTTGTAGTGTTTTTGCATAAGAGAGAGAAATTTGAACCCTTGGTAGTTCCTTAGTGGAGAAGAATTAGTTTGCTCTTTCCCAGAGGCATTGCCACTAAGTGCCTTATTCAGTCTTACTTAGATAGAAGTAAAAGACTCCGAGGAGCTTTTCACATAGCTTTGGAATAGAACAGCAAACCCCTTATAGTAGACCTTCTCTTATCCCTCCTCACTCCTTACACCTCCCTCCTTCCACATCCAAAGAGCCGTGAAAATAAGCTTTCTGGTGTGCCCATAACCTTAAAAATGTCACTATAAACTGTTTCCCATTATATTATCTTATGGGTGTCTTTGGTGGTTTGTTTTATGAAGGAGGTATGTGTCCTTTTTGGTTAAAAATGTATGTGTGTGTGAGAAAGAGAGAGAGAGAACTTGTGTGATCCTCCTGATAGGTCATATTCTTCAATCAGAGATCAGTCAGCTCTTTACTGAATATGTGCTCTGCATGAGACACTGTACTAGGCACCAAAGAGTGCAAAAATCTATAAAACAATCCTTGCTCTCAAGTAGCTTGTAGTATAAAAGGGGAAATATGACATGATATGTGCTAGAAAAGAATAATAATTCAAGGCAGCATCTGTGCCAAATGAAGAGCCAGAGCAATGAGTACTACAGTTTTGATAAAGGGAGGTGCTTACATGTTCCTAATGTAATAAGATGAAAAGCAGGATACTACTAGATACAGAAGTGACCAGTAAAAAGAGTAAAAGATCTTTGTGATTGTGTTAGTTTTTCAGATCTAATAAAATATTTCACTGCATAATGATTTTTGAGAACTTTTGATGTCCTGCTTATAGGACTGAAATCTTTTATTTGGCTCCTGCCTATCAGTAATCAATTTCATTCTCATTTATTTAATTACTTGTTTCCATATGAAAAGACCGTTTGCATCCACTTATTTTTTTTAAAAGTGAAGTTTGTGTTTATAGTTATATATCTGCTTTTCTAATATCTCAGTATTTACAGAGGGCTTCATAAAATCAATTAGCCATTGAGTCATGGTAAGAATAGTAATGCAAGCCCAGTCTACTAATCTGGTAGATAACGATTTGTGTTTAAAGAGGCTCATGCCACTGGTGTTTCCTCTGTGTGAATGGATGCTTCTGGAAGAAGGGCCTAAGGGTAATCAGCATGTCAGCCTCTTGCAAGATGGATTTCCCTTAGCAATTGCATCTCTCTAATGGGTGATACAGCCAAGTTCTTAATGTCCTGGAAGTGAGGGTAGTTCTGCGTCCTCTCAGATTATGAATGAAATTGTTCTGAAATAGAAGAGCGTGCATATGAGACTTTTTTTTTTTTTCCGCATCATTCAAATCTTAAACCTGCTGTGGATTGGAGCTTGACCCATATATATAACAGCAGTGGGCTTGCTTCTGGGAAATTGCCCCCACATCTAGCATGCAAGTTTTTATTAAATTGTAGTGAAAGCAGAAAGAGCAGCCTATACTTTATTTTTATACCAAGGAATTAAACTGCAGATGTTTCTTTTTGTACAATTTTATTTATAAATTAATGTTTATTCTATTTGTGCAATTTAGTAACATCAGCTGGGGCTTTATGTTTTACTCCTCCGCCCCCAAAAAAAAGAAATCCATAATTTTAACTCCTTTATTAATATGTCCCCAGTTGAGTATGTTCTTTTCTTTCTTTTTGGCTACAGTTAGGCTGCTGTTCGTTTTCATTCTTTTTATAAAAAGATGAATTCTGAATTTTTATTTTATTTTCCTCTCCTAGACAATTAAATCCCACACAGAAACAGATGAGAAGCAAACAGAGAGCCGTACCATCACCCCACCTGCTGCACCCAAACCAAAACGTGAAGAAAACCCTCAGGTAGGCCCATCCCCTCCAAAGGCATGACTCAGCGTATGATGTGGGGTTTATTCTCACACACGCTTGATTTTGTTTGGATCCACAGACCTTTTCTTATGTTTTCTCATCCTTCAATGATGTTATTACCAAGACAGGGTGACCCAGGGCAGATTTCTTAAGAGTGTAGCCCTGAGGTTTCATGAGCTGGTTGCTATACAGGCCTCTTGGTTATTTCAGAAGTAAAGCTTTGAAATGACATTGTTCAGACACATGTTACAAATTTGAAATGTAAGATTAGTGATAATTTTCATAGCTATCCCATTGCATTCCTAGTGATTATGATGTTCTTTTTGTCTTTGCCAGCGTCTATAAGGTGTCCAGTTCACCTGGCTAATGTCTATTTATCAGTTACAGTTATTAAATGTTGTTATTATAGTCATATTGCATTGCATTAGATCCCTAAATCCCAAATAAATCAGTTGCTCAGAAGTAGTTCATTGAAGCATAAAAGTAGGGATGAAAGTAGTAACATCTGTGCTACAATTTAGGAGAGCATTATAAACATAATTTGGCAAACAAAACCCTGGTACAAATAAAGAATGTAAATACGTACGTCCTTAGATAAGAGAATTTTTTAGTGTGATGCTTTTGCACAAGCAGCTATTTAAAAAAATGTGAATAGGTAATACGATGATGAATATCTGATAGTTGGATTTTATTAGACCAGTAATCCATTTCCCTCTATCCCTGGTGCATTCTGTGTAATGAAACCATGTCAAACAGTGGCATGAAGCCATCAAAGCTTCATGTCACTTTTTTAAAAGCAGTGATTTATTGAACCTGTCTAGGTTTTTCTAAAACAAGTACAAAATATAATTCTTCCTGATGTGAAGTGGATTAGTTTTTAATTGTATATGTAAAGAAAGGAACAAAACTTGAACCGAAAAACAAGTACTGGTCACACAGATTGCTGAAAAATGTGTAAAGCCGTCTACAAAATTAATGACAAGTATTATGCTTGGATGAGGAAAGATAAAACAAGCTATTAGCAAAGTTTCCTTATCAAAAGAGACTGAAGGATATCTCATATCAGTGGCAAGCAGTGTGGACAAGCAGCACTATCATGTGTACTAGCAGATGTTTCCACGTTATAGTTAGACAGAACCACTACTGTGAAGAGAAGAAACTAGCTCTTGGCATATGTGTGATATATATACGATGGAAGAGTACTTCACAACTTTTTATTCTTGTGTATCCCTGAAAATCCATTCCACCCGACAAGAGATTTTTGTTTTTTTCATTTAATAATTATTTTGTGAGCTTCATCAAAACTGGCAAAGACGAGTTGAGTGTGAGTGGCCAAGAAGGGTGCTGCTACTTGATTAAAAGAAGGTGCGTCTGGATGTCAGTCCACGTACTTATTAACAGAGAACAGCTGATAGTCAGCCTTCTAATCTTGATTAAGTTCTGAAGGGATGATGAAAATTAGGAATATAGTTAATTGGCAGCCACAAAATATATGCCATTTCAAGGGGCAGTGTATAAAATGGGCAGTGAGTCCAAGGCTGCTTTCCTTTCTGAAGTACTCTGGCTATCAAGGGGATAGGTGCCTACCTAAGTTTTTTTTTTTTAATAATATTTTATTGTGTTTTAGATGAAAGTTTACACAGAAAATTAGTTCCCCTTTAATAATTTTTATACAAATTGTTGTGTGCCATTGGTACAGTTTCCACAGTGTGTCAGCATTCTCTTGATTTGCATTCTGTTTGTTCTGTTTCCATTGATCTAATTTCCTTCCCCTCCTTGCCTTCTCATCTTTGCTTTTCGGTAGCTGTTGACTATTTGGTCTCATGTAGTTAATTATTTAAGGGAGCACATTACTCACGGGTGATATTGTTTATTTTATAAGCCAGTCTGTTATTTGGCTGAAAGGTGACCTGCAGAAATAGCTGCAATTCCAAGTTCAAAGGGTATCTTAGGGCAATAGTCTCAGGGATTCCTCTAGTCTGTATTGGTCTAGTAGGTCTGGCCTTTTTTAGGAATTTGAGTTTTGTTCTACATTTTTTTCCCATCCTGCCCAGGACCTTCTGTTGTGTCCCTGGTCAGAACTGTCGATAGTGGTAACTGAGTACCATCTAGTTCTTCTGGTCTCAGGTTTGAAGAGGTTGTGATTCATGTGGACTGTTAGTCCTATGGACTAGTTTCTTCTTTGAGCCTTTGATTTCCTTCATTCTCTTTTGCTCCATGCAAGTAGAGACTAATAAGCATATCTTAGATGACTGCTCACAAACTTCTAAGACCCTAGACGCTACTCACCAAACTCAGAGGTAGAACATTATCTTTGTGGACTGTGTTATGCCAATTGACTAAATTGTCCCCTGAGACTATGGTACCAAGCCTTTTGACCCAGTAAACCAATCCTGAGAATTGTTTGAATATGTCTGGGAAGCCTCTGTAACTATGTCCCCTATGTGGTTTGTTGCATATGTGGATATATATGCCGCACACACAAACGTGTGTACACATAATGCCTACAGATACACCTATACATGCATGTGCATTTACTCACATGTGCCGTCCTGTATACATATATGCATCCATACAATGTTGAGGATAAGATGTCAGGATTTTTAAAGACAAAACCGTGGTGTAAATAGTTCTACAGGAGTATGTCTCCTAACAACTGATGATGATCTTTATTCATCAGGAAAGAAATTGGTGCTGTATTATGTGGCATATTTAAAAACTGCATGCAGTGGTACAACAAAAATGAAGACATACTTTCCAGACCACACGTAATCAAAAAGCTCTCTCCAACTTGAAGTATCTAATCTTCCAGCTTTGAGGTGTAGTATTCTAATCAGCCTAGCTTCTGATGGAGCCCTAAGAGTGATCTTCAGAGAGAAATCACTCCATAATTTCTAGATCCACATTTAATTGAAAAATCATAATATTAAGCAGAATTGCCTGCTCCCATTCCCAAAAATCATTTAGCTTTGTATAAGTATTGTCTAATCAATGGGAATGAAAATGTAGGACACCCTGACCTAGTCATGACAAGTGAGGTACTTAGGATTTGGAGCTTGGTGTATGGGAGGCTCTTTATAACCCTCTGTAGATTTTTAGAATATGAAATGCTCTTCCCTGTAAGAGGATTTTTCTGAAAAAACCTTTTGTCTCTCAAGATGGTGATTTCTATCACAGAGAAAGTAGAAGATGTAGGCCCCTCTGCTTCTGTTTTGGTTCCTATTAGACTAGAAAGTCTCTAGAGTGGCTCCAGAGCTGCCAAGAGTGGCGAATGCCTGCTTTTTTTTTCACCCTGCCTCTTTTGAGTGACTAGTCCACTGGGCTGGCTTTCTCTAGAAGTAGACCTACATGGAATTGTCTTTGTGGTAACCCAAACTGAAGTGTATTCTTCTTTTGTTTCTCTGGCACAGAAACTTGCCTTCATGGTGTCTCTAGGGTTGGTAACACATGACCATCTAGAAGGTAAGATATTCATGTTGCTGCCTTGCTTCTGGCTCAGAACTGTGTTCCTGAAAATGGTGTTTGATTGTATTCCTAGAATAGAAAATTGGAACACAAATAGAGTATGAGTCAACCAGTGTGGACTTTTATTTCCTTCAGAGGAAAAATCGCCTTCCCTCTGTCTAATGTTCAGGTCCTTCCCCTTCCTATCATTATCCACACTACTATCTTAGGGAAACCCCCGCAGCTTCTTGGATTAAGGTGACTTCTGTTCATATAATGAAACTTTTTTTTTTTTTTTAATCTGACAACACAAAGTAGCAGCGATCCCTTATAAAACAAGTCCTTGTCTGTATTTTTCAGTCACTTAAGGTTATCAAAATCTTAAGAACAAAGGTGTACCTGTCCTGGTTATTTAATTCAAGAATAGCGAGCTGTCATTACTCAATCTAGGACGTGGATAAAGCTCATCCACACTTATATATACAGTGATCTAAAAATAAGTCAGGACAGCTTATTTACAAGTGTTGTCTACTGTTAAGCTCTTGATCACAGAGAGCCCCACTGTGGACAGCATGGCCTTGCTTTCTGAGAAGTGAGAGTAGAAGGTCCTTCGTAACTGCTCCCAGCAGTGTGTGTGCCTCTGCCTTGTCTGCTGAGGAGCAGTGAGACAAAGGAACGTGCCCCACTGTTTCTCATCTGTTGTGGGAAAATCAGTAGATAAAACAATGAAGTGAAGTTTTTTGAGTTCTCCATACCTCTTTTCTAATCTAATCCTTTTCCTTTCCTAAGAAATCCAAAGCAAGAGGCAAGAACGAAAAAGAAGAACGACAGCAAATCCTGTATACAGTGGAGCAGTCTTTGAGCCAGAGGTATTCCTGGCCAGCACTTGGCCCTTCCCTCACTGTTCAGTTGTATTTTGCAACTTGTTCAGCACTTCCCACCTGAAAGCCTGCTTAAGAGCAAGCAGCACCCGTAACTGTATTCGGCCAGCTTTGTGAAGTGATAGGTTTTCCTCTGGCTCATCACATTGCTTATTTCATTTTTATTCGCAACCTTCCCCTGAGTTTTTTTGTCTAAATTTGAACAGATACAAACCTACCTTAAGATTTTAATTCATCCTGGCTTTTTAATATAATTCTCATCTGAGGCAGAGGTAGACCTCTCTGAAACATTCTCTGAGAGCCATGTAGGTGTAATGAAACCCTTTAACACGGACCTTGGGTGATTAACACTAACTAGTTGGAGTGTTGACAGTCAAGCTATGCTTGATCTTTAGCTTGTGCCAGAATTAGTAGTAACCATAGTAGTAACCATGCTGTTCAACCAGTCACCTTTCCCTTCTTCAATCCTCAAAGCGTAAGAAGAGTGCAGTCACATACCTGAACAGCACAATGCATCCTGGGACCCGGAAGAGAGGTGAGTACCTTTTTGTATCTCTCCCTCCTGTTGCTTTTGCTTTCTGTGTTGTGTTTCTTCCCTCTCCCTCCTCCCATTGTCCTAGTGCCTGTCTAACTCCTGTATCCCTTGAAAATAGTTTTGTTGTTGTTCTCTGAGAATTGGGGAAAAAAAGAGAGTGAGATTTCTTATTAAAACTCCACATGCTGAATCAAAAGCTGACTTTCTTAGGATTCTGGCAAAGCTGACTCAGGGGAATGGTTTAATGCAGCGTTTCTGCCCCAAGCCTACCAGGCCATCCATGAATAGCACAGTGAACAGAACACCATGTAAAAGGAAGCATTTTAGCATCATTAAGCAGAACAGAGCACTGCTGTTGCCAAGGTGTTCTTAACAGTGTCTAAGTCATCTTGCTGCCAGCAAGGCCAGAGCATGACTAAGTTTCTGTGAACTGCAGACTTTCCAGGAAGGGGAGAGGTAGCCAACAAACAGAGAACTTAGAATCTAGGAGAAGAGGTCATCTCCAGCTGAGGAAGGAAAGGTCACTGTCAGAACAGGCCCCCAGCGCAGAAATGCCTAAAGAGCCCATTCTCCTGTTTCAGACCTCCCGATGGGCATTCCACCTTACTCTTAAGCAGGACAGAAAAAACAACAAAAGCAACATCTCTCACTGTGCAGATCTAAATAGGTCTTAATAGCTCAGGGTTTGAGCTCATAAACAAGATGCTGGAATTGCTCTTTGATGTCAGTAATACATCCCAAGGTCCCTTTCTCCACATGATAATGCATCCCTGAATTATAGTTCCAGGCTACAGAGGTTGCAGAGTGAGTGGAGTAGCATACTAATTTTTGTGTATGTACGCACAATTTCAGCTAGAGGAAGCTTGGGAGGTCACATAGGCCCTTTGTCTGCCTCATACAGGACTACAACAATACCGTTACCACCTCCTCCCCAAAAAAGAGATATCGTACCCACCCTTAGTGACCCATTCTTATGATCAGCCCTGTCGTTTAAGTAGCCAAAAATACGTAGATGGGAAGCTCCACGCCATTGCTTCATATTGATTTCTGGACCACGATAACCAATGTCATGGGTTATTTTTTGTTGTTTTGGTTTGGTTTTGACAACTTTTTTAGTGACCTCTGATGCATTTCTCAGAAAGGATCCCCCAGCCAAAGGCCATTGTTAATTGGCCTCCTGCTGGGCAGTATCTGGTAAGAGGACAGGCGTTAAATGAGCCAGAAAGACCTTGGCATCTCTTGCCAACGTCAGAGGAGGAAAGCCTGCACTGTCAATGCCTAGGATGTGCTTTCCGTGGGGAGACAAAGAGCATCCATCTTCTGCCTCCCCACCTGCTCTCACTAAATTCCGTAGAAGAGACAAACAAGTGAGATCTGTCTTTGTACCGTAGACAGTTCCAGTTTAACACAGATAGGTAATATTTGTGTAATATCTGACAGACTCATGACTCTTGTGCATAATCCTGATACAAATTATAAATGATGGCAGAGTCATGATCCTACGTACAATTTACCAGTGCTTCTAAGCAGTTTTGTACCTGTCTTTTTTTTTTTTTTTCCTTCCCTTGGTGTATTGGGGATGCATTTTTGATCACTCTCAGCTTAGAAGACAAGGGACCCTGCCTTAGATATTTCAAAAGCAAGGTGGTTGACTTAGATTTGCCGTACCCATTAGGGCTCATTTATAGATCCTCTGTAGCCATGAGGTTTGGTTTAAAATGCTCTTGCTTAAACCAAGTCTCTCAGTTAGCGATGCTGTGGATGGCAGTGCGTTTCCTGGGACTTTGGAATGGCCTCAGTTCTTAGATACGTAGTTCATCATAGTATTTATGATATAAGGGGGAGACAACTCTCAGTCAACTGAGGAGGGTATCCGAGGCCAGAGATACTTAAATTCATCGTCAGTCCCAGAGCATCTGTTTAGCTTTTAGTTTCCAGCTACTCCCAGAACATCTCTTCACTAGCTCAACCAGCAAGGGGCAAGAGTAATTAACTCAAACTTGCCTCCTCACTTTGCCTCTTTCCACCCTCACAAGCATTGAAATGACCAAAATTTAGACAGGAGAGAAAAGGAAAAGCAGCAATCCTGAATAAGTTAGTTTGTGGGGACTGAGAATCATTAATATTATTGTAAAAATGATTACAAAGAAAACCTTAGAGAACATTAAGTATGCAAAAAAATGAAAAAAATAGAATAAATTCTTATTCCTGGCCTTGGTTTCCATTGGGCTTTGACATACTGGTTCTCTCACTAGAAGTCTCAAATTGGGATAGTCCAGGAACTTCACCATAATCTGCCCAAGGCAAGGTCCTTTAACATAATCCAGCACCTTCTGTCATCCTCTTAAGACTCTCTAATCCTCACTTCTTTTGAGATTCATGTAGCTGTTTCTAATGACATTTAAATCTTTGCTTCTCTTCCTTTCTTGGGGACTGTTGTATTAACCTTCTGTCTGCTACCTCACTTCCTTTTCCATGCTAGCCAATGAGGAACACTGGCCAAAGGTATGTAAGATCATTTTTTCCCCCTTTCTTTCCCTCTCCCCTTTTCCCCTTTTGTTCCCTTCTCTTGGTATATAGGTCGTCCTCCAAAATACAATGCAGTGCTGGGGTTTGGAGCCCTTACCCCAACATCCCCCCCATCCAGTCATCCTGACTCCCCTGAAAATGAAAAGACAGAGACCACATTCACTTTCCCTGCATCTGTTCAGCCTGTGTCCCTGCCCAGCCCCACCTCCACAGACGTAAGTAACTTGGGAAAAGCTCACTCTCTTTCTGAGAGCTTAAACTGGGGAAAACCGTTCTCATATGTTGTCTCCGTACCAACTGGCATCACCTTGACTAACCCTGGAACAGCAGTAATCCCTGCAGGACACTTTGTATGTCATGTAAGGCAGCTTCACCCTGGGCTCCCAGGTCCTTCCATGCCCCTGAGTTAGATACATCAGGAAGCTTAGAGTTTTTCAGAGTCAGACTTTGATCTGCTATGAAAATTCTCAGACAGTGTGGTGGGGTGGGGAGCTCAGCCCCTATAATGGAGAGGTGTGCAAGTTCTGTCATCAGTGTTTGGGGTTGAGGACTGTGAACAAGCAGCCCCTGTTTCATGCTTTGCATAGAATTCAAGAACTGGAATTTTTTTTTTAAAGTAAGTTTGTTCAGCAGAGTTGATCCGAAACAGGTTCCTGGTGAAGTGTCAGATACTAAGTACTCTTTCATCCAGAAACTTCAGGAGTGTGAACTAGTACTCCAAGCTTTTAAATGAGCCTTTATGAAGCAGTGAGTAGCTTCCCATTCAGTCATTTACTCAACAAGTACTTCAGCAATATTCTCCTGAGCAAGCTCCATTTTTCAGGCTGGGAACATACGGGGAGCAAAACCACCCCTCTGCCATCACGGAGCTCATACTCCATGGGAAGAGGCGGAGGATAAGCAAGTGAACATATATTATGTCAGGTAGTGATAAGGCTGTGAAGACAAATGAAACAATAAGGAGCATGGGGAGCTGTGGCAGGACGTTGCTGTTTTATGAAGAATGATGAGAGAAAGCCTCTGATAGGAAGTAAAGGAGCAAACCGTGGGAATTTCTAGGGGAAGAGCATTCCGTGCAGAAGGAATAGCAGCACAAGAACCCTGAGGTAGAAGTGTCATGGTGTGCTGGAAGAAAAGCAAGAAAACCAGGATAGCTGGGGCAGAGCAAGCAGTCAAGAGTGGTGGGAGATGAGACTGAGAGGTGGCAAGGCTGGTCATGCAGGGCCTTGCAGCTTTCACTCTGAGTGAGATGGGAGACCCCCGGAGGGTTTTGAGTAGGGGAGTAACATAATTTTTTTTTTCCAACTTTTTATTTTGAAAAATTTCAAACCTGCAGAAAAGTTGCAATAATAGTATAAAGAATGAATGTGTACACTTCACCTAGATTCACCAATTGTTAACATTTTGCCATATATGCTTCCCTCTCCCCCATACACATTCATACATATGCACACACACATACATTCACACACTCTTTTTTTCTGAAGCATTTGGGAGTAAGTTGCAAACACCATGTGAATCTTCAGTCTTAAATGTTTTAGCATATATCTCCTAAGAATAAGGATATTCTCTTATATACCACAATGCAGTTATCAAATTAAGGAAATTTAATATTGATATCATTTATATAATAATATATCTATATTCTGATTTCTCCAGTTGCCCCAGTAGTGGACTTTGTGGCACGTTTTTCTCCCTGCTCCAGGATCCAACCCAAGGCCACTCTTGACATTTATTGTCATGTTATTGTCTCTTTAGTCTCGTTTAACCTGGAACTGTTTCTCAGCCTTTCTTTTATGACATTGACATTTTCTGATAGGTTAGTTGCTGTGTAGCGTGTCCCTCCATTTGGATTGTGTGGTTGTTTTCTTGAGAGTAGATTCAGGAGATGCACTTTTACAGGAGCACTAAGTACTAAGTGATGATGGGTGTCTCAGTTCATCACAACAGGAGGCACATGATGTCAGTGAGAACCATTGTTGGTCATATTAACTTCCATCACTTGATAGTTTCACCAAATTTCTCCACTCATAAAGGTGCCCTTTTTCCTCTGGTGGAGATACCTCTGAGACTGTATGAATTACCCAGTTCCCCAACAAACTGTCAACCAGTGGTTTTAGCATCCTTTGATGATTCTGCATTGATTATTTTTAAGGTGTTTGCAAAATCAGCTTGGGTTTTAAAAGGATTGCTGTATGTGAAGTATGGGGAAGAGACTGTGGGAGGATAGGGAAACCAGTTAGGAGGCTGCTGCAATCATCCTGACAAAGAGATGATGATGACTCAGCCCAATAGCAGTAGAGATGGAGGAAAGTGATGGAATCTGAATATATTTTGAAGAGCCAGCAGGATTGGATAAGGGAGTATGAGGAAAAGACAAGAGTCAAAGACAAATTCAGTGCTTTTGGCCTAAACAGCTAGAAGGATGAAGCTGCCCTTTACTGAGGTAGGGAGGATGACATGAGCATTTTTGAGGAGGGAAACCAAGAGTTTCGTTTTGCATACGTCCCATTTCTTTTGTGAATTACATAGCTTATCTTTGACCATCTTCAGGTAAAATGACCCCTGGACTTGGAAGTTCTCAGAACTTACTAATGGTCCACCCCTCTCCAAAGAGTGAACATTTGGAGTTAAAAATTTTCTGACTTCACCTGTCCTGTTAATGAACACCAGGGGACTCTTATTTGCTGGCATCAAAGAGTGCCCCAATTTTTCCTCAGTTGAAGCATTGCCAGCTCATAGCTTCTTGGTAGAGCTCCCCATCCAGAGTGGGGCATGTATGCTGGGGAACAGATGATTTTGTGCTTGTGAGTCTCTTCCCTCTACAAAGTTGTTTTCTAGTTTTTTGGCTGAGGGGGTTTATGGTTTTCTTTCAGAGACTGTGCTCAGAGGATCCATTCAGGTCAAATCACAAACTAAAAGCTTCTGTCAAGTTTCATTTTAAAATGCAAATATTGTTCTTTTCAGAAATCTAAAAGGAAAAGAAAGCTTTTCTGAAACGGCTAAATATGTTCACAACCTCCTAAGTTAAACCCAATAGGATGGATTTCCTTTTTTTTTTTTTTTTTTTTTTAGATAATTGACTTCTACTTTTACAGTCTCCCAACAGTAGCAGTGATTAAAATCAACACACAGGGCTCTGTATGTTTGCTGCTGGGTAGCATAAGTCCCAGCAACATTAATTAAGCAGTAACAGTTGAGAGGCAGGCATTTCCTGGGGATCAATAACCATCCAAAAGGAGTTGGTAATACAAGAGCCAGCCAGACACTAATCCCCAGGATGTACCTTGTTGCCACTATCATCATTCTAATGAGAAGACATATAGACATGATTATAAAATTTTTTTAGCAAATGATGGCGTTGCAGTTGATATAGCTAGGGTGTTTCTAGAAAGTCTGTGTCCCCAGCTTCTAGCAAGGAATCATGGATCAGTCATCTTTCACCGTACCATTTGGTTTATGGTAATAGTTTGATCAGTCACCGAAGCATAAGCCTTTGAACTTGGTACGCTACCTCCATGAGACTTCCTCTGCTCACTGTAGGCAAAGAATCAGTTCTATATGGATGAAATATCTTGACATTTTATATTTATTTCTTTGGACAGTAGTTCTCGGTGTGGTCTGGGGTGTCCCTGAGACTCTTTCAGGAGATCCATAAAATCAAAACTATTTTCATAATAATCCTAAAATGTCATTTGCTGTTTTCACTGTCAGTCTCTCGAGAGTAAACAGTGGAGTTTTCCAGAGACTACGTGACGTGATAATGTCATCACTCTGTCACTAATGGAATGTGTGTCTGTTTGTTCTTGGGTTTTTAAAATTTTCTGATACACTAGTTTTGTAACTTTCTGTGAATCTATAGTTATTTAAAAATAAAAAGTTATAACCAAATTGTCCAAGAATTCCAGGAGCTTACTCAAGCCTCAGAGGCCAGTCCTACATCAAGAGAAAAGAGAGCTGGATAATCTGATGAATCCCCTAGCAGACCCCCGAGTTTGGCTTTTGTTGTTTCTGTCACTTCCACATGGTGTCGCTGTTGAAAACTGACCCCCACTTGGCCTCTTGGACTATGAATGGCCTCTTGCTCCAATGCTAGGAAGATCAGAAAACTGCCCAGGGTCCAGTGGCTTGTGAAGAGACTAAAGTCCCACTCCCTCCAGAGTTATGTTAAGCTAAGGATGCTCTGTGCTGAGATTGCAAGATCACACATACTTAGCCACTGTCCCCAGAGAAGATCCTGTATATTAGTGTGGTGGGTCCACAGAGGCTTCTGTCTTTGGTTGCTCCCTATGCCAGAATCAGCTCTCCCATGTCAACCATCTGGGCCTGGCATTGACCTTAGTGAATTCCTCTTGGGATCCCTGAGCACTTTCCTACCAACCGACATCATTCTGGACCATGTCAGTAATCGGAAAGATTGTAAACATGTCAGAGTCCAGGTTCCAAGAGGCTCCTTGACTTATAGCAATTTGGCCCAGTTTACCCTATGGGTATTTGGAAGAGCAGACTTGGTCAAGCCCAGAAAAGTTCGTGTCACTCCACTCTTTCCCCCCAGGCAACGGGGTAGCTTACATTGAGAGAACATGTAAGTCATTTGAGAACAAAAGATCTGCCCTCAAGTGACCTGCTGTCTCTACCCAACAGAACACAACTGACAATTTTAAATGGCAGCTTCTTTTGCTGAAGTTCTTCCTAACCAGTATCCAGCTGCCCTGCTACAAACACTTTCAGTAAAGTGTGAGACTTGCAAAAAAAATAAATAAAAAGTTTAAAAATTGTAATACAGTAAATATCAGTAGGTTTAACGAACATAAACAAAAGCTTTTTTGGATCCTTAATAATTTTAAGAGTGTAAAGTGTTCCTGACACGAAAAAGATTGAGAACTGCTGCTATACTTAAAAAAAAAAAAAAAAAAATCATTGCCATTGAGTTGAATTCCAACTTATAGCAACCCTGTAGGACAAAGTAGCACCTGCCCCATAGGGTTTCCAAGGCTGTAAATCTTTACAGAAGCAGACTGCCACATCAGAGCGGCTGGTGGGTTCAAACTGCTGACCATTTGGTTAACAGCCAAGCGCTTAACTACTGAGCCACCATGGCTCCTTGATGCTCTCCTTAACCAGGAGCAGTGGAAAGTGAGCGGAACTCTGTTTACCCTGACAAATGCCTCTGATTAAGATGTCCCGTTTGTCTCGTGTACTTCATCACTGATAACTTTATTTACAGTTCATGTAAAATCAACTCTGAAACCGTAACATGTTTATAAACTTAATAAAGATGCATACTTAAAACATGGGCTACGGTTCAAGGAAGACCAGCCCTGTCAAGGAGAAGACACCCCTCAGGCTGATTTTAAGAATGAAAGAAGAAAGACACGGTTAATCTAGGGACGAAACCTTGCGTCTTCTGGTGCCTAGAAGTTAAATTGTTGGGCTGCATTCTTGTGTGATATTTTTCACATGTGCTGAGTATCTTATTTACTGCCAGAAGTAACATTTCTTTATTAAGAAAGATTAAAATCCATCCACACTGTGATTATCTTATAACTGTTTGCAGCCCATTTTTTGGGCTGCCAGACAACCTAGCGAATTATAGAGCAAGTTTCCTTTTCTTTAGAGAGAAATTCTAGGTTTGTGAAGATATGTTCCTTCAGTGGTGGTGGTGATGGGTTTGTATGATAGAAATAAAGAACTGGGCATTGTTGTCTGTATCATTCCTTCCTGTGCAAAAGTTCTGTGTTAGGCCTTCTGGCGGAATAGCCCAGAAACCTAAAACAACACATTGAAAGTTAAAAAGGGTATAATCCAGGTGGTGGAGTTGACCTGCTGGGTAACCTCTGGTGCGTCCCTTCAGTCTTACCTTCACTTGGTGTCCTCATCAGAGGCATTGATTCTGTTCAGAAAACAGGCTGGAGATTGACTTGCTGGAAAAGGCCTCTTTAATAGCTCATTTCCTTTCTGTGTTCTCCTCTCCAAATTTGAAGTGGTTCTGCTTTTTTCTGATGGTGCCTTCTGTTCAGAGAGCTCCAGCAGACTTCCCTGAGTATAAAACTATCACTGATGGGGCAGGAGAGAGGCAGGCAGAGTAGACTGGGGCTGCTCTTCTTTTTCCATCTGGTGAAGTATTTTATGGGGAGGAATAAAGCCTCTCAGAATCCACGGTCCATTGAACAGCAAATGCCAAATACTGATTTTAAGAGAACGTTGTCAGCTCTTGCTTTGGCTTTTTGTGTTCTTCGTGTTAGAAAGCCCATATGAGTTTAATTTACTCCTGACTTAATCTCTTCCTGTTTGAACTTTCACTCTATTTTTCCTTCCTGAGCAAGTAAGTTTAGTAAGACTGCATTTCTCCTATCTTCTTTCCCAATCCTTCTAAACTCCCCCCACAATGATAGTTAATGAGAATTGTTTATATCACATTGTAAAATATTTTGATGAATGAATTTAAGTGTCTTTACACTTCCTGATTTTTGAGTTGAACTCTACCAAAATATAATAAATGCTGAGCTCTCACCTGTAAAGTTAATTTTTACCTAAGTGGCTGCAGAGCTTTCTGTAAACTGTACTTTAAAATTAAGAAAACTGTCCCCACTTGGGAAACCTGACTGTGTAGGGCAGGTGGAGGCTTTTGCCACTGGTAATTCCTGCTTTTCTTGCTATGACAGCTGAATATCCCAAAACATTTATATGCATCCAGAATGCGCATATCACCGTGGGAGCTTTGCCTTTTTTGCCCTTTCTCTAACCTTTCTTCTCCATTTCATAGGGTGATATCCATGAGGATTTTTGCAGCGTTTGCAGGAAAAGTGGCCAGTTGCTGATGTGTGACACATGTTCCCGTGTGTATCACCTGGACTGCTTAGACCCTCCTCTGAAAACAATTCCCAAGGGCATGTGGATCTGTCCCAGATGTCAGGACCAGGTACTGTGGGTCAGACACAAGAGGTGCTGAAGAGAAGGAAGGACAGCGTGGTCAGGTGGAATTCTATTCCCCTCTCATCTCGGGGAGTGCTGTAGTCTCTTCCGTCTCCCGTAGTCCTTCTCTGGGTCACCTCTTCCCTGTTCGTGCACAGCACTCTCACACAGCATTGGTTCCCTCAGAAGTTCTCCAACCTGTCCAGGAGGCGGTGACTCTGTGAACAGGTGGAGAGACCCTGCCTCTTTCCTTTTGTTTGAAATGATTCTTCTTACCTTGATCCTGAAAAGTCCTTAAGACTTTCTGCCTCATTTTCTAAAATTGGTCCAAGCCAAATATATGGTTTTGAAACTAATTTGGGAATAAAACCCTTAGAGGCAAGTGCCAAATTTATTGTTTAATTTAAATGACATCAGGTTCATTTTTAACCTCTGTTGGCATCAGGCTTAGAGAACTAACTGTAAACTGCTGTCTTGGTATTTCCCAGACTTGAGAGGCAAACATTAACTGTTGTAGTGTTTTCCCTCCTTCTCTGCTTGGTTTCTGTTCTCTTTTTCTGAACTTTTTCTCTTTCCATGTGTTCTTATGTTTTTATGATAAGTTGTCACAAGTCTTTTTTGGAAGTAGGCAAAATATAAAAAATAAATAAGCCCAGTAGCTCAGCAGGCTGTGGGATCTTGCTCACTTCTTAGGAGTCCTGACTTGAAAGAATTCTGGTTTTCCTCTTTTCGTCTTGGCACTCTCCTGCCTCTGTGATGCAGTAGAGACAGTTCTGTCTTTGTTCCCTTCCTGATGCTTCTTTGTGACACTCTGATAATTTTGTAGACAGGGTCTAGATGGTATCCTAGTATTTAGAAGTGATATTTAATTTCCTTGGTCAGACTGTCTTTGAGGAACATATAAAGCTAAAATTGAGATAGGCAGCCCATGTCAAGTCAGGGATGAAACGCCAGTGGCTCCTGCCATGATGCTGACTTGTAGCTTTAGTGTTGGTAGTTCTCGCTGTCGGGAGGGGTTGGAGTCGTGTGGCACATATGAGAAGATAAGATGAACTGCCTGGGGATGCTCAGACAAGTCCACCCTCTTCTAAGCCTGGGCTCAAGTGGCTTGGTTCTTCCTGCCCTTGAACCTCATTCTCCCAGGCTGACATCTGGAACTTTGTGGCCTGGAAACTATAGACCAGGGTTCTACAACACGACTACCTTGAGTATGTCGATTTTGTCTGCCAGTAGCCATAGAAACCACTATTTGCTTTGTACATAGGGAACATGTGTTTCTACCTCCTTGTCAAGGTAAAATTCTACAATCTTTTCAGATGCTGAAGAAGGAAGAAGCAATTCCATGGCCTGGAACTTTAGCAATTGTTCATTCCTATATTGCCTACAAAGCAGGTAAAGAATTACCCATACTCCTTTTTTTGTAAGGCTCCCTTTGTTTAAAAAAAAAAAAAAAATACTGGAAGGCAGTATTTGTTTCGTTTTCAAAAGGAAATTTAAAGCGAAAAACTTTTTATTGAATGAAGTGGAAAGCTTATGTAGCACTTTCTTGGGGAGGAAAACAGAGTGATGCATGAAGCCAGGCCCAAGCCACGGAGCGTTTTCTTAGCATACCTATTCTTATAAAAAGGGAATGCCGGGGCGGGCAGGTCCTGCACAGCAGCTGTGGGACTCGGGTAGCTTTCGGGAAATATATCTTCTTGGGTAAGCTTCCTGAGCACAAGGGCCCTTCCAAAGAATTTATTGTTAAAAACTATTCCTGTTTTTTTCAGCAAAAGAAGAAGAGAAACAGAAGTTACTTAAATGGAGTTCAGATTTAAAACAAGAACGAGAACAACTAGAGCAGAAGGTGAAACAGCTCAGCAGTTCTATAAGTGTAAGTAAACCTTATGCCTTCAGTAATACATAGATACATAGATGCATGGATGTAGAACTTTCCATGTACATACCATGTGTCTCGGTGATGCAAACAGTTAAAGCGCTTGCTAGTAACCGAAACATGCCTTGGAAGAAAGGCCTGGCAATCTGCTTCTGAAAGTTCACAGCCTTGAAAACCCTATGGAGCGCCATTCTACTCTGCACACATGGGGTTGTCATGAGTTGAAATCTACTCAGTGGCAGCTGGTTTATGACATAACAGAACATGTGTCTCCCCAGGGCTAATGCAAGTCCGTCAGTTGCCATGATTGATTTGGGCAGGCGCCAAGTTTGTCTTCCAGTTAGAGTTCCACCTTCAGTGGCAGGTGGCCAGTTGGTATATATATGGTACCTTAGCCAAGCTCTGATATACCTTCTTGCTTTGATCTGAGAGAGGATTTTCAGTTTGTAGGTTGAAGAGAGAAAGTGGCAGCTACAAACTGTTCCTTATTTCAGTATAGTGTAGCCACCACCCCTGTGTTTGGGAGGAGTGTAGGGCCTCACCAGATGCTGGACAGACACAGACCAGGTCCCCTCATGTTATTCTTTCTAGGCACTGGAGCTAGTGGGTCCATCTGTATGACTCTTCCCTCCCTCCCTTTCTTCCACACCATCTGATTACACTCGCAGGTTTTCTTGACTGGTCTGACGAAGAGGGGTTTCTAGAGACAAGTATTGGAAGTAAATACTGCTCAGCCCGACCTTTCAAGGGGGGAAGGAGGGTTGTATCAGCAGCAGGGATACACAGGCTTTTCCTGATAGAAGCAAGTTTTCTGTTGAGTAGGTCACTCTTGATGGAATGAGGTGGCCTCAGCCCTCACAGGCACCAGGTGGTGTCTTGGACTTGGTGGTAATTGACTGCCCCACTCATCTGCTTTCTCTTCCTCATTGTACCTACCCGTAGCGTGTAGGTTTAACACCTCTGCCTGAAGCAGAAGCCAGCAGTATGGGAGGCCAAGGGACAAGGCTACAAGCCCATGACTGAGAAGGTTCTGTTTGCTGCAGTCCTTTGGCCGTGGACTGACCTTGATTCTCCTAAGCCTCACTGGCCTGCTCCTAAATTCTCACAGACTGAATGATCCCCAGTGGGCCCAAATTGAATCCAGACATCACTGGACATCCAGACATCCTGAAGGCCAGCCATTAGCATGGCAGAAGCATACCAAAACCTGCCTACACCAGCTTCAGGGCAGCTGTGGGAACTTTTCTTTCTTTCTTTCTTTTTAATTTTGTGGTAGCACTGTCATAACAAGAGTATAGCTTGTTAGCATTTTAAGTCCTGGTGTCAGGTGGAGTTGGCTTTTAAACCACTCACTTGCCCCTGTCCTTGCCTCTTGGGCCTCCTTCCCTTGGGCAGTAGCACGCACTTCAGTGTATAGCGGAGCAAAGGTCTGGGCTGCACACTAGCCAGCAGGGGTCCTTTTACGTGGTATGGGGGGAGCTCCTCTCTCAGGGCTGCCAAGCCTGCTGGAAAGCAGCCAGTTCAGTCCCACTGTCCCCCTTCTTTGCTGCAGAAATGCATGGAAATGAAGAATACCATCCTAGCCCGGCAGAAGGAAATGCACAGCTCCCTGGAGAAGGTAAAACAGCTGATCCGCCTCATCCACGGCATCGACCTTTCCAAACCTGTAGACTCTGAGGTCACTGTGGGGGCCATCTCCAATGGCCCGGACTGCACCCCCCCTGCCAACGCCGCCACCTCCACGCCGGCCCCCTCCCCCGCCTCCCAGAGCTGCACAGCGAACTGTAACCAGGGGGAAGAGACTAAATAACAGAGCCCCGCTAGGAGAAGCCACGGGATCCCGGCAGCAAGGAGCAGCAAAATACTGAAGCCTCTAGAGAAGCAAAGCCGGATTTCTTCTGGAAAGTACAGAATTCTTTTGGTTCTTTGGTTCCAGAGAGAGAGAAGATGCTTGTGCCAGGTGGCACCAGAGTTTGCCAATTGATCCTTCTTATTCTGTGTGTACATGCAAAGATTGGACCATGTTACATGAAATAGTGCCAGCTGGAGGTTCTTTGCCAGCACCATGCCAAGTGAAATAATATATTTACTCTCTCTATTATACACCAGTGTGTGCCTGCAACAGCCTCCACAGCCACGATGGGTTTGTTTTTGTTTTGTTGGGTGGGGAGCAGGGATGGGCGGAGGGAGGAGAGCAGGTTTCAGATCCTTATTTGCCGAGCCGTTTGTTTAGGTAGAGAAGACAAGTCCAAAGAGTGTGTGGGCTTTCCTGTTTCTAAACGTTCACTACTATAAAACCAAAAAAAAGGAAATTGAGATTTAACCAATCCCAGTGCCCAGAAGAGGTATGGGGAGGGGATGGGGGGGACAGGGGGTGGGGAAAGTATATCAGATAAGCAGTATTTAATATTATCTGGAGTGGAGTGTAGTGCAAGGGAGATGTACCCCAAGAATAGCCACTAGGTCTTCTCCCAGAGCACGCCGCTCCCCAGCTCCCCACCACGGGTGCCCCTGACTCCCGAAGCCTGAAGCCTCGTGCTCGCCCGCCCCTTCCCTCCTTCGGTGGAGTGGCGAGTATCCCTGTGGACGACCCAGTCACCTTCCCTCTCCAAGAACAAGCAGAGCGGGCCGCCACTGCCCTCACTCGAGGCAGGGAAGGAGGGTGTGTGCCTCGAGGAAGGAAAAAAGGTGGATCAGTGATTTTACTTGAAAACAAGCTCCATCCCTTTTCTATATTTGTAAGAAGAGAAGATCCCGAGTGCAGCAGCACGCGACCCAGGTGTGTGTGAATTGAATGGAGACATTTTTTTTTTTTCCCCTCTTAATTTTTGTTTTTGTTCATTTTCTTCTTTAAACAAAGTTTTATTTTGTTGTTTATTTTACTTTTTTGGTAACAAAAACTAAACTAAGGAATAGAAAAGCTGTTTTTCAGGCTGACAGCCCAGTTAAGGGTAGTTGAGACCTTGCATGGTAGAATAGGAATCCTAGTGTCAGTGAGGTCCAGTGAGTCTTTGTGAGTCCTTGTGTCATCGTTTGGGGCACTGTTTTTTTATGCAAGGGCAAAAATCTTTGTATCTGGGGGCAAAAAAAAAAAAAAGAACAACTTTTTTTTAAATTAAAGAGGAAAATAAAAGATATTGAGGTCTTCCTAGTGTTACTTAAATTAAGATCAAGGTAAGAAACATTGTAAAAAAAAATTACAAAAGTGCTATTTGTTTCCTAAAAACAGTGATTTCTATTAAAAAGGTGTCAGAACTGGAGAAAATGCTGTGTAGTTATAATTTTTTAGCACAGAACCTGCTGATCATGATAACATTTTGCTGTGTTTGTGTCTCAAGACTGGTGGGCTAGTCTCCATGATTTCTGATCCTACAGACGGCTGCAGCCCCAAATGTAGTGGTGGAGCTCTTCTCACCCTCCTCCCTTCTCAGAAAAGACTGTCCTCTCTTCTTGGTGCAGGGATCTTGTCTCCTTCTCCTGTTTTTGAAGCCCAGATGGAGTGTGGATGGTATAAGAGGCCCAACCCATTGTCTCCTCAGTCCAGTAGATTTTGCTAGAGCAAAAGGCTGGTGCCTAGATAAGATCTCTTCCTTTGGTGCTGCTCTCCGTCTTTCAGCCACCAGCATTATGAGTGCCTGGGGACAGCCTGGAGGGAAGTGGGCAGTGATGCTCGGGTGCCCATGCATCCTGGCCTAGTGGGGGTAGGGGCAGGGGGCAGGCTGGCTGCAGCAGCCCTTGGTGCTTAGAAAGAACAAAGGAGGAGTGAGTTGTCTTGAGCGTACACAGTGTCTCAGAGACAGAGAGTCCCAAGGTGGTCTTTGTGTCTGTCTTGCCTTTGAAGAGAGGTCAGAGTCTCCAGATGCTTCCTCTGCTTGCTGGCTGCAGGGCACCAGAGATGGAATTTACTCCACTCTGCCCACCCACAAGCTTCCTGGGTGACCCTTGGCTGGAATCTCTGTGCTTGCCTTTGCTTGGCCCATTGTGGCCACTTTCCTTCTTGAGAAAACCCGGGTTCTGAAAGGCTCAGACCGTTTCTAACATCTTACCTTGTGGGAGATTGTATCAGATGTGTGCTCCCGCTGGAGATCTTTGCTGCTCCTTGCATGGCCGTGGCTGACAGGAGGGAGGCAGAGGATCTGCACCCCAGCCCTACTGCAGCATCTCTCCCAAGCCCACCCCCACCCCAGCAGTGGGAGAGTTTAGGGGTGCTGAAAAGGTCCCATTCGTTTCTCCCCCACCAAGTTAGGCCCAAAGAAACAAAGATGGAGCCTGAAAAACACAACAAAGAAAGACACTTTCTAGAGTAAAACATGTTTCATTCATACCAGCCATTTCTGTTCCTCCTCCTGGGGATGTTAGAAGAAGGAATTAAGAGTTTGGCTGGACAGGCCTCCAAGGCTGGCCCTGGCTGCCAGCTTGGATGAGGCGGACAGAGAGGAGCCCCCTTCTCATTCAGAAACCAAGGTGTTGTGCCTTGGCAGATGCCTGGACTAGATGGAGGAGGAGTTAGCAGCAGTTCAGAGGCCAGCTGCACACTGCACACCCATTCTTGGGCTCTCCCATTGACTTGTCTGGGCCCATAGGCTGGGGCTTGCCACATAGTACCTATCTTTTCTTGAAAGAAGTTGGATAGCTGTCATCAGCAGAGGCCTTTGCTCAGAGAGGAGCTGCTTTAGGATTCTCAGGTGTGGGGGTGGGGCTAGTGTTTTCCCTGCTGATATGAGCAAAGCATGACCTTGCCTATTCTAGGACTGGTTGAGATACGGATTCTTCCCCAAGATCAGATACAAGAGATTCTGTAACTCAATTAACATGGAGTACAAGATGCAGCCCTGCCCCCAACCCCATATTCTGGACTCAAATTCCAAAACACTGCTTTACTGCAAAGACAAGGCTCTGGTCACTCAGTCAATGTCTTGCTCCTTCACTGCCGTCTCAAGAGAAGAGCCTCTCTTTGCCTGCCCAGACCTGGGATGGCTGCCACCACCTGAGACACACACTCATGACAACCCCACCCTGGCTGCCTCCAGCTCCTTCCTCCTCCTTCCCTTCTGCTGCTCTTTCTCAAAGCCCCAGAGTTTAGCCACTCTTACAGACGTCTTTATGGAGTCCCTGGGGGGGCGCAAAAAGATTAAGCACTGGACTACTAGTCAAAAAGTTGAACCCACCCAGAGGTGCCTTGGAAGACAGGCGTAGCCATCTGCTTCTAAAAGGTCACAACCTTGAAAACTCTATGGAGCAGTTCTACTCTGCACACATGGAGTCGCTGTGAGTCGGAATTGACAGCAACCAGCCACAGCCGTCTCTGGTGCCAGCCAGAAACCTGAGACCAGCTGACTTTCTTTCAGTCAATTCGGAGGCCTGGGAGAGGCAGGTCTGGGGTTGGGAAGAGGGTGCTCGCAGTGCCCTTGACTAGGAATCCTCCTTGTTGGTCCCGTGGGTCAGGCGCTGGGAGCCGGGAGCAGCGAGGTCATGTTGCTGTCATCTCTTTATTTGTGCCGCCTGCAGGCCCTTTTCCTCTGTGAAGCCTGCTGAGTCTTGTCTCACCTCCACTGAGCTCACCCAGAGTCTGTCTGCCTGCCTTATCAGGCCCTTTGGGGCAAGCCTGCTGGTTGTACCTGGCAGGGGGAGCCAGTTCGGGGCCGCCCCACTGGGGCCTCCCCTGTGTGGGGCCCGCCTCTAGAGCCTACAACCTGGCCATAGGTGGCCTCCAACTGCACCATCCGAGTGCCTGCTTTCCCTGCAGGCCTGCCCTTCTGTCCTGCTTCTTCACCCACTCTCTGAAGTTCTTGGCTCAGGCTCAGCCCACAGCTCTTTCCAGCCTAGCACCTCCCTCCATGGCTCTCCCTGGGAGGGAGGGCAGCTGAATTTCCAGATCACCAAGTCTGCGTGTGCCATCATCTCTGTAACCATCTCTCTGATACTTTCTCTCTGGGGGCCACACAGCTGATCCCCAACTCACAGGCACTCTAAGTGGTGTCTCCATTCCCTTTTAGGGTGTGGTCTTTCATATCTATCCAAAGGGCTTAATTTTGGAGCTTTTTACCGCAGGGGCAAAAGGTTATTTGGGTCCTGGAGCCAATGGGACCCAGGTACATTTTCCAGGCCCTGGGTTTCCAGATCCTGTGGTTGATGTTGGATGAGGCAGCTTAGCTCTGGGTAAATGTCTGGGCCTCACCCCACCCCTCAGCTGGGCACCCTTTGCAGGAAACAGGAGTCTCATTTTCACCCTGACTTACAGCCTGTCCTCAATGTCAGCTCCTTTCCCAGGAGGGAGTAGGAGGCCCCTGGGAAGATTCCTTTCTGGCCGTCCCACCAGTGAAGTGAGGGGGGAAGCTGAAGGTGAGAACTCTTAAAAATAGCTCGTCAAGGGAGGGCAGGACTCACAGATTTTGTTTTGCGCTCCACCCCCACCCCGGCCCCTCCTCACTGAGGACACTACGCTCACCCACAGCAGCAGCCCTCAGCCCCTGCCCCTCCACCCGGTGTGGTTCCATCCTCAGCCCAGGGTCCCCTACGGTCAGGCACGGCAGGACAGGTACGGCAGGACGGGGCAGGCCTGAGGTCAGTCAGCTCTGAGGAGGAAAGAGCCAGCCAGCCCCAACCCTGTCTCTTTTGTCCACGCCCTTTGTGATTTCAGTCTTGGTAGAACTTGTATTTGGAATTTTGTGCTTCAAAGTTTTTGTTTGTTTGGTTTTTGTTTTGAGGGGGTGGGGGGATTACAGAGCAGCTGATCAATTTGTATTTATTTATTTTAACATTTTACTAAATAAAGCCAAATGAAGTCTCTCGGCCTCATGGTATTGGGTTTGGGGCAGGGAGGGTGGGTAGGACAACTGCAGGGCTAGCTACCGGCCGCCCTCAGCTCACGCTTTTGGGAGGGACCCAGCCCCTCCTGTGACAGGAGCCAGATGTAGCATGCCCCAGAGAGCCCTTGATCCCCAAAACGAGGAACATGAAAGAAATTTTTTAAAACTTTAACTACAAAAAAGGTGTCAAGAGCTGAGATGGGGGAACCAGCCCCAAACCAGATGGGGCAGGGCCAGTCGGAAAGTAGCAGCAAGGGGAGGACCCCAGGACCCACCCACAGATGCCCCCTCCCTTCCAGCTCTTCCCATAGAAACCCTAAATAAATAGCAGTGATGGTTGGAGGGGGTAGGTGGGGCGGCAAGGCTGCCCTGAGCCAAAGTGAAGGAGCCCCAGCCTCGAGAGGGTCATGCGGAGCTTCGGGACTGCTGCAGGGCAGTGAGGTACTTGAGGGCAGCAGCCCCATAGCGGCGGGACAAGTCCTGGTGGAATTCATCCTTGAGGGCCTGCAGGCAGTCACGATAGGCGGGGCTGGAGCGGAAGCGGGAGATGTCAAGGCTTGGCGCGTGGGGCATGTGGATGGTGAAGGCCTCGGGCAGCACCAGGAACTCATATTCCTGCCAGGGTGGGGCAGAGGAACGGTTGATGCTGGGCTGGGGGAAGACTGCAGCTCTGTGCAGTGGGGAACCCTGGGAGCCAAAACGGGCCAAAGGACGGATGATTCTAGTTGTACAAAGGGAGAATTTTCTAGGGGTGCAGCCCAGTGGGGCAGTGTGCCCTGCAGAGATGGAGTGAGTTCCCTGTACCTGGAGGTTTTCAAATCAAAGCTGGAGGCAGCAAGGCGCCCTCCTCACCTGTGCATCCAGCTCCACGATGTGGGCCACCTTGTTCCAGCCAAAGCCCACAAAACGGGAGTCATAGCGGGGACATTCGCGTGGTACCACCACATATGGCTCATAGTTGGCTGCCCACTGCACTCGGTATGGGGCCCGAGCCTCCCGCCAGCGGGCATAGTCTGTGGGCGCGTGACCCCGGGGCCATACGTCGTACCTGTGGAGCAGAACACAGAGGGGCGCTTGTGGGTCCTGGAGGCAAGTATGGGGAAATACAGCTGGCAGAGTAGTGGTCTCTCCTACCTGAAGGTGTAGAGAGAGCCGGCGTCCAGCAAGGCGAGCAGTTCAGCCTTGGAAGTGGGAAAGCTGAGGCGGTAGTGCGGGCTCTCGAATGCTGGCACAACCAGAGCCACCTTCCGCTGGCTGCCCAGATCCAGCTGTTTGATGGAGGCCCTGAGGAGGGAGCGTCCATGAACAGGAGAGAGGAGGACTCTGCCTCCAGCACTGGGCCCTTCCTTCAAGGAAGAACCCTTCCTTCAAAGGAAGAACCCCTCCTTCAAAGGACATCTCACCCTGACACCCGGTATAAGATAGATACAAGTGGAGTAGATACCAGTAAATCTGCTTGAAGGAGATCCCAGCCTCCCCTACTCTCCTAAGGCAGCCCAGAAAAACTATGTGGACCCCCCGGCCCTAATACCCCACTTTACAGAGGACACTGAGGCCCAGAAAGGAGCAAGGACATATGTGCCTGAGGTCACAGGATACGCCCTCACCTCGTCCACATCCACCCCACATGCTATCCCTCTCACTCCCTCCTCAGGCCCACCTGAGGTAGCCGTACAGGGAGTAGGCAGGCAGGAAGTCAATGTCACTGAGGAAGACGTAGGACGTGAGTGCTTGGGCCAAGGCCACATTGCGAAGATGGTTGACAGGGTAGAGGGGACCCTCACGGTACACCACATGGTAGGCCACATTGCTCCGGGCAGAGAGCACCATCGAGGCCTCCACGAAACGCAGGAACTGCTGGGTCTCTGCATCTGTCAGGTACAAGGCCAGGCTCATGGGGCCCGGCCAGTGGCTGCACAGGGCTTCCAGCATCTGCAGGCTGGGATGAGGGGGGTGGTCAGCCCAGGTCAGCCTCTCTCCCACAGGAGCCCAGGGATGGCAGCAGTCCTCCCCTAAGTTAGCTGCTGCGGGCACCCCCTCAGGTGACTTACTGAGTACTTGGCAAGCCCCTTTGGAGCTGGGTCTTGCTTAGTCTTCACAACTACCCCACAAGGTGAGTACTTTCTCATCCTATGGATGAGAAAATTGAAGGCCAGAGATACTAAGACTTGCCCACAGTCCCATGGCTATTGACGGACAGTTCTGGGTATCTGAATGACTTCAAAGCCCAAGCTGGCTCCACCGTGTGCTTCCAGTTTCTGGGACCCCTTGAGGGACAGGCAGCTCGCTACCACACCATCAGGCAGTGAGAGCTCTTCCTCCTACTAACCCATGCTGTGTGCCCTGGGACTGCCCTCAGCACCCTCACCGGTCCATGGAGAGCTGTGCCACCAAGGTGACATCATGGGCCTCGGACGGCAGCAGGTCAAGGGGCAGGAAGGTGAGGTGCACGCGGTGCACAGTGAGCCACTGCTGCTGGAACTCAAAGCAAGCGTCTTCCTCGTCCAGTTGGGCCAAGGCCTGCTGCAGCTGGGGGGAGAAGGAGGAGGACCAGGGCTGGGGCAGGAGGACATGTCACCCGAGACAGTGCTGGGGCCTGCCAGAGTAGAGAGGGGCAGGGCCTCCCAAGACTAGGGAAGGTGGCTCCGTCTCACCTGCTCGGCCCGAGGTGGAGGCTGGCTGGGGCACCCGAAGAGTTCTCTCCGCAGTAGGTTCCCATCGTACTCCAGGAAGGTCAGGTAGAGGTTGCGGAAGAATTGCACGTGCTTATTCTTCACCCGCAGTTTCTTTGGCGAGTTCCAGTGGATCACCTGAGCCCAGGGAGGGTGTCGGTGGGGTGGGGGCAAGGAGCAGGAGTCCCCATTCTTCTCCCCCCAGCCCCCTGGCCCCACTCACCTTGAGGTCTGACGCCTCAGAGTAGCAATGCTCAGCCAGTGTGTGGTCCGACAGCTGCACGTTCCAGATGCAGGGTAGGAGCAGGACCAGCCCTGGATGCTCCTTGATTACGGCGTTGAAGATGTCCTGGGCAGGGATGGCTGTCACACATCCAGCCCCAAGCCTGCCCCTCACCCTCCCAAAGCTTCCCCCAGACCTGGTCGGCCAGAGAGGTGGTGGACAGGGTGAGGAGCAGCCGCTGAGCCGTCACCTTCCACATCTGCTCCCAGCCAGCCTCCCGAAGCCGGTCCAGCCGCAGGAGGATGACGCCTGCCGATGGTGAGAGGGTGTCATGCCCACCCAGGGACAACACAGCTCCTGGGGGGCAGGGGGCATGAAGGTGTCTCTAGAATGTTATTTTTTGACTTACTGATATTTTCTGACTGTTAAGACATGATCATGGACTACCTCTGTAAATAATCTTCTTAGGGGCTGAAGGGGAGCACCTCCCCAGCCATATTCTCACACTCAGTCATTCTAAGGCTGATACAATCATCCCCATTTAATAGATGAGGAAAACTGAGGCTTGGAGGGACCAACCAACTTGGCCAAATTCATGTAGCATGTAGAGTCAAGGTTGGAACTGTTTTCTGGCTATTCATCCAGTGTTCTTTCCATAACACTATTCTTCTGGGGCCGGGGGGGCTTCCTAGCATTCTGTTTCCTGCCCAGCCTCTGGAGCCCAAGGACCAGCAGCCCACCCCTCCTGCCCCGGCTCCCCCCCCCCCCCCCCCCACTGTCCCCACCTGTGTTAAATCCCCTGCCTAAGGCAGGCCAGGGCCTGTGATTCTTCCAGAGGTTGCCCAGATACCAGTTGCTCTGGTTCTCCACAAGACCAATCATCTGCTTGTCTGAGAGGGGAGGGCACGAGGAAGCTGCCTGAGGCTGCCACAGGACCTCGGCAGAGGGGTCCTGGACAGGCCAGGGATGGGGACTAGCTGGGGCGGGGGTCCCTGGCCTCTCACCAGAAAAGTGAGCAAAGAATGCCCAGAGCTCTGCGATGTCAGAGGCGAAGGTGATGTCCGTGTCAAGGACAATGACACGGGCCAGGTCAGGGGGCAGGGCATCAGGCAGCACTAGCTTCAGGAGCCCATAGAGGCCAGAGTAGTGTGTGTTGGGGATCCAGGAGACCTGGGACTGTGGGAGTAAAGGGCAGGCCATGAGGTTAGCAGAGCTGTGCCATCGAATGCCAGCACACACTCGTCAGGGGACAGAGTGGGAGGGAGGGGTGAACCCCAAGTGGGATGAGGGATCTGGGCTTCAAAAGATGTGACGGGATGGGGGAGGGTCCCAGGCAGCTCTGACCACTGGGGGAGAAAGAAGATGAAAGGACACTTCGGAGGAGGAGAGCAGAAGCATCAGGGCTCCTGCCTGGAACTCGTTGGCGTTGTAGAAGCTGACCCGGACAGCAGGCACCATCCACGTATGGAAGAGCGTCTCCAGGATGTTTCTGGCCACGTCATCAGTCACCAAGTGGAGGTGCAGAGGATTTTTCCTTTGAGGTGGACAGAGGAGGAGGTCTGAGGGGCCCCAGCAGGAACAGCACGGCCAGCCTCCACCCCGAGGGGCTCAGAGGTGGAAGCACTGTCTTCTGCAGGACGTATCCATCCCCAGCTCAGCAGTCTCACCACCACCCTTCAAGGGAGGAAGAGGACACTGTCCCCATGTCACAGATGGGGTAGTTGAGACTCTGAGACCCAGAGACTTGCCTAAGACTCTGTGCCTTTCCCCACTTCTAATCCTCCTCAACCAGGGAAGGATTATGCAATAGGCAAGGTAAGCAGAGGCTTACTTGTGCTTACTAATCTGTAGTGAATACATGGGCTTACTTGTTTCTTACTAATCTGTAGTAAACAGTTTCACATGGGTTTCACCACATCAAAGATGTGATGAAAAACGTGAAATTGTTCACTAGATGTGGTGAAAAAACATGAAATTATTCACTACAGATTAGTAAGTAAGCACAAGTAAGCCCATGCTTCCCGTGCTCACTGGATCATTGGTCCCTGTCAGGTACGGTAAATGTAAAAACAGGCTTTGATTCTATAGGAAGGTGCTTTGGGGTTGGGAGAGAGACAGATGCCTGCCATTCCTAGAAGGAGAGTCTTTGATGTGGTGAAAACGTGGAATTGTTCATTACAGATGATCTGGTAGGCAAGGTAGGCAACATGCTTACCTTGCCTATTAGATATCCCGTCCCTGTCCCCCACTGACACCTGGCTGTACCTGTAGAAGAGCATGGACTTCACCAGGGTGATGACATCTCGGCTGGAGTTATAGCCTGCACACACGATGGCCACATGCAAGAGCTGAGGGGGAGACACCGAGGTCGGCAGCCATCCCTCTCCTCCACTAAACGGTGAGGACCCCTGGTTGAGCTGGCCTGGCCTAGGGCAATGGTAGCCCCACTCCAGGGTCAGAACTAGGGAAGAGAGAGGAGGGGCGGGAGTCCACACCCCTCACTTTACAAATGGGGAAACAGGCTGGGAGCAGGAGTAGGGTAAATTCTAGGCTCCTCCAGCTGGCTGGTCAATGCACGAGCCGACACCGGGTGTTGTGACTCCTACAATGGTCAGGCTGGGCCCGGGAGGCCGGGCTAGGGACGTGGAGCCCTCGGGGTTCACGCCACCAGGGGCCGCGCGCACCTACCTCGCACTTGGGCTGCAGCGACCGCAGCGGGACGCAGGCCGAGCGATTGTGGTCCCACGTCAGCTCTCCGTCGAGTGAGGCAGATCCGCGAAGCCGCCCGTCTGGGGGGACATGTGGAGTCAGCGGGTAGGGCAGGAACCCGGGGCCCTCCGCTCGCCATCCCCGCTCACGGCGCTCACATTCCAGGTCCCTGCCGAACAGGAAAAATCCGACCAGCAGCAGCAGCAGCAGCAGCGCGGCGGCCCCCAGCGCCCGGGGGCGCCCTCGGGGTAGCATGGCCGCGTGCAGGGGCGCTCAGGACCGGGTGTGCCCCCGGGCTGCGAGCTCCATCGCAGGCCCTAGGAAGTGAGCAGGGAGAGATGAGGGTCAGCCTTGGGCGGCGAGGCCCGACGGCCGCCCGTCCTCGCTCCCGCGCTGCGTCGCCACACTCACCTGCTCCAGCGGTCGGGGTCCCGGCCCCGGCCCAGCTCTTCCCGCGGCCTGCGGGGTGCGGGGAGGGGCGCGAGGCGCGGACTAGCCCCATCCCAGCAAGAGCCGGCCCCGCCCCCAACCTGGGCTCAGGTTTCACCTCCGCTTGGCTGAGCCCAAAGGGGCGGGGAGACCCCGGGGGACTGACCCCGCCCCTGCCCGGGCAGCTAACACCATTCCCTGCCAGAGAGGAACCTGGGGAGCCCCCTCCCTGGGCTGAGTTTCCCACCAAGACTGGGAAAATGGCTGGACTTCACCAGGGTGACGACACCAGGAAGGCCCAGTCCCTGTTACCTGCTCTCGAGCCCATCCCCCTCTTCCCAGCTCTGGGGCCCGGCCTCCTCCTCTTAATCGCCCCTGGAGGAGGGGCCCGTGACCCCAGCCGGGTATCAAAGAGAAGGTCGGAGCGCAGCGGGGCTAAGGGGGAGGGGGCTGGAATGCAAGGCCTCAGGGTTCATGAGCACCTGCTCTGGCGACGGGAGGCGGAGCCAGCCAAGACCTGCCCGGGAGCCACCGAACACCTAGAGCCTCAGCACCCCAGCCCAGGTGGCCCAGCCGGCGGCGGCCCCAGCGCGGTGGGAACAAAGCGGCCTTGTGAAGTTGTGAAGGTCGCCTCCCGCCCGAAAGCTAGCAGGGGCCACTCTGACTCGGGTGGCTGGGCGCGGCTGGGGATCCCGCGCCTTCGTCGGGACCATCGGGACTGTGCCCCACACCCCCGCCTGCCTGGGTCTCTTCCTCTTCCTGCCCCTCGAACTCTACAGCTGGCCCCAGCGTCGCCTCTGGCCCTGGACTGGCTGGTGGACGATCTGGACCGTGAACTAGAACAGCGATGGCTGACTGAAGGCTCGGTGCCAGGCTCAGTGTTAAGGGTTGGACCTCCCTCATCTCAATTAATCCTCAGGGTAGGCCTGTGACACAGGCACAGTTCTCCCCCAGACTGCTGAAGTGACCTCACAGACAAAAACACCCTCTGGCCCTTTGCAGTCCCAAGTATCCCTTCTGTTATGGATTGAATTGTGTCCCCCAAAAAATATGTGTTGTAAATCCTAATCCCTATACCTGTGGTTATAATCCCATTTGAGAATGAGTTTTCTTTGTTGTGTTAAGGGGCCATATCAGTGTAGGGTGTGTTTTAAAGTAGTCACCTTTGAGATATAAAAAGAGCAGATTAGGACAGATAAGTAAACAGAGATGGGGGAAGATAGATGCCAAGCCACATGAATATCAAGCGACAGAAGCTCAGAAAAGACAAGGACCTTCCTCCAGAGCCGACAGACAGAGAAAGCCTTCCCCTAGAGCTGACACCCTGAATTTGGACTTCTAGTCTCCTAAACTGTGAGAAAGTAAATTTCTGTTGTTAAAGCCACCTGCTTGCAGAATTTTTGTTATAGCAGCACCAGATAACTAAGACACCCTCTCATGCCCTGCCCTCCACCCTGCAGAGACAGCCTTCTTGCCTGTCCTCTGTTCCTCCTTAAGTGTTTTTGCCTGGGACTTGCCCTTGACATTCCTTCTGCCTGGAATGCAGACCCTCACAAGGCCGGCTCCTGGCTCCTCCAGTGACATCCTATGTTTATTCATCCCTGTTTTCTTCCTACCACCAACCACCATCTGAACTTGTTTACTTGTTTATTGCCTGTCTCCCCACAAGAATTAAGCTGTGGGGGAGACAGGGACCTGTCTATTTTGTCCTGCACCGGGTCCTCAGTGTCTAAGCAGGGACCGACACATAGCCAGTGCTCAGTAAATGTGTGCTGAAAGTGAATGGGAATGAGAGCCTGCACTCCATACACTCAGCTGGGCCTCAAAGGGACTTGGAAAGGGACTTAGACAGCATCCTTTCCCCTAACTTCTGGCTATAAAATCTGAGGGCCTGAGAGGCCCCCAAAAAGGCTGTGGATGAACAGCCTAGCCTGACGCCCCTAAGACTCCTCAGTGAGGCCTAGGTGCCTTTCTAAGGGAGAAGGGGGCTTGCAAGGAAGGTCCAACTCTGGACCTCTGGAGGCCAGGGGGGTAATGGTTGCTATGGAAACTGAGGGCGGCTCTTAGTGTATCTGGGAGTTGTGAGGAGATGGGGATATAAGAGGGGGCACCCAGGCATTGGAGCTTTGAGCCTCCAGGCCCCCTGATCCTCATCTCCAGCCTGCAGCTGGGGTGGGGTGGGCCGTTCTCTCCCCAAGACCCTGGAAAGATACTGGGGGGTGGGGGGTGGGGGTGGAGTTAAATGTGAGGGAGCAGGTAAGGCACACAGTGAGGGCCTGGCCCAGGATAAGCTTTCAATAAGGCGTAGGGAGCTCAGTGGCAGGACCTGGGTCTATAGATCTGTGGTCACTTACAATGCTGGCCCCAGGCCTACCTCAGCCTTACCACTCAGGGGAAACTGAGGTGTGGAGATGCCTGCTGGGTCTGCAAGAGGTTGTTCTGGGGTGTGAGTTGGGGTGGAGGGGGAGAGAAGGGAGACAGGTATGGGCAGATGAAAAGGTGCTGGTCCTCTAGGTGAAAGACTGAGTTTGAGCCCAGATCTGCCCAGGACCACCGGTATGACCTTAGACGAATCAGCTCCCCTCTCTGAGCCTCAGTGTTCTCATCTGTAGCTATTAGACTGGTCTCTATCTCTTCTCCTGTGACTCTGAGCAGACGGAAGGAGCGAGGATCCGACCCAACCTGCCTAAAAGCCCTTCTAGCCCAGCCAGGTGGCCAGGTCCTGGCAAGAGTCCAGCAGGGAGAGGCTGCCCTGGGCGCCTCCTGCACACACCGCACTCTTTGTCTTTGGGGTCTTATCAGGCCCAGGATCTGCAGAGGAAGTTCAGGCAGCCCTGCTGCTGCCAACCTGGCTGGGCCTAGGCTCCCTCCAAATTCTGGAGGGAGGGAGGAAGACTAGGCTCCAGGCCCAGCACCTCCTGACTGCAGCGACATAGACTGCCTGGGGGAGGCTGCTCCTCTGTCTTCCACACCTCTCACTCCCCAGAAGCACAGTCCTAGGACCACCAGCCCTGGGAGTGCCCAAGAAACCTCCCACTCCCACGCTCCTCTCTCTCCACAGCTGCAGAGGGAGGGGCTGGAGGAGTGGCAATGGTGAAGTTTGGGGAAACAAGTTCTTTGTGATGGTGGTGGAGAGAGGAAGGGAGAAAGTGTCCACATGCTGAATGCCCTGTGCACTGAATGCCCTGTGTGCTGGTCCTAATCCCAGTCGTCAGCTTGCCTCCTGGATTCCCAGCCCCTCTGTTCTCCAAGACCTTTGCCTCTCCTGAGGCCCTGAATACAGCCGCCTGGGTCCTCATTCCTTGGCATGAGGAGGGAGAGCAGCTATAATTCCCCACCTCACGTAGCACAAAAATGAAGCTGGGGTGGGTGGTGGAGAAGGCAGTGGAAGGAAGGAAGGGTAGTGGCTTCCTGGTAAGGTGTGTAGCTTAACACACGAATTCTGTAGTCAGACTAGACCAGCATTCGAATCTTGACTGGGCGTTATTACATGGATCCTTTCCTTATCTGGAAGAGAGGATTAACCTATTGCCATGGAGTTGATTCCAACTCATTATAAATTCATTATGACCCTAGAGGACAGAGTAGAACTGCCCCATAGGGTTTCCAAGGAGTGGCTGGTGGATTCAAACTCCCGACCTTTTGGTTAGCAGCCAAGCTCTTAACCACTGAGCCACCAGGGCTCCCAAACATAGCCAGTGCTCGGTAAATGTGTGTTGAAAGTGGATGGGAATGAGAGCCTTCCTTCCATGGACTCAACTGGACCTCACAGGGACATGGAAAACGACTTGGACAGCATCCTTTCCCCTAACTTCTGGCTATAAAAACTGAGGGCCTGAGAGGCCTCAAAAGAGGCTGTGGATGCACAGCCTAGCCTGACACCCCCAAGACTCCTCAGTGAGGCCAGGATGCTGAACAGAAGATTTCAAAGGGCAGCCTGAGAAGAAAAAGTAAAGTATCATAATGAAATGTGCAAAGATCTGGATTTAGAAAACAAAAAGGGAAGAACATGCCTGGCATTTCTTAAGCTGAAAGAACTGAAGAAAAAATTCAAGCCTTGAGTTGCCATATTGAAGGATTCTATGGGCAAAATGGAGCCCTAGCAGCACAGTGGTTGAGAGCTCAGGCTGCTAACCAAAAGGTCAGCAGTTTGAATCCACCAGCCCCTCTTTGGAAACCCTATGTGGCAGTTCTACTCTGCCCTCTAGGGTCGCTGTGAGTCAGAATCGACTCGATGGCAATGGGTTTGGTTTGTTTTATGGGAAAAATATTGAACGACACAGGATGCTTCAAAAGAAGATGGAAGGAATACATACACAGAGTCACTGTGCCAAAGAGAACTGATTGATGTTCAGCCATTTCAGGAGGTAGCATATGATCAAGAACTGGTGGTACTGAAGGAAGAAGTCCAAGCTGCACTAAAGGCATTGCTGAAAAACAAGGCTCCAGGAATTGATGGAATACCAATTGAGATGTTTCAACAAACTGATGAAGTGCTGGAGGTGCTCACTTGTCTATGCCAAGAAATTTGGAATACAGCCACCTGGCTACCTTATTTATCTAGGGCTGCTATAACAGAAATACCACAAGTGCATGGCTTTAACAAATAGAAGTTTATTCTCTCACAGTCTAGTAGGCTAGAAGTCCAAATTCAGGGTGTCAGCTCCAGGGGAAAGCTTTCTCTGTCAGCTCTGGAGGAAGGTTCTTGTCATCAATCTTCGCCTTGACTAGGAGCTTCTCCTCGCAGGAATCCTGGGTCCAAAGGACATACTCTGCTCCTGGTGCTGCTTTCTCGGTGGTATGAGGTCCCCATCTCTCTGCTCGCTTCTCTCTTTTATATCTCAAAAGAGATTGGCTCAAGACACAATCCAATCTTGTAGATTGAGCCCTGTCTCATTAACATACCTGCCGCCTATCCCACCTATTAACATCACAGAGATAGCATTTACAACATATAGGAAAATCACATCAGATGACAAAATGGTGGACAATCACACAATACTGAGAATCATGGCCTAGCCAAATCGATACACGTATTTTTGGGGGACACAATTCAATCCATGACACTGGCCAACCAACTGGAAGAGATCCATTCCAAAGAAAGGTGATCCAGCAGAATGTGGGAATCATCAAACAATATCATTAATATCACCAGCAAGTAAAATTTTGCTGAAGATAAGTCAGAAGTGGTTGCAGCAGTACATGGACAGGGAACTGCCAGAAATTCAAGCCGGATTCAGAAGAGGTTGTGGAATGAGGGATATCATTACTGATGTCAGATGGGTGTTGGCTGAGAGCAGAGAATACAGAAAAACGTTTGTGTTTTATTGACTAAGCAAAGGCATTCGACTGTGTGGATCATAACAAAATATGGATAACATTGTGAAAATGGGAATTCCAGAAACCTTAATTGTGCTCAGGAGGAACCTGTACATAGACCAAGAGGCAGTCGTTCGAACAGAACAAGGGGATAACACATGGTTTAAAATCAGGAAAAGTGTGCATCAGGGTTGTATCCTTTCACCATATTCAATCTCTATGCTGAGCAAATAATCTGAGAAGCTGGAGTATATGAAGAACGTAGCAACAGGATTGAAGGAAGACTCATTAACAACCTACAATATGCAGATGACCCAACCTTGCTTGCTGAATGTGAAGAGGACTTGAAACACTGATGAAAATCAAAGACTATATACTCCTCAGTATGGATTACACCTCAACATAAAGAAAACAAAAATCCTCACAACTGGACCAATAAGCAACATCATGATAAACGGAGAAAAGATTGCAGTTGTCAAGGATTTCATTTTACTTGGATACGCAATCAATACCCATGGAAGTAGCAGTCAAGAAATCTAACGACATATTGCATCGGGCAAATCTGCTGCAAAAGACCTCTGTAAAGTGCTAAAAAGCAAAGATGTCACTTTGAGGACTAAGGTGCACCTGACCCAAGCCATGGTATTTTCGATTGCCTCGTATGCATGCTAAAGCTGGACAATAAATAAGGAAGATCAAAGAATTGACGCCTTTGAATTATATTGAATATACCATGGACTGCCAGAAGAACAAATAAAAATCTGTCCTGGAAGAAGTACAACTAGAATGCCCCTTAGAAATGAGAATGAGGAGACTGCCTACATTGGACACGTTATCTGGAGGGGCCAGTCCCTGGAGAAGGACATCATGCTTGGTAAAGCAGAGGGTCAGCGAAAAAGAGGAAGACCCTCAACGAGATGGGTTGACACAGTGACCGCAGCGATGGACTCAAGCATAGCAACGCTTGTGAGGATGGCACAAGATCAGGCAGTGTTTCGTTCTTTGTAGACAGGATCACTATGAGTTGGAACTACCTTGACGGCACCTAACAACAACGTTTACGGAAACCGACTGCCACATCTTCCTCCCGGGAGCAGCTGATGGGTTCCAACCTCAGACCTTTCGGTTAGCAGCCAAGCGCTTAAACACAGCATCACCAGGGCTTTCTGGAAAAGGAATTATGTAATATAGTGTACAGTATTATTATTCTCAGCTACTGCAAACCTGCGGGCTCGGTCACCAATGGCGCAGGCCCACCCCCTTCCTGCAGCCAATCAGCGGCCGCCTCCCTGCAGCATCGGTTCCCTCCACCTCTGGCCGCAGTTCTCCCATTCCAAGGAGCCTGTACGGTTTGGGAAGGGATCCAGGGGTAGTCTCCATCCCTTGGGGCACGGCTGAGGACCAGGAGGCGCATCTAGGAGCCGGAAAGTACTTTGATATGATCCTGAGTTCAAGGACCAAGGCGGCCCTCAAACCACTGTACAGAAGGGGAAACCCGAGGCCCAGAGAGGGGAAACTCCCACCCAAGGTCTCCTCGAGCCGAGAACAGAAGGAAGGCTAGGCCAGGGTTTTCTCCGCGGAGGTGGGAGTGCAGGTGCGAGTTCTTGGAGGCCCAGTCCGTGCGGGAGGTGGGACCGCAGCACTGACGGTGCTGGCCAAGGGATCGAGACGGCGCTAGGAGGCTGGGCTCCTCGCTGCCTCAGTGTTCCCAGCACCACCTCTGTCGGGGGACGGGAGACGAGGAAACTGGCCAAAGGCGAGCCTGCCAAGACACAGTCCGACTGTCCTTAAAGACTCTCCTCGCGCCTCTCCAAGTCCTGCCGAGGTTCCTTTCCGCGCGCAACTTCCCAGCTCTTATACAGCCGGTCCTCCCGTTCGAGCCTCTCGGCGTTCGATTGGAACGATTCAGGCCTCCTTGCCTCCTCTCTAGAATGAACTGCTCCGACTGCCGCCAGAGCTTTCCCGCTGCTGCAACTGCGCAGGCGCAAGGGCAGCCAACCCGGAAGGCGGAAGAGCCTGGTCCCAACGACTTCTGGGTGTGTCGGGGCGGAGAGTGTGTTAACCAATGACTTGAAGAAGCAGGGAGGGCGGGATTAGGGGCGCAGTTGCTAAACGCTACCGGAGTGGAAGGTGATTTAAGAGATGGGGTGAAGGGAGGTTCAATGGCTCTTCGCGTCGCCATCCCTCTGGCCCGCGGAAGTTAAGCAACGGAGAGGCGGGCCTAGGACCGGAAGCAGGAAGGAGGGCGCAGGAAGCAGGGAGCTGCAGACAGTGCTGTCGGCCTGTGGGTCTGTCAGTCCGGAGGGGCAGCATGGAGAAGTTGCGGCTCCTGGGCCTCCGTTACCAGGAGTACGTGACTCGTCACCCTGCCGCCACGGCCCAGCTGGAGACGGCAGTGCGGGGCCTCAGTTACCTGCTGGCAGGTGCCACCCTGACCTTTGACCCATACCTTTGGAGCCCTGACCTCTGACCCCACCGACCCCTTCTTGCGGAGTCGTAGTGGTGACCGCTGCGCTTCGGAAGTCCCTTCCACGTTCCCCTAGGGTATAGGGAAGGGACGTCTGGGGACCCAAAGCCTCAGGGTGAGGCATCTGCTCACCACCGCCTCTTTCGTGCCTTCTCCCCAGGTCGTTTCGCCGATTCACACGAGCTGTCAGAGCTGGGTGAGCCGACCTCTGGGGTGGGTGGAGATGGGCCAGGGCCCAGGAAAGCTTCCAGAGGGGGTGACTACCCCAGCTCGGGTCCTGGGCTGTCGGTTACATCACCCTGAATCGGACAAAAGCCTGTGTCCACTATCTTGGGCCCTTCGTGTTCCTGTAGTGAAGACACTTGTCTGGGGACCTTGACTGAGTGTTCACTGCCAGTCAGACGCTAGGCTAAGCACCTTTCCTGCCTTTGCCCAGTTAATCCTCCCTACAGTCCAATGAGGTGGATGCTGTTATTGTCCTTGCTGTCCAGTTAAGGGAGCAGAAGTTCACTGAGGTTGGGGTCCAGCCACTGATGGTCCCAGATCTAGGATTCAAATCCAGATCTCTCAAATTCCAGGCTCCCCAGACTGTAACTGCCTCAATATGTGCTTTTCCAGTGAGTACTGGAGGTGATGACCCTGAGAGAATGAACTGGGTTTTGAAAGGAAGGGAGGGAGTAGAATTTCAGGGACAGGCTGCAGAGACAGCAAAGGCCAGGAGGTGGGATTATACATTCATGGCTGCTTGGCACACAGCAGGCAGCTCTGGGCACTGGGTGATCGGTGCTGCCCAGTAGGGCAGTAGCTCCTTTATCACTGAGATCAACCCACCCGTTCTTGGTCCAGCCACCCACACAGGGGAGCATGGAGTTCTGAGGTGGACGGAGAGGCAGGCTGGTTTCCACATAGTCTGTGGGTGGCTGAGCACAGCAGGTAACAGGCAATCCCTGCAGCTCTAGGGAGAATGTAACGGGTGGAGGTTGCAGAGCCAGCTCCTCACAATCACACTCTGCCCCTCAGTGTACTCCGCCTCTAACCTGCTTGTGCTGCTCAATGATGGGATCCTACGGAAGGAGCTTCAGAAAAAGTTGCCTGTGGTGAGGATTCTGCCAGGGATTGGGGGTGGGAAGCACAGGGACTCAGAAAGGAAATAGTAATGAGCCCATGTGTACAGCCTGTGTTATAGTCTCAGAGTACAAGACAGGCTTCTGTCCATTGAGCCTCACACCAGCTCATTAAGTGAAGTGTAAAGTGTTCGTGGCCTCATGTTTGGATGAAGACACTGGGTTTCAGAGGTAGAGAAGCTTGTCTCCAGGTTACCCAGCCTGTTAGTGGTGAAGTTGGTGTTTGAACCCCATCCTACACACTTTGGCTTGGAAAGGGGGCAGTCCACATCTCCTGTCAGAGGAGCTCCCTTGGGGAAGTGCCTGGGACTAGGGCCACACCCTGACCTCTTGGCCTGGGGCTCTTGCAGTCGCTGTCCCAGCAGAAGCTGCTGACATGGCTGAGCGTGCTGGAGTGCGTGGAGGTGTTCATGGAGATGGGGGCTGCCAAGGTGTGGGGTGAAGTGGGCCGCTGGCTCGTCATTGCCCTCATCCAGCTGGCCAAGTAGGTTGGGACTGTGGAGGGCAGGACCTGAGTGGGGGTGATGGGCCTGTTGTACAGATTGTGCTCAGCAGAGCACCCTGACCCCCACCAGCTTGCCACATCCCCCAGCCCTGCCATGCTCCCCAACCCAGGGCTGTGCTGCGGATGTTTCTGCTGATTTGGTTCAAGGCTGGCCTCCAGACCTCACCCCCCATCATTCCTCTGGACAGGGACACCCAGGCACGACCCCCAGGTAAGCTGTCTCCCCACTCTGGAGGGGACTGATGTGGATTTATGGCTAACCAACGTGAATATAGTATTGGCCATTTATGGAATATATCTACCCTCATCAACTAATTTTTCCCCATTACCTATATTTTACGGAAGAGGAAAACAGGTTATGTTAGGGACAGGGTCAGAACTGGAACCCAGGACATCTGATATCAGAGTCCACATTCTTTTCTGTGGACTACAGGAGGAGGGGATGGAGCATCAGCAGGAGAGAGGGATCCTGCCAACCTCGTCTCTGGCTCCGTTCTACAAGAGTCACCGCCCTGAGGCAGCGCACCCAGTCAACCAGTCCCGTCCGACCTTGGTGCCTATCACCTGTGGGCCTCTGGGCCCTGCTCTCCTGGCCTTGAATGGGGGCAGTTCTTTGCCTCTCATCTTGGTCACGTGAAAGCAAAGGGCTGAGAGGGCCTAGCCCCTCTGGTGCTATGGTCCCATAGATGTGGCTGGTCTGGGCTCCCTCTGCCTTGCTCCAGTCTCTGGGGAGCCTGGTTCCTGGCCGGCTCTGGGTGCTCACAGATGCTGCTGACCTTGCTTCAGGCCAGGGAGGGCTGCAGAATGCTCCACCTGTGGACAGTTCCCATGCTGAGCCACAGCCCTGGCTGCTGTTTCCTTGAATCAGTTGCTGCCTTTGTACAGGCTCTTCCATTCCTCCCTGAGCTCGTGAGCACTCATTCCACGTATGTTCTTTGTAGGCTCTGCTGGGGTCATGTCCCCCTGACAGTGTGGCTTCTGTCTATCCCTGCTAGATGGTGACCCCAGCCCTGGCAGCCAGGAGCAGCTCTATGTGGGGAAGCGGTCAAGCCGAGTGGTGCGAACCCTCCAGAACAGTAAGTGTAGGACGCAGCTGGACTGGGCATCCAGTGCCGAGGTCAGTGTGGGCCTGAGGGATGGCTCCCATCACTGCCTGTATTCCCCCTACCCGGCTTGGGCCTGGCTCACTCATCCATGGCCCTTGTGTTCCAGCCCCATCCCTGCACTCGAGGCACTGGGGCGCCCCCCAGCAGCGGGAGGGACAGCACCAGCAGCAGCAACATGAGGAGCTGAGCGTCACCCCCACCCCACTGGGGCTGCAGGAGACCATCGCGGAGTCCTTGTATATTGCCCGGCCCCTGCTGCACTGTATCCTCAGCACAGGGTGGGGCCAGTGCAGCGGGGTGGGGGCAGATGGGAGAGTGGGCGCTGGGCCCATGTGCTGGAGACCTCCTTGACGCCTTGGCCATCAGTGCTCAGCCTGGGCCTCTGGGGCCAGCGGTCGTGGACACCCTGGCTCCTGTCTGGTGTTGTGGACGTGACCAGGTGAGCCTGGGCCTCAGTAGCTTCACTCCCTCCATTGGGCTTTGGACCTTCCCGTGTGGCCCTCCAGGCCCCGCTCTCCTGACCTTGAACAGGGGTAGATTTTTGCCTCTCATCATGGTTGTGTGAAAGCAAGGGGCCGAGAGGACACAGCCCCTCTGGTGCTATAGTCCCATAGACATGCTGGGCTGGGCCTCCCCACTGTGTGCTCCTGTCCCTGGGGAGCCTGGTTCTTGGCTGGCTCTTGTCAGGTGGCTCCTGCTCCTCCTGTGCTGCCCCTGTGGAGACCCAGCCCATGGCCCCTTCCCCTCCCATGGGCCCAGACCATGTCCTGGCCCTGACTGTGTCTCCCAACCCCCAGCCTGAGCCTCCTGAGTGACAGGAAAGGCCTGACCCGGAGGGAGCGGCTGGAGCTGCGGCGCCGGACTATCCTGCTGCTCTACTACCTGCTCCGCTCCCCCTTCTATGACCGCTTCTCCGAGTAAGGCCCAGTCTCCCCCCACCCGTTATGGCTGCGCAGACAAGCAGGGGGCGAGGGAAGGGAAGCAGAGCACAAGGCTGCCAGCCCTCACGCTGCCTTCCCTTTCGCCTTCCTTCCCCCATCCAGGGCTCATTGAGCATGTGCTGTGTGCTGCCCAGGTGCAGTCACTCCCTCTTCACCAGGTGCCAGCCCAGCCCCGCCCTCAGAGCATGGGACCAGCCCCTGCGGAGAGACACTGAGGGCCAGCCCGCAGGGAGGGTGGTGGGTGCTGGCTGTCCCCATCCCCAAGCTCATTCCCTACTCTTCTGGGCATGTGGTTTGGATTAGCCTCACTTCTCAGAGGAGGCAGTTGAGGCTCAGGGAGGTTGGGCAACTCGCCAAAGCCACCTAGCAGGCTGGTGGCAGAGCCACATCTCAAATCCATGTTCCCCCCTGGTCTGCCCCTGCCTTGCTGAGCCCCCACTCCATCACCTACGTGGGTCCAGAGCTCCCAGTCTCAGACAGATGCAGAAAGACCTGTAGGGGAGGAGGGGATCAGGTGGGAGGGGCCAGGCCTCCCAAAGCCCTGCCCGGGTGACTGCCTGAGATCAGAATGAGGTCTGAGGAGGGGTCCCTGCACAGTGGCTGGGGCTGTGAGACAGACTGGAGGCTCCTGGGACTCCCTATGTCTGGGTCTCAATAAATGCCCTGCTTAAGACTGGACTGTGAACTAGAATTGCATTTACTATTATGGCCATATAACCTGTGTGTTTTTCTGGAACAGTAGAAAGCATTCTTAAGCCATATCTGATAGTGTTGTTATCGTTGGGTGCCATCAAGTCAATTCCGACTCATAACGACCCCGTGGGATAGAGTAGAACTGCCTGTAGGGTTTTCTTGGCTGTAATCTTTATAGAAGCAGATTGCCACGTCTTTTTCCCGTGGAGCTTCTGAGTGCGTTGGAGCTGCCAACCTTTCCGTTTGCAGCTGAGCCCTTACCACTCTAATCTTTGGCCTGTGAGGTTTCTGTGTGGCTTAGCTCCTCTGCCAGCCTTGGGGGTCCCTCGAGGGCAGAACCTGTGCTGTCCTCCCGCTGAGCCCTCCCCCATGCCTGCGCTAGCACCGCTCCATACTCGGGGCACTCTCGGAGGCATGTGCTGCTGGATGTGAGTGGGAGGAAGGGAGCAAGAGAGAAAGAACGGGAGAGCGTCTGAGGTGGTGCTGTGAGGACAGCCCCAACCGGAAGCTGATGGTGAGCATCCAGGGCTGTAGCTGGGGGATGGCAGAGACCAGAGCCAGCCCCAGTGGCCTCACCCTTTGGTAAGGGGTCCGTCTTGGCTCACAGCCTTTAGTCAGGTAGTCAGTAAAGGCTTGTAGCACCCTCGTTTGCAGGAACCCAGACCCCCACTCATCCATGTTATCTCTTCCCTCCAGGGCCAAGATCCTTTTCCTGCTCCAGCTGCTGGCAGACCACGTCCCCGGCATTGGCCTGATCACAAGTAAGCGTGGGGTAGAGTGGGGTGGTGATTGAGTGCTGTGGCTCATGGATGGGACCTTCTCCCTCAAGGGTGTTCTCCCAGCCTCCTTGTAATTTGATTCTTGGCACAGTCAGGGTTGGGTGACAGTTCCTGGGAATGGGCCAGGGTGGCTGGCAGACCCTCAGGGGTGGCTGGGAGGAGGGGTACCCTGGTGGGAGAGGGTTAGACCACATTAGGCTCAAAGCCTTTTTCCTGCCTCAGTATCCTGGGGTGATACGAGACAGTCTAATGTGGGTGAGGGATCGTCTGGCAGGAAGATGCCCATCGTGTTGCTCTGAGACCCCCACCTCACAGAGAGGACTTGGATCTGGCTGTCTACAGAGGGTCCAGCCATTTGGCTTCTCTGCGCCTGAGGGTCCCTGTCTGTAAATAGGACAGAGGCTGCTGGCCATGTTGCCTCCCAGTGGGAGATGGCAGGGTCTCAGTGGAGCTGCTGGCTGTGCAGATGAGGGCTGTTCAGGCGGCAGTGGTGGAGTAGAAGGGCCATGGGTAGAGCAGAGCCCCAGCCCTGTATTTGTTCCTCTCTCTTGTTGCAGGGCCGCTCATGGATTACTTGCCCACTTGGCAGAAAATTTATTTCTACAGTTGGGGCTGACACATGTCCTGGGGTGGGGTGTCAGGAGGGGCAGGGCAGCATGGTCTGCTGCTGTGGGCCGGGGGTGGCTCAGCCCTTGGTCCCCTGGCCCCTCTTCCCTAATAAAACTGACTCTGGCCATGTCCAAGCATGTGGCCTTTCTATGCCCATGCCCAAGGGCACCTGGCTTTCCTGCCCTGCCTGGGCTCTGCTCACAGCCGCAGTCCCCATGAGTGCTCCCCAGTGCCCTCATGACTTTGAATAGCCTCTCCAGTGACAGAGCACTGCAGCCCACACTGTCACTGCATCACCAAACCGCCACCAGGAACTGGGACCCAGGTTCCTTGAGCCATCGAAAGCTGTTTAACACCTAAACATCCCCGAGGCCCCTGCTGACTCTGGGAAGTGGAGCCACTTGCCTCAGCAGCTGCAGGGGCAAACTTTGCTCTTTCACCGATTCCTGCTGAAAATGGACAAGACTGAACTTGGGCAATGGGATGACAGCTGCCCAGTGCATCTTCTGCCCAGAGCCTCCACTGCCCCTTCCCTCTGCCCCCTTCTTCTGCAGGGCCTGTGACTCCTGCGGCCCCAGGCCGTGGCTGCTAGCCATCCTCGTGATGCAGCCTCATGGATGGTGGGCCCAGCTCCAGTGCAGAGGGGCACCCCAAGGCAGTCACCTCTGACCCACCACCCCCAGTCCAGACTACACTTCTATTTGTTGCAACGCCCCATGCGTTCTCAACTATTGGATGCAAACTGGCATCTAACCCCTAGGTGAGCGCAAAAGGCTTTTTCCCATAGGAATGAGAGTCAAGCCCCAGCCAGTCCTGGGGCCGATGCTGGGGAGGGACTGGGAGCCTGAGCGGCTGTGAAAAAGAGCTGGGTGCAAGTTCAGAGGGGATGAGCAGGGGTCTCCCGCCCTTACCCTGCAGCTCTCTGCTTCCCAGTGGCAAAGTCCACCTGGAGCTGTGCAGGCTGCTCTGGAGGGTGGAGGTGCCTAGACCAGACCAGGCAGGGCAGCAGGCTGGCTGCTTTCTATCCTGTCCTTCCCCGACTGCCCCCACTGCTTCTGCTCTCTCTGCCCTGTAAACAGCCACACCTTTCCTGCTGGAGTTTCTAACCAGTCCGGTGGACCCTTCAATTGTGAAGGCTTCGTGCCTTACTTGCTGCTGGGGTGTCAGTCATTCTGCATGTCCATGCTTCACCCTCCCCAGAATACCGTGGGTGGAGAACCCGTTTGGGAGGTGCCAGCTCTGCTCTGACATTGCTTTCCCCACCCTAGTCCTCTGCTGGGGAGAAAATGTGCTGACCCACAGGGTAGGGGCAAGGGCTGGACTTTGGATCAGGACCAAGAGCTTCGGGGCCCATGGCCTCTGCTGAGTTGAACCAGTGTCGCTGGGCATTTGCCTTTTGCAAGCCGTGCCAGGTGCTGTGCACTCAGAAATGAGCATGGCGCAGTTAGCTGTCCTCAGGCTCTCACTGATTAACAAAGGAGGCATGTAAATGCATACAGTGCACGGGTTGTTGCAATAGAAGTGTGCGCAAAAATGTCAGCCAGTGGTGGTGAGGACTGTGTGCCTGAAGAGAAGGGTGCAGGGAGTGACTGATGATCAGGGAAGGCTCCTCGCCATGCAGGATTTTCAAGGATGAACAGTGCTTATTAGGCAGAGGGGAAGGAGGTTCTGGGTGGGGAACCATGACCATGTCACAGTGAAGTGTGAGAAGCTGTCGTGCCTGGGGCCCAGGGGATGAGGTTGGAGGGGCACGTCAGGGCCACACTGAAAGCATCCCATGTCTAGGCTTGAAACGGGCCTGGCTTGTAGTAGGCAGTGGGGAAGGGGCTTGTTTTTAAACATCATTCCAGCAGCCTGGTGGAGGGTGGAACTGGGGGGACATGAGCATTGACACTGGGGGCAGAGGCCTGTCTTGGTCAGAGGGTTGAATTAAGGCAATGGTGGTGGGGCTAGGGAGATGAGGATGTAACTGAAGCAGGCTTTGGGGACTGATTGTGGACCAGAAGCATCTAGGAGGCAAGAAGAGCTAAGGACAAGGGGCTTTGGAGACAGGCAGAGCATGGATTTCCAGGTTCTTGGTGGGGCAAACCTTGGTGGGGGCAGAGGACACAAAGGCAGGCACGTGGGAGGTGAGCTGTAAGAAGTTAGCCTGTGGGCTAAGAGTGCAGGAGAGGACTGGGCTGAAGGAAAACCCAGAACCTGTCAGCTTCCCGGGATATTGAACTAAGAGTGTGAATGAGGCCACTCCTGGGGGGCCAGAGTTGGAAACAAGGGATCTCCCTCTCTGGGCCTTAAGTGCAGCTCAATTAAAGGGGATGGACCAGCCAGTAGATCTGCTGTTTTTGTAGAAGCGCCTGTGTAATTAAAAATAACAATTCCTTGGGCTCAAGCCTCAGATTTTGATCCCATAGAACTGGAGCAGGGCCGTGGATTTCCGTAACCAGAAACAAGAGGATGAGCGGGCCACAGCTCTGCCTCAGGTCCGCGAAGTGATTCTGTGTTCCCCATCATACTATCACGCTGCATGTGTTCACTCAACAAATATTTATTGAGCACCTACTAGCTATCCAGTGCTGGAAATCCTGCGTGAACAAAACCTCGTCACCCCTGCCCCTGTGCAGATTCCACTCTAGGGGAGCAGGTCCAGGGCTTTGTCACCTCACTGAAAACCCTTTCCCCAGCCTTGGGGTGGTGGCAGGGACCTGTGGTGCCCCTGGGCCAGGGTGTTCTAAGCTGTGGGGAGAAAAGTGGGGCATGCCCCAGAGAGTGGGAGGTGAGGAGCCAGCACTGCCCCCCTCTCCTGGTGGCATTGTGCAGTGGGTCAGGGTTAAGTGGCCCACTCTGTGTTCTTCAGCTGGCAGGACCTTCCTGGCACCATGGAGACCGCGGAGGGAGGACAGGAAGGAGGCTGAGGGGGAATGGCCGGGGCTGTCTGTGGTGAGAGTTCAGTGACCATGACCTTGGTTGCAGGCCTAATGTGTGCCCGACCTCATTGGCCACGCTGTGCACATTAGCTCCCAGCCACTCTTCCAGGTGAGGACCCTGAGGCACACAGACTACATGACCTGCTCATCTAGCAGGAGGCAAGGTCAGAATCTGAACTGAGACCTGTCCCACTCCAAGGTCTGCTCTCAGTCCTTGGGCAATGACACTCTAACAGGGTTTGGTTTGGCACCTGCTGGCCTGCAGCGTCAGTGTGGAGGTTTCTGGCCTAACCCCAGAGCTGTTGCTGACAGAGCCCTGGAACTAATGCCCTTTGTGAGGTGGCCCTGGGAGTCTGGGCAGCAGGTTCCGTCCTACTCCTGGGGGCAGGGCAGGCAGAAGCTAGGACCAGGGACCTTGTAGGAGATGGTTCTCACCATGCTGGGGGCTCTGTACCCCAGGGCCGGGCTGAGACTGTTTCTCCTGTACCTCGTCCTGGCGTCCGCACTTCTTCGCCCCCAGCCTCTGAGGTAACGCCTCGGGGTGGAGTGCTGGGCTCCACAGGGGCCCAAGGGCCTTTTGAGCTGGGGGACCCTACTGTGCTGCTCTGCCTCCCTGGAGGAAAGGCTAGCCCTGTTATCCCAGGTGTCAGGGGGCTTGCTGAGTTCCCCCACCCTGGGCATTCCTCTGTTCACAGGGAGGTGCTAGTGGTGGCAGCTTGAAGAGCCTGCCCTGCCTTTGGGGACAGAGCTGAGCACCCCAACATCTCCCACAGGCCTCAGCGATCTGTTCCTGAGGACTTTTCAGCCCCGCTGGAACTCTCGGAGCCACTTACTGGCCTGGTGGATGGTAGTGTCTCTCACCCCTTCCCTTCTGCCCCCTCCCCTCCCTGGGGGAGGGCACAGGTCTAGCCTTCACGGTCTTCTCTTCCCAAACATCACCTGTTCAAAGGTGACTTCAGCCTGCTTTAGAGCCAGATTCTCTCTCCTTCGCTCTTCTCTCCCTTTAGACTACGGGGTCCAACCCAAGCACCCCTGGCCACAACGGCCACGGCCCCTTCTCTCCCGAGCCCAGCAGCGCAAGCGAGACGGGCCAGACATGGCTGAGTATTACTACGACGCACACTTGTGACGGGAGCCCCTTATAAAACTATTCTGCACAACAAAGGCTTGGGCTTTTCTGGGAGTGCGGGCCGGGCGTGGAGGGGTCCACGGAGATACACCCACTGCGGTCCAGACAGGAAATGGCACTTTAATAATCGTGGCCAGGGTGACAGGACCAAGATGAGGCTACAGCTGAAGCAGCCAGGAGACCCCGGCTAGGCCTGGCCAGGCAAGCGCCTCCTTCTCCTGCCAGGCCAGAGCCCTGCTGCCACCTCTGCTCCTGCCCCGCTGAGGCCCTAAGCCTGCCAGGGGCCAGCATGCTGGCAAGACTGAAGGTGAGAGACTCCTGAGGCCACATGAGTGACAGAGAGCTGAGAAAAGAGCCTCACCTCCACCTGGTGCCATTTCCTTACTGGAAAGTCCTCAGGAGGTGGCCAAGCTCAGCTCGAGATCAGGGCTCTTCAGTTGGGTTTGGGGGCAGGTGGCATGGGCATGGTCGAGGCAGGAGCCAACAGCCAGGGAGCCCAGGCAGGGGGAGCGAGGCCCAGGATGGGGCAGAACCCTCTGCTCCAAGGATGGGTGGGTATCCTTCATGGCCACAGGCCCAACACCTCCAGCCCTGCCCCCTCCGAACCCCAGGCAGCCCACTCTGTCCTCCATAAATGAATCTAATCCCATATAGTACAATAACCTGGGTGTGCCTCTCCCCTAACCCCACCAGCCCCACCCTGGACCAGCCACCCCTGCCCCCATCCTCTGGTGGTGGTGGGGTGCCCCTCCTCGCAGTGCCACCTCCTGTCAGCAGCCAGCTGTCCTGGCACAGGCAGTGCTGCTACTCCAGGTAGATATCTTCTGTGGGGCAGGTGTACTCCACAAACTGCTTGTAGAACTGCTGGAACGCTCTCCTAGAAGGCAGGCAGACAAGACACACGGGTGACCGGACAGCCACTGCCAAGGGGAGGCAGAGGCTCTTCACCTGGAGTTCTCAAATTGGAGCCCTGGGGGCCCGTGGTGGGCCTCTGGCTCCCCTGGCTGGTGCAGCTCAGCTCTGTTCTCTATGGATCAGGTTTCCTGGGCAAGATTTCATTTGAAGGAAGGGTCCAGCTGCTAAAAAGTTAGGAAACTACCGAAGACCACCCAGTCCTCCCTCCAGGCCACTCCAGTGCAGTCAGAATTGAGGGACGGAGCTGAGTGTGAGGAAGACGCTCTGGGGCTGGGGCCTGGCAGGACACATGCACACGTACCCCACGGACTCTGCCAGGGCTCTGGTGGACTCCTCAGACACAAAGACGTGGCAGGCGAACCGGTGGTCGGCAGGGTGCTTGGTGATGAACCCAAAGTACCTGTGGGAGCACAGCAGTCTATCTGTGGGTGGAGCAGGGGCTCGAAGCCCACCAGGCCTACTTAGGACTCAGGCCTACCCATAACGGCTCCAGACCACCCTCTAATGCCTCTACCCTTCTCCCACCCCACTTACTTGTTGTTCTTTGGATGGTATCCACAGAAAGAGATGTTTTTTAACTGGAAAAAGTGGCTACATTTATTTCCCTACAGGAGGGAAAAGAGAAGCAAAAGGTGATCTCCCGCCTGCAGACTGCAGGCTGGGAGAAGATGGACATCTCTTCATGGCAAAACGGTGGGTGAGCCAGGGCAGGGCTGGGGCAGGGGCAGTCACCTTGGCCTCCTGGGAGTCGTCAGCCTTGACTCCTATCTTCACGCCCCGAACGCTGATCTCTAGGACACAGCTGGAGGGTGGGTTAAAGTGCACGGTGAGCCGGCGGGTGGTTGCAATCTGTGGATGAAAGGGCAGAGGATACGTCAGGTGCCGTCTGTCCCTCTGCCACAAGCCCCGGCTCCAGGGTTTGGGCCCTGCAGCCTTTACCACCTCTCAACACCTGTGTCCCTCCCACCTAGGAGAGGATGGGGACTAGGCTGAAGGTGGGAACCCATGCCAACTCGGGCAGGGAGAAGGATCTAGGTACCTTTTGCATAGCAGCACAGAGGACATCATTGCCCTTGTGATAGGGGACCTGGACTGAGCCCAGGAACTTCACCCGGAACTGGTCCACCCAGTCGCTGCTTTTGGCCACGGCTGCAAAGTAAGCATGAAGTCAGGTGTGGCCAAGTCTGCGGCAGCAGGGAACAGCCTAGCAGAGCAGGAAGGTGAAGTGTATGGAGTGACAGAGCCAGCAGGGGGTGCCACAACCCACGGATGTCACTGTTTTGCTGGGCCTCACTTTCCTCAACTGTGAAATGGACGGAATCTCCTCTGCTTGGCCCCCTCCCTGGCGAGCTGAGAAAAGCAACTGAGATCCAGAGCAGGCGTTCACCTGGCCGGAAGCAGGGGCAGGGCCAACGCGGGGGCTGGAGGCAGCGGCAGGGGAAAGAGGCGCTACCTGCCATATGTTCAGGCTCCTTGGTGACCTCAATGGCGTAGTAGGCAGGAAAGACGCCCCGGGCCCCTGTGCGCATGTTGTAGGCCTCGTACCAGTAGTCCTCGGCCTGCAGCTCCACCAGCAGCGGATCATCCACTTCCAGCTCGAGTTCATCTTCGTGTCGAGGCACAAACCTGTCCCCAGACACGTGAGGAATCCCCTCAGCAGTGCCTCTCCAGCCAGACCCTCCAACCTCCACCTACTCTGGAGGCAGGGAGCTGCAGTGGCATTGTCAGTTCAGTAAACACTGCCAAAGCTTCCACTGTGTGCCTGTCGCAACGCTAGCTCCTGGGGGGACCAGAGCCCATCAGACCCACAGCCTGCCATTGAGGAGCTCGGGGCCAAGGGAGGAAGTGAGCAGAGCCACCGACAGAGCTGTGGGGGCTCACAGAGAAGCAAGCACTCCATATAGGGGCCTGAGGGTCCGGTGGGGGTGGGGGCTTGTGTGTGGTCAGGTACCATCTCTTCTGGTCACCCCGGGCATGCTGCCCCTGGCCAGTCCTGGGCTCCCACAATGACCACAGCACAGACAACAGTGCACTGTCACCAGCCTGACTCAGTTCCTGGAGAGTGGACACTGCGTACCCAGGGCCACGTGGTGATGGATGGTTGGGAGGGAGTCAGGCTCCGGCCCTGGTGATGGCAGAGGTCATGAGGGCAGTGGCCCTGCGTGCTCCTACCTGAATATGGCCCGATGGGTCTGCTCCTGCTCCTCCCCGTTGATGACGCAGGAGAACAGCCCGAAGGACTCTGCGCCTGTAGGTGAGGGGAGGGTGCTGGAAGGGGTGGTCCCAGTTCTGGTTGAGTTTGCGGGGCAGGTAGAGAGCCCTCAGTCCTATTGCCTGAATAGATGGGGCCTGAGGCCACCTTTCAGGAACACCCCTCACTCTGGCTCTCCCTACCCTGTGCCCCCGGCTGCCTCCCCCTTGCCCACTCACTGGAGGAGCGAGAGCGGCCACTCATGAAGACGTTCAGGAACTTCTTGGAAAAGTGGACGTCGGGTTCATCAGGTGTGGAGTCCTCAGAGAGGCCGGCGGGGGGCCGGGGCCGGGGGGCCTCCTCGTATTCCTCACCAATGGCCGACTCATAGGGCGAGGAGGCGGAAGCACAGTTGTCGTAGACGGTGGCTGAGTCACTCTCGTCGCTGTAGTCTCCAAAGCACGGCCGCAGGCTCACCAGCTCCAGCTGGGCGTGCTCATCCACCACCAGCGTGTATTTGACTGAGTCGTAGGACAGGGCGCTGGTGTCCGAGCTCAGCGAGGCCCGTGGAGGCGGTGGCGGCTCCCCGAGGCTCCCCCGCCATCCTCCGCCTGGCGGCTCAGCCCGCTCTGGGGGTGACAGGCAGTCAAAACCCGCATCCTCTTCGCTGATGGAGGGGTGCGGCCGCCCAGCACCTGAGGAGTAGGCAGCAGGGTCTGGGTCGGAGCTGACTGACATGCGGCTCTCAGCTGGCGGCAGGAAGGTGGAGGTGGGCTCCACAGGGTCTGGGGGCCTCTGCACTGGCGTCAGGTAGATCTCCTCGGTGGCCTCTAGCCGCACATCTGCTTGGTAGTGGATGCGGTCTCGATGCGAGTGGCCCCGGCCACCAGGTGGGGCAGCAGGGGGGCCACCTGGAGGTGCCATCTGGGTGGCAGCACTGCGGCGGCAAGGACTGTCGGTGGAAGTGCCTCGATCCTTGGTGGGGGCAGGGCTGCTATGGGGGGGCAGCTCATCGCTCAGGCAGATGTGTTCATGTGGAGGCGTCTGCTCCCCTGGAGATGGGCAGGTCAGGGCTGGAGACAGATGCCCGCACCCTTGACTCCCAGGCTTCCTGCTCCCTCCACTCAGCATCTCAACACCAGAAACCGAGACAAAGCCGCCCCTGGCAATAGGCTCCTGGCAGGCTCTGGGGCCAGTCAACTCACTCATGCCACATGTCATGCCACAGATGACCTCAGCCCCCAAATGGGCTTGCTCAGGGCTGTGGGGCAGGTGGCTGATCTCAACTCAGTAGGTTGGAGACTGTTGGGTTTGAACTCTGAGGTGGGGACTGAGTCAGGGCAGGCTGAGGTACAGGTAAGGAAAAGGGGCCTGACTTACCTGTCTTCAAGGGTGAAGATGACCGAGACACCCGATCCTGCCAACTGTGCTTCTTGCCCAGAGAGTTATTATTCAGAGTGTCCTGTGGTGGGGACAAAGGGCCCTTGTGGCAGAAATGGTCAACAGTGCCGGGCACAGTGAGGCCCTGGCCCTGCCCCCTCAGGTCATCCCTGGGCAGTCTATTGCCCCCCTAACTTGACACAGGCCTCACTCCCTAACCCTCCTCTGGAGCAAGCAGGAAGGGTAGCCCTCTCAGCCAGGGCCACAGGCTCGAGGGCTCCCTCCCTCCTGATTCAGGGAATTCAGCCAACCTCAAGGAGATGCTTAGGTCAGCCTCACAAAGGTGGAGATGGCCAATGTGTGTGGTGATGCAAGGGGGAGGGAGTGGGGAGAGACGTGGGGGCTCTACGGGGACACAGCCAGACCCCCAGTCCCAGATGTTGAGGGTTTACATGTAAGATGCTCAATTCCAACCCAAGTAAGAGACAGGATGACCCCTGCCCTGGCGCTCAGGAGGCCAGGGCCTAAGGAAGGGGCAGGGACATTCTGGTTGAGCCTGACAAAAGCACAATGAAGGGTCTCCCCAGTAGCTCGCCAGAGACTGAGATGAATCATCCAAATGACAAATCCATAACATGGTCCTCCCCGCCTACCCCAGCAGTAGCACAGGACTGAGGAGTGACAGGCCCTCCTTCCTGGATCTCCTGGGCAGTCCTACCTTCTCAGCCCCCTGACCCTGCCAACCCCTAGCCACAGTACCTACATACAAGGCTCCCTACACACAGCTCACGCCTCCTCCCTGGGGAACACCCTCAGCAGCTCCCACAGCCCTCACATTCATGAGTCTGGCTGCCAAAACCCATTCCAGAGGATCCTGGGAAAGGGACCAATCCCTTTCCCTGCAGCCCCTGTACCATCCACCAAGAGCCCCACCTCCCTGGACTCCCCCTCTCTACCTCTCCTAACTGGGCCTGGAAGACAAAGGGCCATAGCCAGCTCTCCCCACCCTCCTCTGCCCTCCTTGGCATCCAGCCACCCAGCCCAGGGGCCCTAGGCCCCCAACTCGGCCAAGCAGCTCCATCCCCATTTCTCTTCCAGGCCTTCTGGGGACTCCCAGCTGCTTCCCCTGAGCTCCCCAATTCTCCCCAATTTCTCATAACCTTCTTTGGCCCTGACCATTTCAGCTGCCCTATTCTCCAGGCCCTGCTTCTGCCCCCGCTTCACCAGAAACCCCACACCCTAGAGGGGAAACTCTCACAGCCTCATGTCCCAAGCTCCAAACCACCCCGTTATCTGAATCCCCTCCTTCTCTCTTACCCCAGCCCTTGCACGGAGCCCATCAGCCCTTCACTCCTTCCATTCCTCCTCAAGGCTCCAAACCCAGCTAGTTGGACCCCTGGATCCTACCTGCCCCGCAGAGCCCACCTGCCCAGGAGCTAGCCACTGAAGCCTCTCTCCATGCCTCTCACCTGGCCGGGGGACCCTCCCCGCGCCCCACCAGCAGTGCCCTCCTCGTCCCCCACCCCGCGGGCCAAGCCTGAACCCCTGGAGGCGCACAGCGCCCCCCACACCTTCCCGACCTATCCGGGACACCATCCTCTCTCCCCCGCCCCACGCCACTCGCGCCTCACCTGAGACCGCGGCACCTGCGGGAAGAGGTTGAGCGTGGTGGGCCTCTTGGGTCGGTACGTGTCCCCGCTCCCCGGCCCCTGGCCCTGGCCGCGGGGCGCCGGCTCCTGGCCGGGCTCAGCCTCCGGCGGCCCCGCGCCCAGCCGCCGCGCCGCGCGCTCCTCCTCATCCTCCTCCTCGTCGTCCTCGGCGCCGGGAGTGTCCCCCGCCGCGTCGATCAGGTCCATCTGCAGCATCTCCGCCTGCAGCCGGCTCCCCGCGCCACCGCCGCCGTCCCCAGACAGCAGCCCGGCACGCGGGGGCTGCACGGCGCGGACGGAGGGGCGTCAGGGGGCGGGGCCGAGAGAGGGGCGGGGCCAGGCCGCCACGCACCGCCCCCCGGCCCTCGCCCGCCGTCTGGGAGAGTCCATTCCGCGGCCGCGAAGCGGGGAGGAGAGGGAGGGGAGCAGAGCCCGGGGAGAGATGGCCGCTCCTTTAGCCCCTCCGTGAGGCCTCGCAAGGCCGCCTCCTCCCCTCCTACCCCACTTCAGTTGATGCCTTTGACAGTCCACACCTCTTCCCTCCCCACGGTCCCCCCACCTTCCGGATTCCTTACACTCTCCCGTTCCCTTGGCAACGGCCGGTGACCTCACCCGGGTTGTAAGCCGAGCCCAGAGTGAGGTCACCAGTGTTGCTATAGGGACGCAGAGGTCGCTAAGGCGTTCAGGCCCCGCAGGGGCTGGGGCTGGGGGATTAGTACTTGAAGGGGGCCATGAGGAAACTGAGTCTCTGCCTGGCGAGGAATTGCCGGAAGGCAGCGGTGCGGACCAGGAGGACCTGAGAGCTGCCTGAAGGGAGATGCTGAGAGGGAAGGGCAGGAGTGGGGGGCACCTGGAACAGTCAGTGCACTCCCCACTCTCCCCTGGGATTCTTCCCTCAGCCTAACCCTGCCTTGATAGTTCAGAGCCCCATTCTAGTTCCAGCTTTGCTACCAACGCCCTGGCACCTCAGAGAGATCCCCTGAACCTTCCATTTTCTCACCAGTTAGCTGGGGACAATACAACTGCCTTCCCAGCTTCCCGGAGAGGCGTGGCGCTTGTTTTAAGGGCCCACAGGGTATGATTACACCCGTAGCTAGTGCTGCCCCAGAGCCTTGGCTGGTTGTGGGGCTCTGCTTGTGCATGTTGAGAGGTGGGTGGTAATGGGAGCTGAGAGCAGGTGTATGACCTCAGAGTCCACAGTAAGTGGCCCTGTCTCCATCCCTTCCTGGACTGGCCAGGAATGTAGACTTGGAATAAGGGGTGCTGGGAGGTTATGCACCTCTTGCCTGGCAGCTCTTACAAGATCTCTGGAGGCAGCAGGAGGTCAACACAGACACTCGAACCCCTCCCCAACTCACACTGCAGCTCTGCCTTTGCTAAAAACAAACCAAAACTAAACCCATTGCCGTCGAGTAGATTCCAACTCATAGTGACGCTGTGGAAGAAGACTGCCACATCTTTCTCCCACGGAGCAGCCAGTGGGTTCAAACTGCTGACATTTCGGTTAGCAGCCCAGCCCTTAACCACTGCATCACCAGGGCTCCTCTGCCTTTGCTAACCACATTCCTAATACCATACCTACTCTAGCTACCACCCTCCTGGGGCCTAAAGCTAACTCTGAGCTTTGCCTTCCATTTCCTAGCTAGCCAGTCCCTTCTTCCTGTTCTGGAAAGACAGAGCGGGGATCTCCATCTGACCCAACCTCCTCAGCTGCTGAGAAACCTCCTTCAGGACCGGAGAGAACCATCTGTCCTACGACAAAACCAAGGGGCCAAAAGCAGCAGTCATGTTGGGTTAACTTCCCAGTGGGAGACTTCAGGATTTGGGTGGTCAGAGAGGGTCTGGAAGGTCACATGGTGTGGTCTGGGCATAGCAGCCAGCAGCCACAGGAGTTATTCCAGGGCTACCTTGGCTCTTCTTTCCTGCCCCAAAGCACTGCAGATCCCATTAGACTCCACCCTGCTCTATCTCAGGCCCTCTGCCAGGGCTACTCCCCAAAGAAGTTAGGGTAGCTGTGAGCCTTCCCCTAACTCTGGCCCGAATTTCTACTGTCCCAGACCTCAAGACCTTCTGCCCTCTCCCTTCTTGTGGGTAACTGAGGGGACTGCCTCCTGCCTTAATCTTGGCAAAAAAAATTCTGACTGACCACCCAACACATGCCAGGCATTCTACTGGATGTTTCCTGCATGCTATTTCATTTAAGGAGGGTACTGTGCAGACCCTGAAAGCCCCCTTGAATATAGAAGGAGGTCTTCACTCCTGTTCCTACCCATCATGTGTGCCCCTCCCCCCGACTTGGGGGCTCCTGGGAGCCTGCCCTTACCCGTAAGGACAGGGTGTCTTTGCACTGCAGACTGATGCCACACTCATCGGTGATCTCCGAGAGGTCTTCATCCTCAAACTCCTCCAGGCTGATGTCATGGGTGAGCCTAGGAGGGACAGGAAGCCAAAGTTACACCCGAGAGGGACTGCTGAGCCCACTGACATCTCCCAAGGGGCAGCACCCCGAGGGAAGAAAGATCACACCCCCCAGAGGACAGAACTTGGGGTCCACCTATGCCAATGCAGGGGGTAGCTAACGAGCAGGGAAAGAGTTTTTGGCTCGTGCCTAAAGGTAGTCTGGGTGGCAGTGAAAGGGGAGGCTCCAGGTTGCTCCAGCTCCTCCCAGCTGGGAGTTGTCCATCTTTGTGCCAACCAGGAGGCAATGCCTGGAAGGCCCAGCTGGTCATAGCCTCAGCTCTGCCAGAGAAATGCCTCCCAGGGTCAAGGCAGGTACCAAGGCCAGCTCACCCACCCATGGAAGGCAGAGAGCTGAGCAGAGACCCCAAGGGATGTTAGGAGTTAGGGGGCTCCCTGTGCAATCCCTGCAGCAATAAGGCCCAAGGTCCCTCCTCGGCCTCAGAGGAGTGATCCAGGCCCACTAGCCCAGGAAGACCCCACCTCTTGAACCCTGGGAACAAGTGAAGGGGAATCTGGTATGTCAAGGTGGGTGGTTTCAGCTTGGTCTTATCTCTTCAGCTACAAAATCTGCTCCTTACCCAGTGTTCAGACCCTGAACAGGAGGCCGCATAGATGGGGTCGGGAAGGCTCCGTGTTGGGGACAATACAACTTCCTCAGGAGACAGACCAGAGCACTTCAACAGAACCCCAACTGGCTCCAACGGGACCACCCCCTCCCCCCAGGCCAGCCCTGTGCCCTCGCCCCACAGTGCAGGGCTGTGTCAGTCACTGCGGTGCCTGCCTGTCCCCGGCCCTCTGCCCCTGCTCACCCCTGGCCCTGGGCACTCCACCTGGTTTGGTGTGGGTGGGGTGTTTGGGAAGCCTGGGAGAATGTCCGAGGCTTTCCCCCAGTGAGACCATGAGATTGAGGCCCAGAGCACGGGAGATTCATTAGTCCAAGGTCATGGAGGAGAGGTGGTAGCCCAGCACCCAGGGGAACCTAGGAGGCCCAAATGCCCTGCCCTTTGCTACAATCAGACCGAGCAGAGACACAGTGCTTGGCGAAGCTGCCCTCAGCCTCCCCCACCCAGCCCGCACCGCATCCCGTACCAGCGTTCCCACTGGTCCTCCAACCAGCTGTCATTGTCTGGGCTTGAATCCATCTTCAGCACCAGCTGCATGGAAAGCCCTGCCCGGCCGGGGGGCTGCAGGGCCCCAGGGTCGCCCTCTCATGCCCAGGAGGGTGGGGGGGCCCGGGGCACAGGGCAGGGCTGGGGCTTCTGTCCTCCACCGCCTGGGCCTGCCTCTCTGTGCCCTGCCCGCTGCAGAAGGCTGGGGAGCTCATTAAAAATAGATGGGCCTGGAGAGGCAGCCGCGCTGCGACCCGGGCCCCAGCCCCACCTCTGCCAGCCCAGCCCTCAGCTGCAGGAAGCTCCCTCCCTCAGCCCGTTGCGCTGCCGCTGTTGGTACTGCCTCCCCTGCGGGATCAGGTTACTGCAATGATGCCACCGGCTCCACCTGCCCTTCCAATGCCCCTGTCGGGGGCCAAAGTGGCCCCCCTCCCTGGCCCAGGCTGGTAAGCAGATGACAGAAATCTAGGATGTTTCCCCCCAAAAGCCAGCCCCTGATCTGCTTTAAAGGGCCAGCGCCACACTCAAGGTGCCTGGTGGTGCGAAGGTTGGGGGCCTTCCGGAACTCCTCGTGCCTGGGCACTCCATCCATGCTGCCACAAGCTCAGCCCCCACACCTTAGCAGAGCAGCATCTGTGGGCCCAGCCTTGTCCAGATGGTGTGACCAGGCTGGGTCTGGGGTCACTAGGGCCCACCTGGTACAGGAAAACCCCCACTTGCACCCCAGGGCTCAGTTCTTCAAGACCCAGGAAGGGCCTAAGGGAGCAGGGGGCTCTACAGCTAGGGCCAAGGGCAGGCCAGTGTTTGGAGCCCTCAGAGCAGGGGTGGAAGGGCTGCTGGGGTGCTAATGAGCTTCCTGTCAGTGATGGAAGCTTCTTGTCAGTGCTTCCTGTGGAGTGAGAGAAATAGAAACTGGAAGGTGAGGGGCCTGCACAGAGGGGTTTGACCAGGGATGGGGCTCTTTAAGGCATCTTAGGTATGGCCTGCAGCCAAGGGGGCGGTTCCCAGGGACACCGGGAGGAAGAGGAGGAAGTAGCAGGGGCCAGCTGGTATGGAAGTAGTTGGGAGGCTGGGGAGGAGGGCCTGACCCAAAAGCCAGAGCAGCCCCGCCTCAGTCCGGCCAGGACAGGATGGTGTCTCTGGCCCTGGATGAGACCCTGCACTAAGTAAGTGTTCAATCCACATCGGCTGCATGGATGGACCCTGAGGAGGCTGGTGGTGAGAGGGGTCCTCTGCGTGTCTGACCCAGAGTGTCCCCTCAGATGCCCCCTGCTCTGCCAGTGACCCCTGAGCACATCTGTGTCCTTCCCCTCCACACCCCTGCCATAGCCAACCTGGCTTCAAGTTGTCCCGTGTCTCTGCTTCCTCCCTGCCTCTGCCCTCCCAGACCTCCCCACTGGCCTGACTCAGTCTCCCCACGTTTGTGCCACTCCACTGGCCACTATCAGGCAAAGCTGCCTGAAACACTACCATCCCTCTGTCTCCCTTTCCCCACAAACCCTCTAGGGCTCCCTGCTGGTGCCGGCTCCTTGGCCTGGCTTTTCAGGTCCCAGCTCTCTATGTAATTGGCCCTTTACTGATCAGGCTCCTCAGGGCTAGTGCGGTGCCTCACCCTGCCTCCCCAGTGCCTAGTCCAGTGCTCGGCATGGAGCTATAGCAGGTTCTCAACCTGGCCTGCTCAGTTCCAGCTTGCTCCTCCAGGAAGCCCTCCTGGCTCCCAGGGCTTGCCTCCTCAGAGTCCTTACAGCCCCCTGGCAACAACACTCACTGCTCTCCTGCCATCACCTCTCTCAAGGTATGTTGCCATCTGCCTAGATATAAGACAGCATGGTGGAGCGGACAGAGACAGGCCTCGGTCAGAAATGCCCCGCCCACCATCCCTCCCCAGGCAGCCCCAAGGAGGATGGAGATACCCCCATCTTGTACCCAGCAGGCAATAAAAACACACCCCGCTTCCCCCTCCTCCCCTCTCCTATCTGGACTGTGTGCTCCTGGAGGGCAGAGCTGGCGAGGCCATCTACCATATGCTAGGCACTCAGCACATGCCTGCCAGATGTTTGTCAAAGGGCATTCTGAGCACATCCTTCTCTCAATCTCCAGTGTCAAGGGCACAGCCTCAGGGTCTGCCCTGGCCTTGGGCTGGAGGCTTCTAGCTCATCTCTACATCCTTGGCCCCGCCTGCTATTGCCACTTGGCTTGGATGGCAGGTGCGGGTGGGGCAAGGACAGGTTTATCAGGTCCTTTGCCTATACAGGACCTGAGTTACCCGCGCAGGGGTGGAAAGAGCACTGAGCTGGGGGCCAGAAAGCCTACCCTGGAGGCCTGGCTCCCCTGAGGCAAGTTAAGGGGGGGGGTCCTAATCTTATTTGTTGGGTGCTTCTCAAGAGAGGCACTACGGGAGCGTGGCCGCCAGGTCCAGGTTGGAGGCAGGGGGCCTGGGATCAATCTGGTCTCTCACGCACGAGGCACCAAAGGAATCAATCCGAACCTGCTGGCCTGTCTGGGTTAGAAGGTCCCTGAGGTCTCTTCCCAACTAACATTTGGTGACGCTATGTCATGAGTTTGGTCTCTTGAGACCTCTCTGACCTTTGGAGTCTATCTTTACATCGGAAACCTTTCTCCCTGCATTAACCTTATCTCCTTCTCCCCCCACGCCCAGCCCTTTCCTTGGCCAACTGGGCTCCTCACAACTTCCTGAACATTCTGTCCTCCATGCCCCTCACCCTGGGCTGAGCCTTCCTAAACGGCCCTGAACAAACATGCCTTTCACGTTCTGATGTCTACTTCACGGCCTCGGCCCTTGCCTTGCATTGTCACATTCCCTGTTGTCCTGGTTCCACCTTTCTGATGCACGGGTTTAACTCAGTAGTGGGCTAGTTAGAAGTGTATGCAAAGTAAGAGTTAAGTGGTAAAGTGCTGGGGTTTAGCTGAGCAGGGCCAAATCTGCACCAGAGGCCATTCTTGAGCCTGCCCCGTCCTGGCTGTGCCATAGTGTGGTGAGGATGCCAGCAGAGTGACCTTGGGTCCCAGCCAGGGTGCCACCCAGGCCCTCGTGACAGGGAACACCTATGGTCAAGGGGCTCAGCCTGTGTCTCTGTGGCCCTCTCCATGCTCAACCCAGAGCTGGGGGCCAGTGGGTTCTCAGGACACCTGTTGCTCGGCTGCTGAGCTCTAACTGGGTTCCCCATTTCCCTCTGGCTCCTTTGCAGGCCATCCTCTACCAGGAAGCCAAAACTGACATCTGAAATGCGAATCTGGCCCTGTCACTCCTCAGCTCACAATAGCTTCTCCTGGGAAGGAGAACCACCAATGGTCATTGAGTTGATTTCAACTCATGATGTCCCCATGTGCGTTGCTGGAATAGAACTGTGTTCTGTAAGGTTTTCAATGGCTGATTTTTCAGAAGTAGATCTCTGGGCCTTTCTTCCGAGGTGCCTCTGGGTGGACTCGAACCTCCAACATTTCAGTTAGCGTGTTAACCATTTGCACCACTCAGGGACTCCAGCCTTTAGGGAAAGGAGCCAAAATTCTCACTAGTGGCCCTGTAAACCCACTCCTCCCTCCCCTCCAGCCTGTATCTTCTCCCCAGTTCTCACTCTCCAGTCTCCTGCACAAAGTATTCTCCGACCTCCCTGAACAGGCCGACCCCCCGAACACCCTTTGAGGCAGTGAATACATCCTGATCAACAGCTACATGTGTGGTGCCAAATAGGAACTTAAGAAATGTTGTTGAATGAACCACGGTTGTCATTGGGTCTTTCTGGAGTTTCCCCTTGAAAATCTCTAAGTCAGTCTCCCTTTTGACTTAGAGAGTCCCCATCCACACCAGAGAGTCTGGGGTAGGATGTCCAGCCTGGGATGATGGCGCTGGATGAAATGGTGGGGGAGGGAAGAAAGCTAGGCTCAGACTCATCCTCAGGACCGTCTCTCCATCCCCACCTCCCAGCTCTGGGTGGACACTACAGTAAGGCTGAGCTTCTTGCTTTGGTCTGGAATTATCTTCCCTACCATATCCACACTGCAGTCATCCAGTGAAAACAGAATCCAACCCAAGAAACTGAGTCCAAGGGACCACCTCTACTTGGGGTTATAATGTGTTTGGTCTGTTTAAATACCTTGATGCCCATATGTAGCAAGAACTCTGGGATCTAGTGATGTAACTTTGGGAAACTACTATGAGGAAACAATCCCACATGCGGAAAAACCATTACACAAAGATGTTTATTCCTCATAACAGCAAACACTGCCCAACACCAGGGGGGCTGGTTAAACTGGGACCAGCCAGTGATGGAACATTATGCAGTGTTTTGGAATGAACATTATAAAGTCTGTATATTAATGTGGAAACTGGCAACTAATATAATGAGCAAAAGGGCAGAATGTATGCCCCTATGGTTTCATCATGATGAATCACCCACAGGAAAATCACTAACATGGACACATGGCTGTGAGATGTGGCGGGATCTGGGGAGATCTCTTCTCCTTGGCAAACCTTCTACACTGGGTCACATCAGCTGAGTGCCCCACTCCCAGTCCCAGTTCTGGGTGGCCTGCCCTCTCTTGGAGCTGTCAGTTTCCCCAGGGTGGGAGCCATCATATTCCACTTGGCACTGACTCCCCACCCTTGCTCCAATCCATGCATCAAGTCCAAGACTCTGCACACAGAAGTTGCTGAATAAATGGTTATTAAAGGAAATGCTGATTGACTGAGGCACTGAAAGCCCCATGAGCAGGAACTACATGTCCACCATTTGTATCTCCAGTGCCTAAAACAAGGCCTGGGATATAGTAGATGCTCCAACATAGTGTATGAATGAAGACAAGAGTAGGGCCAAGGTCCTTTGCCATGAAACCAGAAGAACTGGATGGTGTCTGGCTACCATTACTGACTGTTTTGATCAAAGATTCTACAGAAGAATCCTGATCAAAAGGGGGAAGAATGCAAACCAGAATTTCAAATTCTCATTAGAAGCCAGACTTTTTGGAGCCACTGACGCTGGATGAACCCCTAAAATTATTGCCCTGAGATAGTCTTTAAACTTTAAACTGGAACTATATCCTGAAGATTTCTTTGAACCAAAAAATAGTTTATCTGAATACAGTATGTCTACCTTGAGCACTGTGCTCTTTTAAAGAATTATCCTTAAGATAATTGACAGCAGTAAATTGAAAGATTGGATGAGAAGCTCAGGGGGCAGTGAGTCTAAGTCAAGGGCGGTACAACAATTCAGAGAAGGATAGTGAGAACGTCTGCACAACTTGAAGGATGTGATCAATGTCACTGAGTTGTACACGTAGAAATGTTGAAATGGTGTGTGACTGTATATTCTCACCAAATAAAGTTTTAAGCCCTGGAAAAAAAAACAAAGAGCAGGGCCAAGGGACAGAGATGGTATTCTAGGGTGGGTGAGAACCCCTAAGTGCAGATGGTGGCAGTGACTCAGTTTGTAGGACCCATTGGGGCCCCAAGTTTAAGTTGTGGGTTGTGGCCCATTCCCAGGAATCCAGAGACCAACATTAAGGCTCTGGCATCAGAGAACTGAGTGAAATCCTACAACTGGGTCACCCAAGGATCACCAACCTCAAATCCAGCAGGCCCCTAAATGACTTCATATCTCGGCCCACCAAGTCTCTCATCTCCTCTAGGCTACCCCCACCCCCACTCACAATGGGCTCCAGCATTATCCTGGACTCCTGCCTCTCCTCCACTGCTTATGCCCAATCTCTCACCACACCGGTCACCACACCTCCTCAATCTTCCTCACATCTTCTCCCCAGTCCCCCTTCTCTCCCTGAGAATGCCCAGTCTCCCAGCTGACCCCCCAGCCTCCTCATCCATTCTCTGCCCAGCAGCCAGAGTGACTGTCCCAAAATATCAATCTGATGCTGTTGTTCCCTGCCTAAACCCTTGCTGGCTCCCATTCCTCGTTGGTGAAAAGGCCAGCGTCCTCACATAGCCTACAAGTTCCTGCTCACCTGGCTGGCCACACACCTGCCAGAGTGGGCATCAAACACACCCTGCCCTCGCCCGCTCTCCCTGGACTCTTTATGCAGGCTGCTCCCCCGCCTCACCCTCCCCACCCCCCTTCACACGATGCTCAGGCTCCCACCAGGCCTGAGCAGAGATCTCCCTTTCTCTGGGGAACCTTCTCTGACCTGCGGAGTCTGGGTTCCCACACAGCCCCCTGACCTGCATCATCATGGCATCTACCAGCCTGTCTGGTAAGGTCTTGTCTGTCTGTCTGTCTGTCTGTCTGTCTGTTTCCCCTCTACACCATCAACTGTGTGACGGCCAGGCCCATGTCTGTGCCTCTAGAATGCCTCCCCAGTGAGCCTGGCAAAGTACAAATAATTGTTGCGTGAACAAGAATGATCAATTATCAATAAGGAGGTCCCCGGTGGCGCAGTTAAGCATTCAGCTACTAATTGAAAGCTTGGTGGTTCAAATGTACCCAGAGGCACCTTGGGAGAAAGGCCTGGCAATCTACTTCCAAAAAATCAGCCACTGAAAACCCTACAGAGTGCAGTTCTACTCTGACACATGTGGGGTCGCCATAAGTGGGAATGGACTTGACAGCAACTGGTGGCAGTGGCACCTCTCAGCAGCCTCATTTCTCATCCCTGAGGCAGTGTGGTGGGGTAGCAAGAAGGCCATCCAGGGAATTATGAGGCCTGAGTTCTGTCCCAGCTCTGCCACTAACTTGCTGTGTGTTCTCAGGAAAGTCCTCCCCCTCTCGTTTCCTCATAAGTAATAGGACCTCCGTTGGCCCATAATTCCCCTCCCACACACCCAAAGCAGTTTGCTGACTTTACTTTCCATGAACACCCCTTTGTCCCTGCTGTTTCTGCCCCCATGGACTGTCCCTCCCCTTTATCCTACCTATCCAACTCCAAGTCATCCACTGTGTAAATCTTTTCTAGAATTTTTTAATAGTGAATTGTATTACTTTAATTCTAAATTTTCTTTATTATTTTGTAAAATACAGAAGTAAACTATGCTCATTATAAAAAAAAAGTCAGCTAATAACAGAAGTATGTAAAATAAGAAATGAAAATCCCTCATCCAATACTATACACAGGAGGAACTACTTGTAATTGGTTGGAGCACTTCCATAATCACACACACACACACACACACACACACACACACACACCCACACACACCACATTGATTTAAAACTACCGCCAACAAACAAATGTTCCCCATCCTCCCAGGTCCACATCACACTTACACCCTCCACAGTGGGGCTTGAGTATTGCTATGATCCTGAAAAGATTTCAGCAGGACTTTTAGGCTAAAATAGGCTTGGAAGAAAGGCCTGGAAATCTACTTCCAAATCAGCTGATGAGAACCCTGTCTGATCCGCAAGTGATCATGGGGACGGTGCAGAACCGGGCAGTGTTTTGTTCCATTGTGCATGAGGTTGCTATGAGTCACACGGGCCGACTCAGCGCTAACAACAACACTCAGTGCTGGGCACTGGGGATACTAACACTCAGGTATTGAGCCCATATGCCTTCTGGGAACTGACAGTGGAGCTGAGGGCTCAGACACACACACACACACACACACACACAAAAAAAAACAGCCCCCCCCCCCCTAAAAACAGCCTCACAGACATACAGCTCTTCATAGCTCTTGAAACACTCAACATGTATTGTCTCCTCTGAGTCTTAGGAATGCCCTGAGCAGGGATGAAAGCAATGAAGAAGGCCAAGTCAGGATTCAAACTCAGCCCTGTTGGATCCATCATCCCACCAAAGGGCCCCAAGAGCACTAACTGCCCAGGGTTAAACAGAGTGGGCCAAGGGCTGTGAGAGGCGGGACAAGGGAAAGGGCAGCAGGGGCTGCTGGAGCAGGCGGGGCAGGCCTTGAGGGCCTGAGACACAGACCCTTGTTATTCCCACAAGCTGGGCTTGTATCCACAGCCAGGCCATGGTGTCCTGGAATGCTGGGCCCACGCCTCAGCCTTTTTGCATGTGCCACCCTTGGCCCACCTGGCCCAGAGCTGGACACACACTCACTGGCTGGTGTCCACCTCATTAGCTGCTTGCACTACAGCTTCCATGACAATCTGCCTGCCAGGGGGCAGGGCAGGGGTGGAGAGCACTGGTACCTGGGGAGCAGGGGGCCAGAGGCAAGGCCAGGGGAGAGTGGATAGATACACACAGACCTGGGGTCCCTTCCAGCCTCCACCTCTGCCTTTCTCGCGATCCTTAGGCAAGTCACTCTGCCTTCCTGAAACTCAATGTGCTCATCTTTAAAATGAGCACGCCAATACCCACTCACAGGGTGGCCACCAGGGTTAAATGGGGAAATGCTCTGAACAGTAAGGTGCTACAGAAATGCCTGTAGACACTTACGGAGCACCGACTTGATGTCCATGGTCTCATTTCCAGGCAGGGATTAATATTAGCAGGTAGGACTCACAGAGGAAAAAAATCACACAGTTGATGGAGCTAGGATTGGAACCCAGGACCCCTAGCTCTAAGCGTGTTGCTCCTTCGCTGCCAAGTGGCTCCCACCTGGGCCAGCAGTGTTTACGTGGAGACAGCATGTGCCACAGCAGGTGGAGCTGCAGACTGCAGCCCCCTGGTCTGAAGGCGCTAACCACAGAGCTTGGCCTTCTCCATCTGGTCCCCCTCCCTCTGGTCCTCCTGCTCAGCTCCGGGCCTGGGCCTCGGGGGAGGTTCCTTGGCCTGATGATGCCATCAGAGATTCCCAGAGGTGCCGGTCCACCTGAGGGCCAGGGAGCCAGCCATCTTCTGGTCAGAGGGGCTGGCGCCAGCGCCCAGCTGGGGCCTGGCTGGGTCGGGGGCCCCAGGAGAGGGGAAGGCGCTGGCTCATTATATGGAGAAACAATGGGGTTTGCCTAAGTCCCTTCTGCTAGACTCTGGAGCAGTTACACCCTCCTCTTCCTCCTCACCAACTGGGGTCAGGATTATGGGGGAGAGGCATCTATCCTTCCTTCCAACAACACTCACACTTCAGTTCTCTGAAATCTACCTCCTAATGGGTAACAGCAGATGGGGAGCGGGGAGGACTGTGGAGGCGGAGTTCAGGTCAGGGTCTGGGTACTTATTCCAGCAATATCCCTGGCTCCTCCTGGGCCCTCCGAATCAGACTCCCCTCCCACAACTGGGCCTAGGATCCTGGGGGGGTTAAGGCTGAGGCTACCGTTTGCCCAGGTTCACAGAGGGTCCTGGGAGTGGGGCCCATCTGGCCAGGAAGGGCTGGGGGAGAAGCCCCGATTCCCTCCTTCCAGTACCAAGGTGGTCAGTTGCCCCAAGAAACTGGGTCCCACAGGGCACCTCAGCCTGCTTCCATCTCGGTTCAGAAACCTTCGGACTGGGCACAGGCAATGGGCACAGGCAAAGCCCCAGCCTACGTGGCTCTTCTGGGATCACAATCCCGATCCCAGGTCCAGCCGCAGTCCCCAAGTTGGGGAGCTGGTGGCCTCCGAGCCCCCTCCTCCAACTCCAGCCCCGGATCTCCTACCCTAGAACGTGGAATGGCGGAGGGAGCTGCACCGTGAATATGCAGCGCCTGTAAGTCTTGACTAGAGATTGAGAGGGACTCTGGGGTGGCTCTGTCCAGGGAAGAAACCCCTGTACCCACGCTGCCCTCTCGCTCCCGGGGTCCAGTGTGTGTGGTGGGGGTAGGGTGGGATGCAGATCAGTCCCGGCTGAAGGGCGGGGCGCGCAAGACTCGGGGTTCTTACCTGAAATTGGGAGGCGACGCGATGTGCAGCCCCAGGAACGGTGAGACGGCAGACGGGGACGCGGCCCCCCCGCCCAGGCCGCCGCTCTCTCGCTCCGCCATTCTCGGGCCCAGCCCTGGCCATCCGGGCGGAGCGCGGCGCGGAGGAGGCGGCGGCGGGGAAGGTTGAGGCGGTGGAGGAGGCGGAGGCGCGGCAACAGGGCCGCTGCTGGGGCTCCGGCTGGGCGGGCGCGCGGGCGCACCTGCGCAGGGCAGGGCACGGCTCCGGACCGCGCACCGCTCGGCACTGGCGAGAGCGCCCCGCGCGCGTCCCGGGCCCCCGGCCCCCGCCGGGGTCTCGTGCGCCCCACCCACTGCCCCGCCGAGCCCCGCCCCGAGGCGCTCTCCGAGGTGCTGAAGTCCCGGCCCCCGCGCCCCGCGCCCCGCGGCCTCAGGGTTTGGCCTTGCCCCACCCTAAGTTTGATACAGTCCCTATCTCCCCACCGCAAAGCCTCCCTGGTGGAGGGTCCAACGCCCTGGCATATCAAGTAACTAATGACGGACCCCCTAGTCCCCAAAGCCCTGGTTCGCTCCCCCGCAGCAGACAAAGAAGGCAAAGAAGGCGGGAAAGGAAGGTCGCAAAGAAAAGGAGAGGGTGGCGGAGAGCAGAAAGGTTTGGAGGTGGGATGAGTTCCCAGTGGATAGGCGGTGGGGTGTTGCATTAGTGACTTGACAGTCCTAAGGTTTGGTTTTCTCATCTGTGAAATGGCGACAATAATACCACTCTCATGGTTGTGAGGATACAATGTAATAGCAATGTGTTGCACCGGAAGCCTGGCAACACCGGGCTTCTGCACTAGGATCCAGGCCTCACTCCATTCCTGTCTCTTTACCTTGACCCCAAGGATCCTCCCTGGAGGGTCTCCTGTCTGAAGACTGGCCCCAGGCTCCCTTCAGCCCCAACAGTTACTAATGGTGCATTGAGACCTTTCTCTTGGCTTCTCCATTCCTCAACTTCCCCTTCCTCCTGTCAGGACTTGCCCAGCTTTCTCCCTCCCCATTTACTGCCTCAACTGCATTTCCTGCAAAGCACCTCTCTTTTTGCCCCCCACAGATAGCCCATAGCTGCCTTCTCTCACTCTAAAAATTGGGGCTTTTCCCTCTGCTCCCACCTGTTGTCTTTTGGGGATTATTTTGGTTAAGTTTCCATTCCCTCCTGCAACTCTGCCCCTGCTAGGTTTGGGCTGTGGTTCCCTCCTGGTCTTCTCTTCCCCCGGAGGGCTAAGCCTGAGCCTATGGGTCTTCAGGGCCCTGTGTTCCCTGGCTGAGTTCTTTCACAGTATAGGCTGCTTGACACTCAGGCCAAGGCCAGGGCCCCAGCTTTGGTGAGTCATAGTGCCTCTGGCCAAACCTCACTGGCTTCTCTGGCCAACTGAGAGAACCACACAGGTCCTGTCCTTCCCCTCTGGAGAAGGGGCAGAGCAAACTGTTTCACAGCTTGAGGAATCCTATTTACACATCTGGACTGCCAACTGGTCATGCTGGCCCCTTCTTTCAATGTAGCGCCCAAAAAGGAGCTGCAAGCACTCACCTTGCAGTAAACCACCTTTCAGCTACAGCCACAGGAACATTCCAATACTGAGAATTAAAGGCCCTGGCTGCCTCTCTTCTCCCTGCCCCTGGGGCCCAGAAGGGTGGCCACTTTACCTTTCCCACTGTCTTGGCCCAGGCCCCTTTCCCTAGGTCCTCATGGTAACCATCTGCTGCTACATTGCCTGGCTTTTCCTTCCAGGAAAGCAGTCTTGCCATCATGGCTAATAATTGTTCCTTAGAGTATGTGCTTGTCTCAGCTAGGGAGGATGGGAACGTCAGGAGTGTGTGTGTGTAGGAAAACTCTCTTCCAGAAGCTTCTGCTCAAGAACAAAGGAATCTTAGCCCCAGGGCTAAGCCAAAGCCACATTAGAGAGAACTCTGGAGAGGCGATGGGCAGGCCCAGTTCTTGGTGGGAAGGGGGGCAGAAGGGGCTTCAAAACAGGGCCAAGAATGAAATGGGCCCTAGGTCAAGTCGCTCCATTTTCTCCCTTTCCCACTCTGTGCAGGGCAGACTGTGATGTTCCTAGGCCTTGGTGAAGCCCCTTCCCACAGGGAGTTGGCAGAGGGACTACCAAAGCTCCCAGTCCCAGTGGTCTAATCCAAGGCAAGTGTCCCCAGCAGGAAAGCCCACGTGCGCTGCACAGAGAGGGGCCACTCTCCAGCCAGACGGCATGGGGGAAAGCAGCATCCAGACCCTGGGCTTAGCTGTGGGCAGATCTCAACCACCTACCCACACAGCTCACCACACAGCTGCAGCTGAAGTGGTGGCACTGAGGTAAAGATGGACTGAAGGCCTGGAGAGGGCCCGCCACAGTCTTGGAGGTAGGGTGTCAGGGGGCAGAGAGGTGGGGTCACCGCAGGACAGCACTCAGGAACCCCAGCCTTAGCTGTAGTGCTCCACACCATTATGGCCAAATGACCCCAACTCTGAGGGCCCGGCTCTGGAGCTTTCATTAGTCTGCTGGGCTGCTCACCTGGGACCAAAGAGGGGCGAGAAGCTCCTGGCTTCAACAGGACCAAGATGGTCTGGCTAAGGCCTCAGCCAGGCTCAGTCTTACAAACCCCGGTCCTCAGACCTCCCACAAGACTGACGACAGCACAGCTTTGCTTTAACAGGATCGGATGTTTATAAAACAAGTGCATATTCACAAACAAACTGCGGGAGAAACACACCTTCTCAGCAATAGAAAATCTCTGTATAAAGTGCATTTTGCCTGTGACTAGCTCTTCCCCATGCTGGCCCTTGGATCAGGGTTTGTATCACTCTGCAGCACCCCCAGGGCCGCCCGGGCTAGAGAAGGGGAGGCGTGAGGCCCTGGTGGAGCTCCAGCCCAGTGGCCATACCCTCTCCTGCCCTGCCCCTCTGGCTCCAGGGGTGGACTGCTCCATTCCACTGCGAGCTTGTCCTGGGGGTGGGCCAGCATGCCAGGGAGGGTAAAGAAGGAGAGGGGGTGGTCCTGCCAACTTGTGCCTTAAGGGAGAGAGCCACCATCACATTGGCAGGAAAAGGGAACCATCCTGATGTTGGAAGGTGCTGCTAAATACTGAATTTGGCTCTAAGCCCTCGGGCCTTCTCTGTGTCTCAGATTAGCCCTTCCAGGCTCACTCTACTCCTCTTCTGGCAATAGCCCCTGATTCTCTTTCCCCCTGGCTGGGGCTGAGGGAACAGGGAAGCCCCCAACCTAGTGCTCTGAATACATACCATACGTGTGCCCTGCTCTCCCCACGCGATTACGGGACATTTCTAGTGAAGGTGACACTCAACAGTTGGAATCTAACGGCAGCTCTCTGGCTGAGAAAACCGACGACCTCTCAGGAAGAAGCCTGTCAATGTGCTGGACAGCTGTAGGAGACAGGGGCGTGACCCCAGGGCTCTGGTCTGAGGACAGAGGACAGCGAGGGCCAGGGCTGGGGCCAAGGGCATTAACAGCTATAAGGCTAGGAAAGGTCACAGGGGAGGTAGAGAGGAGAAGGCCAAGAGGCCAGCTTAATGTTACACGTGAGGACAAAAACCCAAAGAGGAATCGGCCTCTCAGCTACACGAGCACACGGACGCGTGTGCGCGCACACACACACGTGCACACACAGGCACACACAGAGACACACACATGAACTTTGTGGCTCAAGTGCAGGCCACAGCGTGGAAGGAAGACTTGCTCCACTTGACGACAGTCCTTCTTTCCAGTGTTTCTCAACACAGGCCTTCGACAGCGGGAGGGGAGAGGTGGGTGGCACAGGCCACTCCCAGAATGCGAGGCTTGGGTTCTCTGGGTCAAACCTCCCACCTGATGCTTCGGGAAGGGTTGGTGTGCTGGGTATGATCTCTCCTTTGACCTCTGCCAACTGCCTCTGGCAGTCCCCTGAGTCTATTTGCCTGGGTTCTCGGAGTCCAGCTACTGGGACAGCTGACGTGGCAGCTTGGAGAATACCCAGTGCAGGGCAGGCCCTGGAAGCCTCCAGAACAAAGACCAGAATGGCCTCCTGGCTGGGGGTCAGCTGTCCTCACTGGTGGCACTGTGGCCTCGGAGTGTGGCCAGAGGGCCTGGGGCTTTATGCCTCGTGGAGGAGCCAAGTCTGCCCCTGCCCTCCACAGCTCCTGGATAAGCTCCAGGCTGGCTCTCAGCTTCCAAGGAAGTACAGAGCTGGGATCCTCTTCCTAACTGTCAGCTCTCAGCTCTGAAAAGACAGACGTGATGGCTGAGGCTGCTAGCTATAGTCTGTGCACATACTACCAGTTAGATATCTGGGTGTCCTTCCGTATGGTGGTTGGTGGAAACTTTTCAGAGCCATCATCTGTCCACAGCCTTGTGCTCAGTCCCATGTACCTGAGGAATGGTCTGGAGGATGAGGGCAGGGGGTTTTATGTTGAGGAAGATACCAGGCCATGTGGCTAAGTCTGGACAGCATCCATCCACTCCAATCTGCTCAGCCTCCAGGTCAAAATGCAGAACTCGGCGCGGGCTCTGGCTGCATCTAGAATCCCATACTCTTGGCAAGAGTCAAAAATGTTGCCCTTCTACTCCTTGGCCTGATGTGAGGAGGGCGGGCTGGGACCAGCTAAGGTCCTACCACTATGTTCCACTCAGACCAGGCCATTGGCTGGCAGGGACAGGTCTCAGCTGTGACCTCTGGCCTTGTGTCCAAAGGTGGGCACAGCACTCGAAGTGAAGCATGCTACAGGGACGGCTCCAGCCCAGGCAGCATTCAGAGTCACAGAGTGTAAAGAAATGCATGCACACGCAAACAGGCACACCACTCCCCCTGCACAGGCACACACAACACACGCACACACGTCCTCGCGAGCTCTGTCAGTGTCGGCTTGCCCGCAGGTTGCACTCTGCTGCCACAGTGGCTGCCCTGGCACCCAGGCTTGGCTCACGGAGCAGCGGCTCTGCAGCTGGAAGAGAAAAACAAGTTTTGAAAGGAACATTCAAGAGGCTGCTCAGTCGCCCAGGGACACCAGCTCCTCTGGCTGCTTCTTTAGGGACACTCAGGCTGGGATGCCACTGGGCTGACCACATACTGCCCCCTTGACGTGCTTACACAGGATCCGCTGTCCCCTGCAGACCCCCTGGGCCGCTTCAGCTCCACAGCTAAGGGCAGCCAAGGAGGAGGAGGAAAAGGCCCTGTGAGACTTACTTGAGGCCTTTGGTGACACTTGCTCAGATATGACAAGGGCAGTGTCTGAATCAAGAGATGGGCTGTTGTCAGAAATGGAGAATCAGAAAAAAAAAATAGCTGGAGGGGAGGCCAGCTGGGAGAAGTAATTCTGAAGAGGAAGGCAAGGACTGAGTTTAGAATCAGCAGGTGAGCAAATTTCCGCATATAGATAAGAGAAGCCTGGTGCAGTGCTGCGAGATGGGAGGGGGAGAAGAAATGCCAGATGACTCACTTCAGAGATTTATAATATCCTGAATCTGGGGCAGAGGGAAGAAATGGCCTCGTCCCTGATAACAGACAACAAGGTAAGCCTGTCCTAATGCTGGATGCCTATTTAAAACAGACTTACTGTGTCCGGGATTCTGCAGACACATAGCGCTCCATTAAAAGGTTTGTCCAGAGCAAAAGCTAGTAAGTTTCCTGGACACATCCAAACACTTTGAGGGACAGAGTAGCTGGGGCTTGGGGAGCATGGTTTTGGGGGTTATCTAGGTCAACTGGCATAACAAAGTTTATTTAAAAAATGCTCTGCATCCCCACTTTGGGAGCGGCATCTGGGGTCTTAAAAGCTTGCAAGCAGCCATCTAAGAAGCAGCAACTGGTCCCAACCCACTTGGAGCAAAGGAGAATGAAGAACACCAAAGACACGAGGGAAATATTAGCCCAAGAGACTAAAGGTCCATATAAACCACAGACTCTACCGGCCTGAGACCAGAAGAACTAGATGGTGCCCGGCTACCACCAATGACCACCCTGACAGGGAAAACAACAGAGAGTCCCAGACAGAGCGGCAAAAAAGTGTGCAGCAGAACTCAAATTCACATAAAAGGACCACACTTAATGGTCTGACAGAGACTGGAGGAACCCCTGAAACTATGGCCCCTGGACGCTCTGTTAACCCAGGACTGAAACTATTCCCAAAGCCCACTCTTCAAGCAAAGATTAGACAGCACTATAAAACAAGAAATAATACACATGAGGAGTGTGCTTCTTAGTTCAATCAGATATATGAGACCAAACGGGTGGCTCCTGTCTGGAGGCAGGATAAGAAGGCAGGAAGGGTCAGGAACTGGCTGAATGGACACAAGGAACCCGAGGTGGAAACGGGGTGTGTGCTGTCACATTGTGGGGATTACAACTAATGTCACAAAACAATATGTGCACAAATTTTTGTACGAGAAATTAACTTGAGAATTAAACTTTCACCTAAAGCATAAAAAAAAAAAAAAAAAAAAGGTTTATCTAGTTTCAATGTTGATGAGGCAGATAATAATAGCACATCTGCTCACTGAGTCTACTGTGGGCCAGGCACTGTACACCTGTGACCTCATTAACCCTCAAGATATGGCCTCCAATTTTACAGAGGAGGAGAAAACTGAAGTGCAGAGAGGATAAGTAACTTGCCCAAGACTACAGCATTCGTAAGTGCCAGAGCCCATATTTTTACCAGTAAGTAATCTCTCTATTATAGTATCACCCACTAAGACCTTTAAACGACCTAAAATGAAGAAACTCAACATGGTGGCATAAAGACTAATATCCAAGTAACAAAGGTGGAAGTTAAGATGCTACTGGAAAAGGGAAAAATGTCCCCAAGAGTCAAAGACACTGGGCCATCCAAGATACAACGATTAGTCTCTAACTGCTTGGAGCAACAGAGGAAGAGGAGATCTAGGAATTAGGGAAGGAAATGGTTTGCAGCTCTAATTGCCTCTATGAACTACTACCTCCCATGCCATGAGACCAGAGGAAATGGATGGTGCTTGGCTACCATTCCTGAACGTTTTGATCAGAGACTCAATAGATGGATCATGATCTAAAGGAGGAAAATGGAGGAAAGGAACTTCAAATTGTTACTGGAAGCCAGAATTACTGGACATGTTGAGACTGGAGGGAACCCTGAATCTACTGCCTGGGACAACTTTTGAACCTTGAGCCAAAACTATCCCACGAAGTCATCTGTAAACTAAACACGAATTTACCTCAAATAAATAAACAATGCCTGTCTTGAGCTTTGCTCCCTATTTAAGAAGTATCTACATGAGACTGAAATCACAACAGTAGCTCTAAGGCACAGATGAGAACTTGAAGGGGCAGAGAGTGTAAGTTAATGGTGGCGAAACAGTAGGGGCAGAGACAGGGAGAACAGTGACACAGTGTGAAGTGTGTAACCGTCGTCAGTGAGCTGTGCGTGTAAAAACTGTTGAACTGTGTATATTTTGTTGCGTATATTTTCACCAAAATAAACGGTCATTAAACTAAAAAAAAAAAAAAAAAAAAAGTCAAAGACTTTGGAGACATGCATTCAAAACCAGTCTTCTGTCACATGGAGTCCTTTTAAGGCCACATGCTAAATCTGAAGCAGATTTCCCCTAGACAGTGATATTTTATGCGGAAGCTGGGAAAAATCAAGAGCAAATGTAGGAGTAGCTACCTGTATGGGTCAGTACTGAGTGCCTCGTTCTTTCAAATGTATATTATTTTTGGCAATTTTCCCCCGTAAGCTTGTACTATAAAACTTAGCCATTTTTTCACTAGAAATAAACATATTTGTTACTAAAGTGTATACATATTTATTGAAACATGCTGTCAGCCTGCATTCCAAATACAAGTCTCTCTCTGCCCCTGCTGTTAAGCTGAAGAGATGACTATTTTTCTGAGCCTCCATTTCCTGTATTTTCTCCACCTTCAGGGATCGTGGGAGATAAAGAATGCTTTCCGATTTCTTAGAACAGGGCTCTTAATCTGGGGTTTCTGGACCCCTAAGGAGTCCAGGGTAGGTCTAGGGGGTCCATCAAGACCCTGAAGTTCTGTGGACATTTTTGTATATGTGTAAATATGTGCAATTTTCTGGGGGAGAGGCTTCATCCTTCGTCCATCTCATGACTCTCAAAGAGGTGGGTATAACCCAAAGAGAGGTTAAGAATCAATGCCTACATACAGAAATTGTTGAGGCGGCGTATGTTTCGTTATGTATATTTTCACCACACACAGAAAGAATCAATGCCTTAGCTTAGAAGGGGGAAGGAGTGCAGTAGGTGGATATAACGGTAACATTCAGACCTATTTGACTCAGGCACGATTTAGTTGTGGGCCAGGCCCATTAAGGGAGTATTCTGGCCTTAAAGAAGCCCCAGTAACCCTGGGGGCACAGTGGTTAAGTGCTCGGCTGCTAATCAAAAGGTTGGCAGTTCGAACCCGCCAGCCACTCCGCAGGAGAAAGATGTGGCAGTCGGCTTCCATAAAGATTACAGCCTTATGTTTTGTCCTGTAAGCCTTCATCTTGGGCGAGAATGGCAGCACAATTGGAAGAGCATAGTCAATATTACTTAAATGTGTAAGTAAAAAGTTTTGAAATGGTGTTTAAATAAAATAAAAATAAATAAATAAATAAATAAATAAATAAACAAATGAGACTAAAGAGGTACAATAGTCCACTGACAAGGTCCAGAAGACAGAAGGGGACAAGGAAGCCCCCTGGTGATAGGGAACACAAGGTGGAGTAAGGATATTCTTGATGTGCTGTGAGATTGTTAACCATTGTCATAGGGCAACATGTGTAGTAACTGTTAAATGAATAACTATTTTTTCTGTAAGCCTTCATCTTAAGTGAGAATAACAGCACAGTTGGAAGAGCGTAGTCAATGTCACTGAACTGTGAATGTAGAAATTTTTGAAACGGTGTATCTTTGGCCATCTGTAATTTTCATCAAAAAAAAAGGTTGAGAATTTAGAGGCTTAATACGTTGTGGGGTTGTTAACCAATGTCAAAAAACAACATGTGTACTACTATTTCATGAGAAACTATTTGCTCTGTAAGCTTTCACCTGAAGTACAATAAAATATATATTAAAAAAAAAAAAAAAAAAGATTACAGCCTTAGAAATCCTATGGGGCATTTCTACTCTGTCCTACAGGGGCGCTATGAGCCGAAATCAACTTGATGGCAAAGGGTTAACCCAAATCCTTCAAAAACACCAACACTGATAACCAAGGTTTAGAAGAACCAGCTTGTCTTTGTCTACAAAGCTAGTCAAAAAGCTGTTCAAACTAGTGACTCAGTTTGCTTGATCAGCAGATAACTAGCTGGCCCTGTGCTCCTGTTTGAAGCTGGGGCTAAGTCTGCAGAAAACGGGGGCTGGGGAAATCAAATGAGGCCTTGCAGGAAAGTGATGACAGAGCACTAGAGGGAAGGAAGAGCAGCCGGGGGAGAGGCACCCAGGGAAAAATTAACTCATAAAACATGCACTGAAAAATCAATCTCTTGGCTGTCCAACTCCTTCACCCGTCATTAATACAGGAAACACAGAGCAGCTGGAACGAGAAATAAGTTAACAACTGCCTCTCTCTCTCTGCCCCTGCTATTAGTTAGAATGGCCTCCTGGGTACCCCTGCCGTCACATTCCTTCCCAGCCATTATATGCCACTAAGGAACCCAAATCCCTGAGTTGATACTTGCCCCGATCCTAGTCCGGGAGGGCTGGGTGTAAGCACGTTATACACACATGTGTGTGTGGGCAGGACCATGACAGCTGAATGTCTGGAGGAAACTTTGTTTGCAGACTGTACCCCATTGTACTCCAACCTAAAATATTTTCTTCTCCCCACTATACTGGGCGAGGCACAGTGCCCAAAAGCTTGAGAGAAGCAGAGTTTGGTAAAAAACCAGCTGCTGTTGAACCGATTCTGACTTACGAGTTAAGAGGAGAATTGTGCTCCATACGGTTTTTCAACAGCAGATTTTTCAGAAGTAGATGGTCAGGCCTTCCTTCCAAGGTGCCTCTGGGTGGACTCGGAACCACCAACCTTTTAGTTAGCAGCCAAATGTGTTAACCATTTGCACCAACCAGGGACTCCGGAGAGTCTGGTACCAGCCCCAGTTAGGGGAGTACAGAGATGCAGCCGGGCCTCGCCAGGGTGCAAAGGTGAAACGCTCAGCTCAGTCCAATTCCTCTTGTCATCCATGCCTTCTTGGCCCATAAAAATCCTACACGAAAGTGGAAGGGATGCCAATCATTCAACAACACTTACTACGTGCCAGGGAAAGCGCTAGGGACACTGAGCCCAGCTTCTCATTCTCAGGTCAGGAAGTGAGAAGCAGAGAGGTGAGGCAACCTGCGCAAAGTCTCACTGCCAAAGTGGCAGAAGTGGGATTCAGACACTGGGCTGAGTGCAAAGCCCAGGCTCTTTCTGAATGCCATGCTGCGTCCTGCTTCCGATAGCTGTGTAGCATTTTAGTCTGTACAGTGCCTTTCTCTACATTATTTCATGTAATGAGGGAGTATACAACTAGGCAAGTGTCAGTAAAGAGATTCCAGAAATCAGCTTTTACTCAGCGAAGCCCCATGACTAGCAAAGCTCTGGGGAACTGTGGGTGGGAGAGGGGAAGAGGCGAGCCTCAGCCATGGACCTTTTGTATCAATGGGGCTTCTCTCAACAGATCACTATGTACCAGCAAAAGGGCGAATGCAACGCGTGAGCTGTTTCCCTGTGGTAAAATAATTGGACCAATGAGAAAAATCTGTAAACAATTCAAGGCTAATGGAATCCTGAGCAGTCAGCAGCTTTGGGGATTATAGGGAAGCAGCTAGAACAATAGCCATTTGGGGGCTGGCTTGTTTTTCAGTTTAGTGAATATCGCAAAACAAAACAATGCAGAACAGGCAGCCAGTGTGGACTTGAGGCAAGCACGGAACCTAATGACATCAGGACAGGTTTTTCTACACGACCAATTTAAATTGTAAATGGTTGTCTGCCCTGTGGACTGCCAAGGCCAGAGGCGTTAGAAGGAACAGGATCCCGAAGTAGAGAGCTCTGAGCTAAACAGACCTCACAAGGTTCAGGAGGGAGCCTCAGGCTGGTAACGAATGACTATTCATATTTTACGCTGAAAACAAAAAAAACCCCAAACCCACTGCTGTCTTGTCGATTACGACTCACAGCAACCCTATAGGACAGAGGAGAACTACCCCACAGGGTTTCCAAGGAGTGGCTGGTGGATTTGAACCGCCAACCTTTTGGTCAGTGAGTGTTTAACCACTGCTCCACCAGGCCTCCTTTACACTGAAAGCATCTCCCAGAGGTTATGTATCCAGCCCAAAAAATGCCAGGAGGCGGAGGGAAAGGGGCAAGTCTCCTGCCACTCAGTATGATAGTTGATCGACTTGGGCCACATGGCCACTGTTTTGTGGTCCTGGCTCTGACTGAAGTGACAACAACCCAATCAGAGCTACCTGAGAAGCACGTGCGAGATGACAAAGTGACTGCATCTGTGTGGTGCGTTTCACTTATTCAAAGACTTTTCACATACACTTTTCATTTTCTTTCCCCAACACGTACGCTCGGTGGGTTAGACAGGTGACAGGACGCTATTATTACCTTTTTACAATGAGGATGCTAAACATCTTTAGGCCCAGATGCCACCACCAGCGCACAGTGAGACCCAAGTGCACTCTTTCCTCTCAGAGTTCCTAAAGAACACGGTGTTCTTCCCCAGTCTGCCTCGGAGGGAAGTGATGTACCTGTCCCCGTCCTCTGCCCTCCCAGCCCCCACTTCCAACCTCCACAGCCCAGCCTGGCCCAACTGCCTAATTAGGCAGAGACTAAGATCATAGTAAAAGGAACCCTGATGGCGAAAATCGTTACGTGCTTGGCTGCTAACCTAAAGGTCGGCAGTTTGAACCCAACAGCAGCTCTGTGGGAGAAAGACCTGGTGATCTGCTTCCATGAAGACTGAAGCCTAGAACACCCTATGAGGCAGTTCTATTCTGTCACATGAGGTCACTGTGAGTCAGAATTGATTCGGTGACACTCAAAAACCACCACCGCAAGGGCACAGTAAACCTCGAGAATGAGTCCTTAAGATCCCAATATGCTGATGGACAATCTCCAGGACTGCAAGGCAGGCGACACGGGTCAACCTCAGCACCCTCATTAACGCCTTCACTTGGAATCACCGCCACAGTCTCTCAGTTAGCTCTCCCCCGTTTCCTCTCCAGGGCCCAGCCAAATGCCTGACTAATCTTCCAAAAATGCCAATTCAATCACATCATTCTCCTGTTCCAAAACGCGCCTTAGCTCCCAATGAGTTCACCAAAGGACTCATCTGCCTGACATTTAAGACCCACCCAGATCAGACTCAACTGTAATCTTATGTTCTTCTAAAATAATAATTACAACAATACCCATAATAAACATAACTGCCACTTACTGAGTACTTATTACAAGCCAGGCACTGGGCAAAGTGCCGGGCATATTCCGCAGACACTGCTAGCTGTCTACCAGGATCCACACTTTCGAGACAATGGAACCTAGATCTGTTCAGGGGGCTATGGGCCCAGCCCAGACAATGGATCATGACTGGCCTAAGTCAGTGACTTTCAAAGTGTGGTCACTGGACCAGCAGCATCAGCAACCCCTAGGAACTTGTTAGAAATGTAAGTTCTTGGGCCCAACCCCAGACCTACTGAATCAGAAATGCTGGGGGTGGGGCCCAGCCACCTGTGGCTTAAATCCTCCAGAGGATTCCGATGCCCCCAAAAGTTGGAGAAGCACTGGTCTAAGCCAGTCCTGACAATCCTGATCCCCATTTCCTACCTTAGGGGTGGCTTTCTGACTCAGTTCTGGCTAATGAGGGTGAGGTGTTCTGGGAAAGCTTTTATTTTCTTGATAAAAGGGAAGAGAGGCCTTCCCGACAACACTTAGCACATAAAATCACAACCTCCACTGTGCCCCAAACTTTGTTTTCCATCTTCTTACCAAACTTTATTTTTTCTTTATAGGACTTACGGCCTCTTGACATACATATCTCTGTTTATTGTGTCTCCTCCCACTAAGATGCACTCCAAAGGGAAGGGACTGTGTCAGCCTTACCCACAACCATATCCCCAGGTCCTAGAACAGTGTCTGGCAAATTGCGAACACTGATGTATGTTTACTGAATGAACGAGTACAGCTGTCACTGCTCTTCCTTCTCTTTCCTGCAAGGAATAAGGAACTGATGGCTGTAGCTGTGGCAGCGACCTTATGATCATGAAGAAAAGGCCAAGAGACTCTCAGAAAAATTGACTCTGATGTTGTTGAGCCACCAAACCAAAACTAGCAACACCTACCTCTGGGCTTGTTTTTAAGTAAGAAAAATAAACCCGCATTTGTTTAAGCCACAATGGTCAGGTTTCAATTACTAGCAGCTCCACGCATTCCTAACAGACACACATGTATTCATCACTTCATCTTGGCAACCATTTCAGCTGAAGGGTAAGTGCAGCCTAATTTATAAATGAGGAAACTGAGTCTCAGAGCAGTTAAGTAATTTGTACAAGATTTGTATGCTTGTAACTGCTGCACATGTAACTACTAAGCGGTTTTCCTAATTTGAAATGCTTTCCTCACTACCTAAATCCAATTCATCTTTTAGTGTAAGCCTCTGTCAGGCATCTGGAGTGCCCCAGCCCACCAATAGCTAGCTGCCTTCTGGTAAGCCTGTAGAGTCTAGGAATTGTAGGTTATTTGTCTTCTTTTTCTAATCAGACTGCTAAATCCTTGTGGATGTACCCATCATATCACATTTTATATGTCTTATGCATTCCCTTCCTCATATACCTGCTGACAATAATTTCATGCTGAGTTAGATGCCACTAGCTTATTGATCAACCTTGGCTCAGACATTTAACCTTTCTGTTCATCAGTCTTCCCACCTGAAAATCAGCATATCAGCCTGGGAAGTTCCAGATGTAGAATACAGAAAGAACCTTGCTTAGTATCACAGAGCTAAGAGATGATTCAGTTTGTGCAGTACAGTTAGTGCTCCCAGGAACAAGATAGCATAAACTTGACCATCGGCAACGTCTGTGACAAAGAGCCCCCTCAAAGGGCACAAGCACCCAAGAGTCACCATCTTACCGAGCATACAAGCTTAGACACGCAAACAAGATGGCCCCAGCCCTGTCCCTGAAGTGAGAGGGATTTGGAAAAAAAAGAATCAATTGTTCCATTGAGAAAATTACCCTCCAATCTAATGATGCAGACATGGCCCAGGAACAGCCTGAGATGATGCTCAAAGTGGACAGTAATGTACATTTCCCCAAGAAAGGCATCAAAGCCCTTCCTTCTTTGGGGAAGGAGGAGCCAGTTTTTTACACCATTCAGGAGGCTCTGAAGAAAGCTGAGAGCTGACAGAGCAGCAGAGAGCTGAAGCCACATGAAAGGTGAGAATAACTGAGGAGTGGCTGTAAACGGCAAAGCCGATGGGGAGACTGGGTCTACTGGCCCTGAAGTGGGGCTGAACTTGCAAGATCCGCTAGGTGGGGCTGGGCTGAGTGAGCCACAGCATGACCCTGTCTGTGGAAGGGTAAGTGCTGCCCTCCACTGGTCGGCCTGCAGAACACAGCCTGCTGGGGAGAGCAGAGGGGCTTGGAGCATCCCTCAGATGCAGCCATGGGGCCATTTCTCCTACAGCTCCACATCCGGGTCTCATTCTTTTTGTTGGATTTGACTCACTTTGATAGATAGAAGGAGCCAAAAAGGGGGGAGGGGGGTGTTGGGGATATTCTCCAACTGGCAAAGAAAGAAAAGGGATGTACTTTTTTTGTATTTTAGACAGTATGGAAGTCAGAAGGATGGAAACTTAAGAGCTGAGATTCTGAAAGTTCTGCGGTTCCAATCAGTTTTTTTTTCAGTGTACATAAATAAAGTTTTATTGGAACACAGCCATGCTCATTTGTTCACCCATTGTCTATAATGCATTCAATACATGCTACAGTGGCAGAGTTGAGTAGTTGCAACAGAGACCTCATGGCCTATAAAGCCTAAAATATTTACTATCTGGTTTGGTCTTCTATAGACAAAGTTTGCTAACCTCTGCACTAAACCCCTGTGCTGAAAGCCTGGAGCCAGACTTCCTTGCTAAACTCAAGGACAATATAGAGAACGATGGGTGATACCAGCTTAACTAAACCAAAATCCATTGCCATTGAGTCGATTCTGGCTCATAGCAACCCTATAGGACAGAGCGGAACTGCCCCCAACCAGATTTTAATCTACTTTCCCGTATCTTTTTTTTAAAAATTGTGCTTTAAGTGAACATTTACAGTTCAAGTCAGTTTCTCATACAAAAATTTATATGCACATTGCTATGTGACCCTAGCTGCTCTCCCTATGTGATAGCACACTCCTCCTTTCCACCTCGGATTTCCCGTGTCCATTCAACCAGCTCCTGACCCTGTCTGCCTTCTCATCTCCCCTCCGGACGGGAGCTGCCCATTTAGTCCCATGTGTCTACTTGAGCTGAGAAGCGCTCTCTTCACGAGCATCACTCTATGTCTTATAGTCCAGTCTAATCTTTGTCTGAAGAGTTGGCTTTGGGAATGGTTTCAGTTCTGGGCTAAAAGACAATCTGGGGGCCATGTCTTCTGGGGTCCCTCCAGTCTCAGTCAAACCAGTAAGTCTGGTCTTTTTACTAAAATTTGAGTTCTGCATCCCACTTTTCTCCTGCTCCGGCAGGGACTCTCTGTTGTGTTCCCTGCCGGAGCGGTCACTGGTGGTAGCTGGGCACCATCTAGTTCTTCTGGTCGCAGGCTGATGGAGTCTAGTTTCCTATAGCTTAACCTTTAGGTAAGGCTCCTTGGGTGGCACAAACAGTTAAGCGCTTGACTATTAGTCAGAAGGTTGGTGGTTCGAGAGAGATGCCTCGAAAGACAGACCTGGCAATCTGCTTCCAAAAGGTCACAGCCTTGGAAACCCTATGGTGCGGTTCTATTCTGCGCACATGGGGTCGCCATGAGTCGGAATGGACCCAACGCCAACTAACAACAACAACCTTTTGGTGGGAGGGCAAAAGTTTTCAAAACCAACCCCCTCCCTCTCTCCCACTCAAAGCTGCCATCACTCACTCTCAGACATCCTTGCTCGGCAGTTCTGGGCTGGGCAACTTGGCCACCCTGGCCCGTTTGCTGAGTTCTTCACCAGGTGGCTCCTCAGCTGCTTCCAGCTTGCGTTTGGGGGACGCTGGGCCACTGGGTAGTGGTCTTGGGCCTGTAGGGAAGTGTGTCGAAGTGTCACACAGACTGTTAGAGACAAGATGACCCCAAATGTGCAGGAGCAGTGCTTTAGGGCTGGGGGCCTGCTCGCTGATGGGATGCCACAGAGTACTCCTCTGACTGGCCCCTTGGCCTTCCTTTAGCAGTGACCTTGCCTAGAAGTGCCTGTGAAGAGGACCAGACCTGCTGGCAGCAGGGCCAGCTTTTGGGTCCTAAGTCTCCCAGGCCCTAGGCCAGAGCCTCCCTTGGCCCATCTGCTGTCCTTCCTCTAAGGTAAGGGACTCCCTCTGCAGCCCTGCAATCGGCCCCCTCCCCAAGCAGGAATGTGCAGGGCCTCGCCCAGACCCAGCTTGGCTGGGCAGATGGGAGGAACCCTGGGAGTTCTGCGAGTCTCATGTTATCGACCTTCCTCCCAAAGCTGGAGGATGTTAAAGATACAGCAAATCTGTCTACTTTTCTCTTTCCTCCTACCACTTCGGCCCCCACTGCCATCGCTTGCCTAGACAATCACAGTAGCCTACTTCTGGCCTCCCTGTGCTCACTCTTGCCGCACACTGTCCACTCCCCACACAAAAGGCAGAGTGAGACTTTCAGGACATAAATCAGATCATGCCCCACCCTGCTGACCACCTTACTGCCTTCTCAGGGCATGACAACAGGATCCTAATCCTCCCCGGGGCTCTGAGCCCTGGCCCATCCTCCTCCTGCCTGCCTCTCAGCCTCAGCCATCCTAGCTCCTCCCTCAGGACATTCTAGCCACACTGGCCTCCTTCACTTCCTCGAACGGGCTAAGCTAGTGCTTGTCTCTGGGTTTCTCTTGTTATTCCTGTTGCCTGGAATGTTCTTCCTCCAGTTTGTGGAAGGTCTGTCTCCTGCTCATTCTCTGCTCAGAGAGGTGCTCCCTGACTACCCCAATCCATAGTAAGCCAGAGTAACCCCTTCCTCCCTCCCCAGTCACCCTCTATCAAACCACTCAATTTTATTTTTCCCCAAAGCATTTGGCATGAAATCATCTTCCTTGGTCCCTGTCGCAGGGAATCTAAGCTCCATTAGAGAATCTAAGCTCCATTAGGGACAGGACTTGTTCTGGCTTCTATCCTCAGCCCTCAGTGAGTGAAGCAGGGATGCTTCATAGCACTGTGGGAGGCACACAAGCCACAGTGAGGCTAGCTGGCACTCACCTGCACTGCTCATGCTCCCAGCCTGGCTCAAGCTGGGCTCCGCCACAGGGTTACTGAGGTCTTCGGCACAGGAAGGGACAGACGCCAGGAGACCTGGGAGAGAGGCGAAGGAGCGGTCAGAATGTATTATCTGACAGGGCTGCAGAGGGCTACGGGGCAGGAGACAAGGGGGAGGGCTGGCCCATGACATCGAGGTGCCATCTCTTCCCATCACCCCACAACTACTCAGGGAGGCCCAGCCTGTAGACCCTGAGAAATCATGTCAACTTAATAGCCTGGAAGACAGCACTTAGCCTCCCTTTGCAAATATCTGGAAATCCCCACCTGCCCCCCTCTGAGCCCACAGGTGCTATCCTTCCCTTCAGTGAGCTAGGGGGTGGGGTGGGGGTAGGGAGTAGCAGCTGCTTACAGAGCCCCCGGTAGCGGGAGAGCTGCTGGTAGATCTGCTTCATTCGCTCAATGTTGAGCCGGCTGGTCTCGGCATGGTTGACGATGGGCCGTGGGTAGTCCACGCCAATGATGCACTTGGCTGCCTTCTGAATCGACTCGGGTGCATTCCAGGGCTCGTAGATGTAGCGAGAGGGGAACCCTTTCAGTTTGGGCAGGTATCGCCTGAAAGATACACACCAGATGACCTGTCGGCACACCTGGACCCACCTTCAATGGGCCAAGGGTCTCCCACCCGAGGTGGAGGCTGGAGCGGTCAGAAGCCAGAGTGTCTGGTCTGCAACCTCACCTGATGTAGTCTCCACTGGGGTCTGTGCGGCGGCCAAAGCCCACAGGGCAGTAGCAGTGGAAGAACTGCTGGAAGAAAGCACTGCAGGACAGCCACATCCAGCTGCCTGCGTTCACGCTGAAGTCTGCATCCAGGAGCAGCTCGTCAAATACCTGCAGGGGTGGGTGGGGAATCAGCATCCTTGGGGACTCATGGCCACAGTGGTTTCCAAGTAACCACAGTCCCCAGGGGAGAAAAGCCCAAGCTCTCTGCTGAGGGCAAGCCAAGGAGGGTTTGGAGGGAATCTTCTGGACCCAGGATCCCAGCCCACCCCCCAGCCCAGAAGGGGGCTGCCCTTTGCTGGGCCTGACCAGAGGGGACAGACGGCTTCCTGCTGCGAGGGGACTCACCCGGACCCCGCTCTCCCAGCTGACCCAGAGGTCCCCACGGGTGAGGAAGCAGGCCACGGCATGCCGGGCCAGATGGTGGATCCAGCCCTCCTGCCTCAGTTGGGTCATGATGGCGTCAATCCAAGGGAAGCCTGTCTTGCCCTCGGCCCACTTGGCCAGGGCCTCTGGATTGCGGTCCCAGGGAATCTGGATGCAGATGGGGTTCCCCTCCATGCGGTCAAACCTGGGGTTGTTGGTGGCTGCTGTGTAGAAGAATTCTCGCCACAGGAGTTGCCCAAACAGGGAAAGAGGGGGTGTACTGTTCCGTTTTACCTGAGGGGTTGGGGGAGCATGTGGTTACAAACACTTGCCCAGCTCTTGGCGCCACGTTGCGCACGTCTTTCCCACAGAGGAATCTGGAGCCTCCACTTCATGGCCCCAAACCACCTAGACCTGTGGAAGGACTACCCCCTCGAAGCAGCAGCAGAACTGCACGCCTGCAGATTAAAACCCCCTCTTGGCAATGACCCCAGTCCCTGGCTGTGCTACTGTCCTGAGAAGTAAGGTGGCTGGAGAGAGTCAGGCAGTGGAATGGGATATCCCGGCGGGATTCTGTGTTAGGAACCAGATGTTCCAAGACTGGGCCATGATCCTAGTCCTCAGGGTTCCCTGCCTGGCTCCATTCTCTAGAAAGTCAAAGGGAGTTTTCCCATAAGCAGGCATAAAAAATGCTCAGTCTAAATTCTGATTAAATAAGTTATATACAACAGCTTAAATCTGGGAGTGTGAGGGAATTAAAAGAGATCAGGCCTCCAAGTAAATAATGATTTTCTTAAAATCACAAGACGACCCACCGAAGTGTCAAAGCCACCCCATGCTGATGTTGGCACAAAATTCTGATGCTGGCATGGATGAGGAAATGACACTACAGACTGTAGACACAAGGATGATCTGGAAAGTGTGAATAGGCAGTCCTCTCTCCTTTGGGGATGCGTGAATAGACGGTTATTTGTCTCTTTGGCTGCGTACAGCCCCTCTGAGCATTTCCTCCATTGCTGACGGCAACAGCAGCTCCTGGACTGTTTTTAATGCTCTGGTGCAGTGCCCTACTTGGTGGCTGGCTCGTCAGCCTAGGCCTGGCTCCAAACTCACCCTTCTTGCCTTTTACCCTGAGTACTTTGCCCCCATCCACCTGCAGCCAGCAGACCTGACACCTCTAGGGTCACACCCAGAGGCCTGCTTTTCTGCCTGTCCTTCTGCTCTGCAGGATGTGCTCGGCTCTGCCAACTCTTGGATAGGGGCTCTCCTCACCTTCTCTGGGCTAGATGCCCACTTAAACACCTCCAGGATGTACAACCCAGCCCCCTTCCCATTCCCAGGACCCTTCTCGGGCCCTGACCCACTAACTGCAACTGAGAGCAGGGGCGTGCTGCCCTCACTCTGCCCTTACCTTTTTATATAGGTCCCACAGGCGGTAATAGAACAGGCGGCAGGAGAGGCAACCGAACCGCAGGTAGGGGCTGAGGCCTGTGGGGCTGGCCAGGAGGGAGTTGGCATTCATTCGGGGTCTCTCATAGTTGGCAACCCAAGCCTACAGCAGAAAGAGAAGGAGAAGATAGGAAAGGCCTGATAAAGCCTGCTGGCTTCCTGGTATGACTCCCAACCAGGGCTGAACCTCAGCTCATGGAAGTGGTCAGTGTTTGTCTTGCAGGCCTCCCATTTCCTCCACTGTCCTCTCAACTAGCACTTCCTTCCTGCATTCGTTCAGGACTCCAGGGCCTCTGACTGCCTTTCCAGACAGGCTTTCTAACCAGGTCAAGGCTCCCCATTCCTCCTGCTCCCCTCCTGCACACACACTCTCCTGTGTTAGGATATCCCCTTTCCACTGGCATTTCTTATGCTAATTGTTCATATGCCAAGTTCAAGCTGACGCTGAAGAAAATTAAAACAAGTTCATGAGAGCCAAAGTATGATCTTGACTATATACCACCAGAATTTTGACACCATTTCAAGAACACATTTGACGCATTGAATACTAATGATGGAAGACCAGACAAGTTATGGGGTGGCATGAAGGACATTATACATGAAGAAAGCAACAGGTCATTAAAAAAGAAAGAAAAGACTAAAATGGATGTCAAAAGAGGCTCTGAAACTTGCTCCTGAACATACAGTAGCTAAAGCGAATGGAAGAAATGATGAAGTAAAAGAGATGAACAGAAGATTTCAAAGGGCAGCTAGAGAAGGCAAAGTAAAGTATTATAATGAAATGTGTAAAGACCTGGAGTTAGAAACCCAAAACGGAAGAACACGTTTGGAATTTCTCAAGCTGAAAGAACTGAAGAAAAAAAATCAAGCCTCAAGTTGTAATACTGAAAGATTCTATGGGCAAAAAATTGAATGATTTAGGAAGCATCAAAAGAAGATGGAAGGAATACACAGAGTCACTGTACCAAAAAGAACTGGTGAACATTCAACCATTTCAGGAAGGTAGCATACAATCAAGAACCAGCGGTACTGAAGAAAGAAGTCCAACCTGCACTGAAGGTATGCAAAAATCAAGGCTCCAGGAATTGATGGAATACCAACTGAGATGTTTCAACAAATGGATGCAATGCTGGAAGCGCTCACTCTTCAGTGCCAAGAAATTTGGAAGACAGCTACGTGGCCAACTGACTGGAAGAGATCCATATACATGCCTATTCCAAAAATGGTGATCCAATGGAATGCGGCAATTATCGAACAATATCATTCATATCACATGCAAGTAAAATTATGCTGAAGATAATCCAAAAACAGCTGCAGCAGTACATCGACAAGGAACTGCCAGAAATTCAAGCTGGATTCAGAAGAGGACGTGGAATGAGGGCTATCATTGCTGATGTCAGATGGATCCTGGTTGAAAGCAGAGAATACCAGAAAGATGTTTACCTGTGTTTTACTGACTATGCAAAGGCATTTGACTGTTTGGATCGTTAACAAATTATGGATAACACTGTGAAGAATGGGAATTCCAGAACACTTAATTGTGCTCATGAGGAACCTGTACATAGACCAAGGGGCAGTCATTCTAACAGAACAAGGGGATACTGCATGGTTTAAAGTCAGGAAGGGTGGGCATCAGGGTTGTATCCTTTCACCACACTTATTCAATCTGTATGCTGAGCAAATAATCTGAGAAGCTGGACTATATGCAGAAGAATGTGGCATCAGGATTGGTGGAAGACTCATTAACAACCTTGCTTGCTGAAAGTGAAGAGGACTTGAAGCACTTACTGATGAAGATCAAAGACTACAGTCTTCAGTATGGATTACACCTCAACATATAGAAAACAAAAATCCTCACAACTGGACAAATAAGCAGAACTATGATAAACAGAGAGAAGATTGAAGTTGTCAAGGATTTCATTTTACTTGGATCCACAATCAATGCCCATGGAAGCAGCAGTCAAGAAATCAAACATGATGTACTGCATTGGGCAAATCTGCTGCAGAAGACCTTTTTAAGGTCTTAAAAAGCAAAGATGTCACTTTGAGGACTAAGGTGCACCTGACCCAAGCCATGGTATCTTCAATTGCCTCATATGCATGTGAAAGCTGGACAATGAATAAGGAAGACCAAAGAAGAATTGATACCTTTGAATTATGGTGTTGTTGAAGGATACTGAATATACCATAAAAAAAAAACCCGTTGCCATTGAGTCAATTCTGACTCATAGTGACCCTACAGGACAGAGTAGAACTGCCCCATAGGGTTTCCAAGGAGCAGCTGGTGGATTCGAACTGCCAACCTTTTGTTTAGCAGCTGTAGCTCTCAACCTGCACCACCAGGGCTCCAGAATATACCATGGACTGCCAGAAAAACAAACAAATCTGTCTTGGAAGAAGTACAGCTAGAATGGTTCTTAAAAGTGAGGATGGTGAGACTTCATCTCACATACTTTGGACATGCTACCAGGAAGGACCAGGCCCTGGAGAAGGACATCATGCATGGTAAAGTATAGAGTCAGCAAAAAAAAAGAAGACCATCAACAAGATGGATGATACAGTGGCTTCAACGATGGGCTCAAGCACAGTAACGATTGTGAAGATGGCGCAGGACCAGGCAGTGTTTTGTTCTGTTGTACACAGGGTCGCTATGAGTCAGAATCGACTCGACAGCACCTAACAACAACAACATGCTAATTCATACTAAGGTGATACCTAGATTCACAGGACACTTTGAGAATCTGTGTTTTAAAACACTAACCCTTGACTCAAAAGAATAAATTTCTCATTATGACTATATGTTGGAGACATTATACATTATGACTATATGTTGGAGACTCATAGGCAGCCACCTATTTCAACTGTTTGAAAGCCAGCCTTACCCAAATGGGGGATTCACATTTCCTTTTGTGCCAGGGACTACACTAGCCAAAAAAATAATCTACTGCTGTTGAGTCAATTCTGACTCACGGTGACCCCATGTGTGTAGAGTAGAACTGCTCCATAGGGTTTTCTTGGTTGTAATCTTTACAGAAGCAGATCTCCAAGCCTTTCTTCCATGGCACCGCTGGGTGGGTTCAAACTACCAGCTTTTAGGTTAGTAGCTGAGCACCAAGGCATTTCATATACATATGTTATCTTACTTTAACCTTCGCAGTAGTCCTACTTGGTAAGTATCGTTACTCTAAAGTTACAGTGGGGAAAACCGAGGCACTGGGTGGGTAAATCATCTGCCTAAGGTCACGGAACAAAAAGCCATGGAGCCAGGATTTGAATGCTGTGCTCACCCTACTAGTTCATGCTAGCAGAATGTGAGATGGAGACAAGAGCAAACGATGAGGTCCACGTCCTTGTCCTCACTGCTATTTAATGTGTGGTATGATTTTGAACAAGTTATTTAGTTTCTCAGCTACTTCTCTGTTAAATGAGAACATTTCCCATCTCCTGGGGATAAAATAAAATGACAGATATGAAAGAATTCCAAAAGCATTACACAAACTCTATAGTTATACAGAAGAAAGGAAAAAGGTTTCTAACCCGTAATCTGTTGCCACCAAGTTGATTCCAACTCATAATGACCCTACAGGACGGAGTGGAACTGCCCCATAGTGTTTCCAAGGAGCAGTGGGTGGATTCGAACGCTGACCTTTTTCATTAGCAGCTGAGCTCTTAACCACTGTGTCACCAGGGCTCCAAAAAAAAAAAAGGTTTCTACGTTCCAGAAAAAAAAAAAATCTCTATCTCAGGCCCTGCTCTAGTCACCAGGGGCCCCCTAGGTTGATGCTGCATTACGGGTATCCAGGGACTTCTCATTGCTCTCAACAGGGGCTGGGAAAGGAGAAAACTCTCAACCCATTCCTGGGGACCAGCACTGTCACGTCTGCGGCCATTTGAGATATATGGATGGTCTTTTATCAGCAGTTGCCACTGGTGTAGTGCTTTATTGTCATAAGTCACAGTTACGTGCTTGCTTTCATTTGAGCTTAACAATTCTCTGAGGCAGTGTTTATCATTACCTCCTTTTGAAAATGAGAAAACCAAGCTCAAAGCGTTAGGTGATTCTCCTGTGGTTACACAGATGATAACGGGCAGGCTGGGCTGAACTTGGGCTTCTGATGCCAGATGCCAGGATCTCTCCATGACACCTCATAACTGTATTTCCTCGTTGTTCACTCCTGGCACTCTCCCTTTCTCTCCATGTGACTATTTCATCAACTTCACACCCTCCTCAAAACTCCGTCTGTACTGACCTTCATCAGGTGACTTTGCTCCCTCAGAAAGGAAACGGAAGACATCAAGTGGAAACACCTCAACTTTCAGCCACCAAATCCACAAACTCACCTGCGTCCACACCTCACCCTCCTCCTCCTCCTCCCTCCTGTGACTCTGTCCAAGACCACCTGACTGCAGGGCCCTCCCCTCTTCCTTCTCTCTCTTGCACATTCAATCTCTCCCTCTTTACAGTTTCCATTCCGAGAACACTGGAGAAATTATTTTTATTTTTCTGCTTTGAAAACGAAAACTTCTGGTAACCCTGTGGTGGGCCTCTACACGTGGGCCCTCTCTCCTCCCTTCACAGCCAACCCCTCTCCATTTCCCCACCCCTACCTCCAGCTTCTAGCCACCCCAGCATGGCTTCTGCCTTCACTCAGCCAAATTGGCTCCCACCAAACGCTGAGCCATCTGAGCAGGGACATAAAAGATTGTGGCTTTAAGGACCAGTTGATAAGTCAGCTGCAGGGGCAGGAAACTAGGAGCTCTCCACAGCCATGAGAATCTCCTCTGCTTCTCTAGCCCCAGGGGGTGAGGCCATGGGACGTAGTTGGGAAGTACCTGTGGGGCCCCTTTCCTTCCTGTTGCCAAGTCCCACTTCATGGGAGGTGGGCCATTTGTTCTGTGTCCAAGCAAATGGAAAGCAAAGCCCTGGAGGAGGCTCAGCAAAGTGGGGATACATGTATACACAACATAATCTCATGTACTTCAGTGACCAGATACCCTCTGAGTAAGGAGAACCTGCCCACAGATAGAAAGAAAGCAATCTAGCATAAGCTTTAGAACCACACAGAACAAGGTCTTGCTTTACTACTTACTAACAGTGTGAGCTCAGGCAAGTTACTCAACTTCTCTAAGCCTCAATTTCCTAATCTTTAAAATGGAGAGCTGGACAATGAATAAAGACCCAAGAAGGATTGATGCCTTTAAATTATAGTGTTGGCGAAGAATATTGAATATACCACGGACTGTCAGAAGAATGAACAAATCTATCTTGGAAGAAGTACAGCCAGAACGCTCCTTAGAAGTGAGGATCGCAAGACTTTGTCTCACATACTTTGGACACGTTATCAGGAGGGACCAGTCGCTAGAGAAGAAAATCATGCTTGGTAAAGTAGAGGGTCAGTGAAAAAAAGGAAGACCCTCAGTGAGACAGACTGACACAGTGGCCACAACAATGAGCTCAAGCATAACAGTTGTGAGGGTGGCGCAGGATGGGGCAGTGTTTTGTTCTGTTGTACACGGGGTCGCTATGAGTCGGAACCGATTCGACAGCACCTAACAACAACAACAACAAAACGGAAAAGTGTAACAGTGACCTAGCTGCTATTGTTATTATTATTACTGTCAGGAAGATTTTCATTTTCCCACCAGTCGGAGCTATGAGGCACTAAAGGACATGCAACTGACTCCACATCCCTGCTGCCTGGGTGTCAGCACCCAGTTCCCAGGGCTCAGAAAAGGATGCCCATACCTTCCGTTCCAAGTGCTTATCCAGGCGGGCCAGAGCTTCTGTCTCTCCTCCTTGCCAGACAGCTGGACCAAGTCCTTCGGTGGGGAACCCTGCAAGAGGAGGTGCAGGTCACAGCACTGCAGGCTGGGTGGCTCAGGGGGAGCTCAGCACGTCATCACACAGTGCTCTGCTGTGTGTGTGGGAACCAAATCACAGGGCCCTTAGTGCTACCAGGGCTGAGACACCCTTAGTGTTTCCGTGTGCTCTAGGTCATCCTGGTTCTCTTCCCACAGTTACTATTTCCCCTCCTTTCCCTTGTCTTCCCCATCCCAGACGCTCATCCTTCCAGGCAGGTAAGAGCAATCCTGGACTTTCCACCCTTAAAGGTTGACTGGCAAAAACAGTGGTTTTCAGGTGAGAAGGTTACCTTTGTTCAGATCAAAAAATGGCAGGGAGGTGAAGGGGGAGGGAGAAAAGAGTGTGGTCAGCAACCCTAGAGGCTGATAGACCCCCTTTCGACAGAGGCAATGCTAGTTATCCTGGCGTTGAGAAGCCCACTGATGCCAGCACCAGACTGGGCCTACACAGTCTGAGAGGGGGAAGTAGTAAACTAGAGGCATGACCTAGAAACAGCAGGTTACATACATGAGTATGTATGGAGAAAAGACTGGAAGGACATACACCAACATTGGCAGTGGTTATCTCCGGTGGGTAGGGAATTGTGACTATCATTTCCATTTCTGTTTTTTCTCAACTTTCTGCAAGAGCATGTATTATTTGACAAAGAAGGAAAAAAATGAGGGAAACCCTCAATGAGATGGATTGACACAACAGTCACAACAGTGGACTCAAACACACCAACAATCATGAAGATAGTACAGGACTGGGCAATGTTTTGTTCTATTATACGTAAGGTTGCCATGTGTCAAACCAACCTGATGGCAACTAACAACAACACAGAAGAGGGGCCAGCAGGAGGCTGTAGGCAGGAGTACGCACCCAGCTCCTCCAGGGAGGGCACGCCATAGGTTTCGTCATGGTTCTCCTGGATCTCGGCCCTGCAGCTCTCCATCTGCTGGCTGGTCACCGAGCCCACCGGCTTCTTGGGGAGCTCCATGCGGCTGATGATGGCCTGAAAGCGCTTGTAGGTAAGGGGTGGCTTTTGCCCATTCAGCTCAATGATCCTGGGAATTCCAAAGCACATGTGGCGTCACTCACAAGGCCTTGTTTTGGGTCCTGGCCCACCCAAAAAAGAGCCCAGACTTGGAAGGCTCTGAGGTGGCTTTCCTCATCCGCTCATGGGTCCTGTCCCTAAGTGGGAAGGAGGGGGCAAGGGAGGCCGCGTCTCCATTTTACCGAAAGGGAAAATGAAGCCCAGAGAGCTGGTGCAGGTGCCTCAGGTAATGGAGCAAGGCAGGGCCAAAGCTGGGGCTCAAGTCCAGGTTCCCTGGTGTCCACGTGAAGCTGCCTAAAGACAGAGACTGGCTATATCTCTCTAATCACAGATAAATCCCCACTGGCCTTCTTGGTACTCAGCCTATTCATCCAAGCCGCAGGGTGACTGGGCCTTCCTCTCTCCCACAGCGTAGGCCTTGGAGGACACGCTCTGAGAAGAGCCGTAAATGTGTTCCTTTCAAGGAAAATCATTCCCTTCCTGCCCCCATTTACTAGAACAGGGAGGATGAGAACAGCCTGTCCCTAATCAGATACCAGGGCTGGGAATGTTAATAGTAGCAGCTAATACTGAATGCTTTGCCGTTTACAAAGTATTTTTCATGAGCAGAGGAAACATAGCTACACTCACGCAGGAAGGAAAGATATAGGAAGGTGAAGAGCCAAATTGAGGTTATTTATATAAGAATGAATTGGGATGGTATGCAGCCAGATTCCTGGGGCTCTCGTTGGCTGAGAAGTAGTTACACAAGACCTGGCTGGCTGGGTGAGTTCATTTCTCAGTTCCTTCTCTCTCTCTCTCTCTCTTCCTAGCAGAGATACAAGGTTGGCTGCTGCCCTGCAGTACCTCCCCCTCCTCTGGCATGTGGCAGGAGGAGGAGCTCCACACACAGCATCTCCTCCTGAGGACCAGCTCACATGCACAGATGTGTGACCTGGCCTCCCTGCAGTCACCACTGGGCGGAAGAGGGGGCGGGGAGTGTGGTGGCTGCTGGCTTGGCAGCGGCAGCAGCAGGAGGAGGGTGACAGAAGGGTTGGAGAGGGTTTTCTCCTAGACTGAAAGCACAGAGGCCTGCCGCCAGGGGAGGCAGCTGCTCTGTAGTTAGCAGCTCCCGACAGGGATGGTTAGGGCCTCCTAAGCCATGTGGAAATACAGGGCCTGGAAACCCAGATAGCAGGGAGCCCAGGGAACTCATGCTAGGCACAGAAACTGGGCTTATCAGAACAAAGATCTGTCAGCAGGGATAACAGACAGGGTCCACTGAGTTCACAGGGCAGCCTTTGAGGCACGGGACGGAGTGGGAGTATGAGGCGTAGATGGGACTGCAGCTATATTTGGAGCAGGTCTATGAAGATCCTTAAGACAGGATCTCACTGCTTCCATTCCTGGGGCCTAACAAGGCTTTGCCACCCAAGGAGGGTAAAGCTCTTTGTGACCTGCTCCATAGGCCCCAACTCTAACCCATTCTCTCCAGCTTCTAGAAAATGCCATACCTCATCTGCCAGGTAGCCTACTGCTGAACCTCCTCAAGTTCTACTCAGCAGGGGCCCAAATCACCAACCCTCACAACTGGCCCCCTGACCCCTGGGACCCATCCCTCACCTGTCTAGGTCATAGAGGGTATGAGAGTTCTCAGTCACCACCTCCACACCAGCCTCCTTGGCCATCTTCATGATGGCTGCATCCCGTTCTTTCCCAAAGGGTTCGGAGTCATATTCGAAGGTCAGGCGAGTCACCCCCCATTCCTGTGGGGACAAAATCTGTTATGTTCAGCACTGGATTTAGGGGGAGGCAGAAGCAGGCACTCAGCTCCTTCCTAGGGCAGAAAAGAGAAGGTCTAGAGACTCGGCAGAACGGGCTGCAGAATGACCAAGAGACAATGATTTGAATGGGAAAGCAAACAACTCGTGGTTCATAAGGTTTGAGGAGGGCAGGCCAGTGGGGTGAGGCCAGCAGTACAGAATAGTGCTTCTGAGGGAACTGGTCTCTGTGAAACCAGGCAAGAGGTAGGCTGCCCTATGATGTACCTGCAGCCTCCTTGCAGGAGGAGAATGCAGCATGAGCTATAAATACAATGCTCCCAGGGGAGCCCCCAGTCCCAGAAAGAGGCACTGACTCACTGGTGGAGACATCGGGGGAGGGGACCACCACCTCCTGCCTGCTTGGCGAGCCTTCCCCAGTGCTTCTCACGGCCCTGCAAACTTGTGGCCTAGTTTTCTTGGCAGACTTGGATGTGAAGTGTCCTAATGGTTTCCACAGCAACACTCCTAAGGCCAGTGGCAGACAGAGGTAATAAAGCTCAGCTCTCAGAGCTGGGGAAGGAGGAAGGAGCCGTGTTACAGGGGTCACAGAATTCAGAGACTACAGGGGCTGCATGCCAAAAAAGGGAATTCTTTTCCAAGGTCACAGTCATCTGTGGTAGGAATTTCTAGACCTCTCAGCAATGCTGGGAGCCCTGGTGGTGCAGTGGTTAAGAGCTTGGCTGCTAACTAAAAGGTCGGCAGTTTGAATCCATAAGCCACTCCTTGGAAACCCTACAGGGAAGTTCTACTCTGTCCTATAAGGTTGCTATAAGTCAGAATCCACTCAGTGGCAACAGGTTTGGGTTTTAGCAATGCTGGGAGAGAGCTGGCCTGGTGAAAGGCTGTACAGACAACCCACAGAAAGATCCAGAGCATGGAACCAGCAAGATGCAAAACACATTCCAGCCAAAGTCTCCGGTCCCTTAAAGCTCTGAACCCCTGGACAAAGGTTCTGGCTGTGCAGAGACTGGCCTGGGGTATGTATGGGTCCTGAGCAGTGCTGGTATCCCAAGGATAAGAGCAGTAAACATTTACTGAGCCTGCACTATCAGCCAGTTCATATAGATTACATTGTTAAATACTCATAATAACCCTGTGAATAACAGTACTATTATGAGATGACACCTCCTTCAAGAAGCCTTCCTTGACTTCCTCCTTCAATACGATTCTCCAGCACCTTGCCCTTTCTCCATCCAGCACTGATCACCTGGCAATGAAGCTGCCATTACTGGCCTGTTTCCCGACTAGTGTGTGAACTTTCAGAGCAGAAACCACACTGTTTCATTGACCATGACCCTAGGACCTAGTATTGGGCCTAGGACATGCTAGGAGCTCAGTTAATAGATGTTGGCGAATTGAATGAATGAGCTTTCTGCATCTCTGGCTATAACAGGGCTGGCCTCTGAGGTGCTGAGGACAAGGGGGACAATGTGGTGGGAGAAGGGAGGCGAATGTCTTTATATGGTATGGTGGTTAAGAACACACTCTGGAGTCACAGAGCCTTGGGCTCCATCCTAGACCACCACTTGTTAGCCTCATGACTGTGGGCAAGTTATTGTTTCCTCATCTGTAAAACAGGGATAAGAGTTACCTATCTCTTAGGGCTGCTGTGAGGAATACGTGAGTTAACTCATAGTCAGCCCTCAGTGAAGGTTAGCTATTACGTATTGTGTAATTTGTGTAATATGTACGTGTGTGTATGGGGCGAGGGGTGAAGTGAGTGATGGAGTGTATACTAAGCTGTCTGCTTTGCCACGAGACCCTTACTTCAGCCTTTACCCCAGGAAGAGCAGGGAAGGATGCTGGATTGGACAGAAGCATAAAAGCAATCATGTGCTGGGGAGGCTGAAGGGAGACTGTCTGAGAGCCCTCTGTCCGTGAGTATTTTGCCTCTATTTGGGCTTTCAGATGTGCTTTTTAATGGGGCTGGGGGAAAAGCGACTGGCCACCTGATACAGCAAACAAAGACCTACGTGGTACCGAAATGCAGGACACTCCTTCTGAAAGGCTGACTTTTCTTTTTTTTTTTTATTCCCCATAAATAAGCAAGACAGGAAACACCCCTTGCTAAACAGGAAACCCCACCCTCAAACTCCTGGCATAGAAAGAGCCCTAATAAATCTTGCTGGTTTGAGCCAAGTGAACAGCTAATGAAGTCAGTGATATCCAGGGTGGAATGACTTGCCACATCCCATGTCTGGACTGAGCTGGGTGCTTTCCAACAAGACGCTGATTTCACAGAATTCTTCCCTTAAAAGTTTCTATGCTGGCGCCAATGTGACCAGCTGCCTTTGCTCCCAACTTCTCTAGCAGCCTCAACCATTTCCATTTCCCCAGTCAGAATATCACATTGTTCATCTGTGGGGACCCTTGGGAAGCAGACTCTTACTGTCTTCTCTTGGCCTTGAGTACATACTCACCTTGAACAGCCTTGGGAACACGTCAGCAGGCTGGCCCCGGACTACAAACAGGCGGGAGTTTAGTTTCCTTAAACTTCTGTCCAAATCTTCCAGAGACTGAAGCAGAAACCTGCAGAGGCCACGCAGGCCTAGTTAGTGGTAATACAATCAAGAGTAGCTCTCTTTCCTAACAAAGCAGGGAGAAACTGGTCCACTGTGCAGCCAAACAAGTAGCATCACCCGCGCGACGGTGGAAGGCCTGGGGTCTAGCCCAATAGTGAGATGGTAGTGGATAGGTGCTGCCTTGCTGAAATCCTGGCTTTGCCTCCTACTAGCTGTGTGACCTGAGGCAGTTACTTAACCTAGTTAGCCTGTTTTCTCATCTGTAATATGAAGTTAAGAGTTAGTACCTATCTCTTAGAATTGCTAAGAAGAAGAAATCCAACAATGCATGAAAAACATTTAGCACAGTGCCTGGCCCATAGAAAACTTTGGAAAAGTACGAGCTCCTCCTACTGCTGCTGTTTCTGTGGGATCCTAGTCAAGTCACTAATTCTCTCTCAGCCTCAGGCCCTGTATGTAAGTATCTGCCCATTAAACACTTGTTGTAGGATGGGATGAAAAAGCCAGCTGAAAAAGGCGAGGCTGTGGTACAGAAGCATTAAGGTCCTATTAGCAAAGGAGCAAGACTGCAATAAAAAACCAAAACCTGCTGCCAAAGAGCTAATTCCAACTCATAGCGACCCTAGAAGACAGAGCAGAACTGCCCCATAGGGTTTCCAAGACGCGGCAGGTGGATTTGAACTGCTGACCTTTTGATTAGCAGCCAAGCTCTTAACCACTAGGCCACCAAGGTTCCAGGGGCACAAGACTGTAATATCCATTACCATCGAGTCAAATCCGACCATAGCCCTGGAAAATCCCACCTACCCTGGTCCAACAGACTGCGTGCCCTTCTGGATTCACGTCTCTGGGCTGCGCGTATTTCTCCTGCTACAGCCTGGGCTGAGTCCCTGTCCCTGTGTTTTCCCAGACCTTGTCTGGCATGTGGTTCACTCTCCATACCTCTCCAGGGCTCTGGCCACAGGTTCTCATCCCAAGAGGAGAGGGCCTAGAAGAACCTTCTTGATAGGATACCCTCATAGGATACCTCACACATTGGGCGAGAGGGAGTAGGGTGCCGTGGATCTCAACAGCTTTAAACCAGAGAGGAGTACCACTTTGAGCTCGTATCACCAGGAAGAAGAGAAGGAAGTTAACATTTGCTGAGTACCTTCAGTGTTTTACTTTACTTTTAAATTAAATTAAATTATGGTCAGACCTGTAACCGATCATGAGGATGGAGCAGGACTGGGGAGCATTTTGTTCCACTGTGCATGGGGTCACCATGGGTTGGGGGCTGACTCTATGGCAGCTAACAACAACAGTACTTTAAACAGGTAACTATTCATATGGTTAAAATTTCAAGTTACAAAATGGTACACATAAAACGTCTCTGCCCCCTGCTTCCCCAGGAATTTAATTCCCTTCTCCAGAGGCAACCAATGTTATCAACGTTATTATGTATTAGTTATGCATTTCCTCATTTAATCCTCTCAACAAATTTTGAAGGGAAATGTTATTATCTTCATTTTATAGATGAGGAAACTAAGCCCAGAGAGGTTAATTAATCTGCCTAGGGTCACAGCTATTAAGTGACAAAGCTGGGACAGGAACCTAGGTTGGTCAGGCTCTGTGCCCCATTCCCAAAGCCTTGTAGGCACACCAAACACTGCTGTAGGTGCTGGGGTTTTGTAGAACCTCCTGTATTTGCGATCTGCTTCTCCGGCAGATGCAAACCTGACTACAAGTAATCCACTGACATTCTTCCCTTCCACCTTGGGAACTAAGAGTGACAGGTTGGCCTGCACTTCCAGATACTGCTGCAGCACCTCCATCTACCCTCTGGTGTTGCCCACCCATCCAGCCCCACTGACTTTATCTCTGTCAGCAACAGGAATCACCACATTTCATCCTGAGCATGAGGAAGGCCAATGGGTGCCTTTCCACAGCACAGCACAGCACATCCCCTGACTTGCAGAGGCTACCACGGTTCCCAGCTGCCAGCCAGAACCAGCCCCCGCTGCTGCCCCTGACGTACAGAACCTGCTGCACTCCCATGATGGTGAAGGCCACATGCTCACATTCCAGCCTGAGCCGAGTCCAGGTTCAGCCCAAAGCATCGTGCAAGCTACAGAGCACCAGAGCACGCGGGAGCCTCCCCAAGGGGGTGCAATGAGAGGCTCTGACGTGTCCAACACTGTTTTATACAAATCAGTTTCCTCATCTATTGACTGCCTCCGTCAATTTCTGTTTCTGAAAAACTGACACCCCCAGAAAAGGAAAAAGGAGACAAGAATGACACGTTTGTGTTAGCCTCCTCTGGGGTCTCACCATGTCTCCCAGAAGGAAAAGAATAAAGACACACGTAAATAGCCTCATGCCACCCAAGACCTGGGCCCTGCCAGGTAGAATGCCTGCAGATGACTGTGGCAGTTCAAATTCCACAACCCCAGGATTGGGGGGAAGGGCCTCCATCTGTGCTCCAGGAATGTCCTTGACATGCCTTGGGGGCTTCTTTCCTCACAGCCCACCAGACTGCAGTGGGTTTAGATTTGAAGCTATAAATAAGGTTGAAAAGGCACATGAATGCTAGACTCCAGAACACAAAGTGAGCTGCCTTCTAGAGAACTTTATTTCTAGACCTCATTTACTAAAAGGGGAGATTCTTTGCAGCCTCTGTGAGGGACAGACAACTCCACGAGAGCCCTCTTCTTCTTTGGCAAGAGATGTTGCTAACTAGGCAGGAAGCAGAAAGTCCACCTCTGAACTCAGCAACTAAATAATAATGATAATAACAACAGCAGCTAACATTTTATGAGCGCTTACAATGGAGCCCTGGTGGCATAGTGGTCAAGAGCTTGACTGCTAACCAAAAGGTCAGCAGTTCAAATCCACCAGCTGCTCCTTGGAAACCCTATGGGGCAGTTCTACTCCGTCCTATAGGGTTGCTGTGAGTCGGAACTGACTCGACAGCAACAGGTTTGGTTTTTGGTTTTCTACGATAAGCCAGGCACTGTTCTACTTGTTTTACATACATTACCTCATGTAATTCTCACAACAGCCATATGAAGCAGATACTATTATTCCCATTTTATAGATAAGGAAACTGAGGCACACAGAGGTTAAAGAATTTACCCAATATCATACACCTAACACCAGTACCAGTTTCTGTCAAGTCATTCCAACTCATGGTGACCCCATGTGTGCCAGAGTAGAACTGTGCTCCATAGAGTTTTCAATGGCTGATTTTTCAGAAGCAGATCATCAGGCATTTCTTCTGAGGTGCCTCCAGGTGAACTTGAACCTCCAACCTTTTGGTTAGCAGCCAAGTGTGTTTAACTATTTGTACCACCTAGGGACTCATTCACACACCTATTAAGTGGCCAGAATTCAAATCTATGCAGTCTGGCTCAGAGTCTGTGTTCCTGACCACTGGGTTCCACTGTCTCTCAACCAAGGCTTAGCCATCAGGGAGCGTCACAAACCAACTCAGATGCCAACACCTTTGCTGCCAGACCCTCGCTACTTGAGTGTGGTCTGCAGATCAACAGCTTCAGCCTCACCCAGGAGCTTGCTGAAATACAGTCTCAGGCTCCCTCTTAGACCTCCAGAATTAGAATCTACATTTTAACAAGATCCCAGGTGATTTATTTGCACACAGAAGTTTCAGAAGAACTGCTCTAGAACACTGAACTTTATTTCTAGCTTCTGTTTACAGGTTGACTTTCTTTGGCTTCTAACGTGTTTCTACTAAACTTTCCCTCTTTGAGCTCCTGGTTTCTGCCTCCTCTTTGGTCTCCTGCTGCTTCCTTCTTCTCTCCAGAGGAAAGCACTGCAGGGTTTCTATGGGAAGCCAGGGCTCAGGCTGGCCCCCACAGAAGGCAACCGGAGAGGGGTCCCAGCATCCCCATCCTCCAGGCAGCCAGAGAAAGAGAACCCGTTTTGAGGTCTGCCCAGTGACAGCTTGGCAAAACAGCAAAGTAGCCTGGAGGAGAGCTGCTGCAGGCAAATGCTCACTAGGGCAGCATTCGTTTGCATTCTTTCTACCAGAGAGAACCTTGAGCCTCCTGTGCCTCTGCAGCACACTCCTCTTCCATGGCCAGTTTCTATTTACTCCAACGAGGCGGGGCTCTAAAGAAAGCTGGCCTGAGCATTGGAGGTGCTGCTGCTAGGGCTGGCACCTCACCTTTGGCCACTGCAAGCTGAGCTCACACGGCTCACATCGGGAGCACACAGTCCTTCCTGTGTGGGCAGTTAAAGCTCACCGCTCAGATTAGACAACGTGCGCAGCTGAATTACATTACATAAGTGCGCTGGAGCCAGGGGCAGACAGACTGGACAAAATCAAAATGGGATTTCCAAAAATACAGAGAGGATTCTAATTCAGGGACTCCACAGGGCTAGCCCTTTAGGATAAAACATGCAGATCTTTCTTGGTTAAGGATTTGTATTTAGGAAAGGCCTTCCCTGGGGATGGTAGGTTCTGTGTTGAGGAATATTTTATTTGTTGTTAATGGGGGAGAGGTGATAAACTCCTTTTTTTGGATCTAGATCTGCCCTTGACCTTGTTCCTCTGCTTCAAGCCAGGATTATTTAACCATAATGACAACACTACAATCCAACTCAGGCTGGCTACGTAGGATGTAAACAGATACTGGTTTCTCCTAAAGAATTAAGAGGGTTTCCCCTGGGAAGGAGCCCTGGTGGCACAGTGGTTAAAGTGTTCGGCTACTAACCAAAGGGTTAGCGGTTCAATCCCACCAGCTGCTCTGTGGGAGGAAGAAGTGGCAGTCTGCTTCCATAAAGGCTTATAGCCTTGGAAACTCTATGGGATAGTTCTACTCTGTTCTACAGGGTTGCAATGAGTCAAAATCAACGACGGCAACGAGTTTGGGTTTGTTTGTTTTTTTTTAAAAGCCCTGTGGAAGGAGCCCTCATGGCGCAGTAGTTGGTGATTCAAACCTACCCAATGGCTCCGTGGGAGAAAGACCTGCCCATCTGCTTCAGTAAAGATTATAGCCTAGAAAACCCCATGGGGCTGTTCTATTCTGTCACGTGGGGCTGCTGTGAGTTGAAAATCGACTTGACAGCACCCAACAACAACAAGCCCAATGGAAAGGGATAATCCAAACCCACAATCCATGGCAAAGATTGATCTCTAAGTATCATGCAGACAAAAATAATCTCAAAGAGGAAGATGAAGATGAAGGTTTTCATCCCTGTCCGGCCAACAAACATTTCCTCAGCAGCAGAACGGTAAAGTGACTTGCTTGGGTACCAGTGTGAATAGCTCAGAGAAACTAAAATTTCCCCACCGGAAGACTGGAGTTCTCAGGCCCCTTCTCACTGACCAAGTTCCAAGAAAGAACCACCCGTGATGACAGTCCAGCAGTGCTTAGCACCTAGCATTTGGGAAGAGAGACACACTTTTCACTAGGCCTTCTGGGGAGTTCCCATTTCTCTCCATTTACTAATTGTGAGCTAAACAGCTGAACAAGAACCCATTAGTTAGTTAGTACACATTTCTACCAACTCCCTCTGTCCCAGTGGCTCGTGACTGCTGGTGCAGCCCAGAGCCAGGTACAAAATGATTTGAATAAAAAGTGAGTATTGTTGTCAACACCTACACAAGTTGCACTATGGCGAAAGAGGTAATGAAAAACTGTAAAAGCCTATTTCAAGTATCCATTTTTTAAATCTAGAAGCTGCTCACAGCTTCCTTTTTTGGGGTTCTGACTGCGATACCTCCTAGGTTTGGGGAAGATACTGGGGTAAATGGCAAAGGACCTAGCCAATTGGTGCTTTAAAAAAAAGTCCTAAGGCTCATATAGCCCATAAACTTCCTACTATCACCAACACAGGGGCAGCGGTGGTTCAGTGGTAGAATTCTTGCCTTCCATGCAGGAGACTTCGGTTCAATTTCCGGCCTATGCACCTCAAGTACAAAAACCATCTGTCTGTTAGTAGAGGCTTGTGTGTTGCTGTGATGCTGAACAGGTTTCAGCAGACCTTCCAGACTAAGACAGACTAGGAAGAAAGGCCTGGTGATCTACTTCCAAAAATCAGTTGGTGAAAATCCTATGGCTCACAATAGTCTGATCTCATTATGCATGGGGTCACCATGAGTCGGGGCCAAAGCAAATACACATATGTCTTTGTTGCCTTTCTTTGTCTTCTTTTACTCTTAAAGTGCCATTCATGGCTATTTTCATCTGATTTCATCTGCAGAAAAATGCAGAAGGGTAAAAGAGATCACAGATTCAGATTCCTGCCTCTCTTGCAAATGGCTCTGGGCCCACCCTTCCTAGGGAGGTTCCTCAGATGCACCAATTCATGCAGTTGCTAAGACACTATGCATGCAGTTGCTAAGACACTATGCTACAGTGCATTTCTCCCAGACCACTCCTAGATCCAAAATCAGCCACTGGAAGATTACACATACTGTAGTCATGCAGAGGTATGGCTCCACCACTTCCCCTAACGCCCAACTGTGTGCACAGACCCCTACAGTAGCTCTGCCGCTCCCTCAGTCTGGTAAGGAGCAAACAGTCTGGTGAGGGTGGTAGGAGTGTCTGTTCTCAGGCCCCAGAAGCAGTTACCGTATTCGATCTGTTTTGTGTTATTTCACCTCTTTCTTCTGAATGCCAAAACGAATCTTTCTGCCAGCGCACAGCAACACATTTCCCAGGTTGTCTGGCTCAGGTCTGTGGTTCTCTAGTCCTTTCTCAAGCTTTGCTGCACAGGAGAGATTTAAAAGCCCCGATCCCAGACCATATCCCAAAACAATGAAATCAGAATCTCGGGGGTGGGGGTAACCCAGGTATCTTTTAAAGATCCTTAGGTGATTCCAACGTGCAGCCAAGACTGAGAACCACTGCTCTTATTCAGCCCCGGTTTATTTTCTTCATGGCACTTAGTTCTACTGAATTATGGATGTTTACTTGTCTTCCTCTGCTAAAATGTAGCTCCAGGGGCTCCGGAGGCACAGACACCACATCAGCTTGTCCACAGCTGTATCCCTACCAGCACCTAGAGCAGGGTCTGGCAGATATTAAACCAAATCAAATCCGTTGCCATCGAGTCGATTCCAACTCATAGCAACCGTATAGGACAGAGCAGAACTGCCCCATAGGGTTTCCAAGGAGCAGCTGGTGGATTCGAACTGCTGACCTTTTGGTTAGCAGCCGTAGCTCTTAACCACTACGCCACCAGGGTTTCCTGGCAGATATTAGGCACCCATTAAATAATTGCTCGATTGATATCTTCATTCTTGCATGGCCTCGGACTTCAGGATTTGACTCAGGCATCTGATCTGCCACATTCCTTTTCTCCTTCACTCGCTCAACAGACAGCACAATCACAAAAGGGTGACCCAGAAAAATCCATAAACACCTAGTTTCTAGCAAAACTGCGTTTAATCAGCAGCATAATGTCTGCTATTGATTTTTAATTGTTCCCATTACCACAGAAAAGGAGGCAGTCCTCTGCAATGTCACTCAAAACTGAATAAAAGAAACTCCTTCGTGACAATGTAACAGTAAACAGATTCCACTTACTCTGCTCTGACTGGCACAGTGCCATAGGAGGGGGCAAAGTCTGAGGCTTGGCTTAATGTCTGCACTAGAGATGGTCGGTCATTTAAGGATGTCTGTCAAACCCAACCTATCTATAGAAACTGAAACAAAGGCAGAGCAAGAGGGCAGCCTGGAAACTGTGTGGGCAGGCTCTCCACAGGGCTATCTTTAGTAGTTCCCTCCATAAAAATGGCGCAGGAGGGGGGCATTTAATAGACCCAGTTTGTGAAGTGCTCACTCTCCTAGCAGGACACACACCTTGGAGAGAAAAGAAGTGTTGTGCTGAGAGTCGCTGTATCCTGGGAATAACGCCACCCATTGATGCAACAAGGCCACAAGCAAACACCCCCAGAACAATGCAAACAAACCAAGCAGGTGCAGCACCGTGTTTTGAAGAGCGCTTGGGTACATGATGTTTCCAAACTCCTTGGTTCTGAACACTGACTGGTTACGGAGAAAAAACACCAACTACCTATCTGCTAATTCCTTCCCATGTCCCTGTCAATTCCATCTCCTGGGAGTCACAAAGAGAGGTCCCTGATATCATAGCTTTCCTGCTGCCTCACCTTGGTGTGTCAGTTCATAAAAGCCTTCTCAATAAGGGCTCAACTGTCCTCTAAAATCATCTCACAGGAGAAGAGGAAGGAGGTGATACCTTGTTTGGTTCCTTTTTTCTAGCAAGCTCATAGCTGCTGAGGGAATTCTCCAAAATGGATTAAGTACTGCTCCACAGCTGGGGACACATAGTGCCTCTAACTGAAGATGCCCTTGGGGGAGATGGAACTTGCCTTATCTAAAGCTAAGTTAGGGTCTCCAGACACTTCCAGAGGCAGGGACTTCTGGGTGGAGGGCAAGCCAGGATGGATGAAAGGATGGAGTCAAACCAAGGACTTAGGCGTGACCTTCAGAAGCCCAGCAATCGGCTCTTTACTTGAAGGAATTTGAGCATCTGCTCTGTCACAGAATCAGAAACCTGCCCGGCCCTCATACCACAATATCCCCTTTTCCTCCCCTCCCTGGGCACACCCCTAAGAGCCCTAGACCTGAAGTCCCAGTTCTGCCACTCGCTGGCAGCATGTTCTTGGGCAGGTCAACTTTGCGCTTCTAGGGCTCAGGAGTGTCATCTGTATAATGAGGGTCGCATTACAGGGATGGTGTGAAGCTCAAAAGGGATAAGGCACGGTGTGAAAACCCTTTTGCAGAGATTGAGTCCTCGCCCATTTAAGGCATTAGCACGATGACTAATTACTCCCCTGGTCCCGGCTTCTTGCCTCTGGAGATCCTGCTCGGTTTCCCTGCCCCACCTCCCTCAGGCCCAGGTCTTCCGGCCATGGGCGGAGGACAGAGCTTTTCCCTCTCGGGGGTCCTTGGGGTCAGCCCACGCCTCTCGAGCCCGCGACTCCGTCCCGGGCCCTCTCACCTCCATCGGTTGATCCCGACTGAAGAGGAGGCCGCGAACCAAGGGTCGAGGATGTAAACGCAGCGCACGCAGCGCGCCCCGCGCACGGCCGCCAGCAGCGCCGGGTTGTCGTGGAGTCGCAGTCCCTTGCGGAACCAGTGTACCGAGGAGGCGCCATCCATGCTCGGCGCCGGCGCCAAGGCCGCCGCTGCCGCCGTCACCACTGTCGCGGCCATCACCGCCTAGCCGCCCCTGACAGCGCCGCTGGCCCCACCTCCAGCCCGCCCAGTGACCTACGACCCCGCCGCTCCTTGCTGTGGTTCGGCCCCTGGGGCCCTGGAAACCTCTACCATTGGCTGAGCGCCTCCCGCAGGACGAGTGGCTCAGCGAACCTGATCAGGCCCCGCCCGCTCACGTTCCCACCATGTGTCCGCCGCCTGGGAGGAGCCGGCCGACAGGACTGGTGACGTAGGCGAGTACTCCCTGTGGAGGTCAGGGCGTGGGCTGGGTCTCAAGGGACAGCGGATCTCTTACATGTGTCCTGGTCAGAGTCTGTCGCTAGAAGAAGATGCCTGGGCTGGCAGGGGTTGTTGTGACTCCACCCAACAGCATTGGGCGTATCTACGGTATAGCACGTACCCTGGGCACCACTTGAGGGGGGCGGGGCGCCAATGAGCAGTTTCTGGAAGCCATGCAGTTTCCATCCTTAGCTATAAGAGATCATTCAGCAGTCTAAAACTAATTGCCATGGGCGTTATTTTCCGTAAATAGGCCGCTGCTGTATGTACCCCACTCTATTAAATCGTCTACATCGTTCTACTAAAGCTACTGTTTATGGAGTGCATCTTCTATACAAGCAACTTGATAATCTTCTTACATAGACTTTCTACTTCGCTACTTTTAGTTTAGCCCAGTTCCATTCATTCAACCAACCCTAGTGAAGCAGCCATTATTCTCATTTTACAGATGAGAAAAACGGAGGCTGCCCCAGATTGAGTGACTCGCTCAAGATCGTAAAGCTAATAAAAGAACTCTACCCAGATTGCTCTGATTCTGAAGCTTCTGCTTTTATCCACAAAGCTGTGCTTCTATCTGTGTTGAGCTCCTTGGCATTTGCAAGAGGCAGAGTCTGGTATGGGGGAGGAGTGCCCTGATAATGCAGCAGTAGAGTGTTTGGGAGTAGGGACCGGGAATGCGGAGGACGTGGGTTGAAATAGTAATTATGCCATCAGATGAACTCATTTTCTTTTAGTTCTATATTTAATAGACCTCATGGTACTATTATATGCAAAGCATTGTTCTGGTTCTGTGTAGGATTCAGAGATGTGGAGGACATTGTTCCCACTCCTCTGGGAAACCAGGTGGATCCTTTAACTTTTCTAAGTCTAGCACAGGACTCGCTGATGGGCTGACTGAATGGCAACGTTAGCATATAAACACCTACAACGAAATACAGAAGGTGGACTGAGATGGCCTAGTCAGGCTGGAGTTCTGGGGTTACCTGCTGGAGAACAGTCTGCTTCAATCTCACCCTAGGTTGTGCCCATGCTCACAACCCTTCCTAAACTTGGGAATGAGCGATGAAGGAACTCAAGTCAGCAATTTAGTGGCATTAATTGGCGCTGCTCTAGAAACCAATGTCGTTGAAATCCTAGGCTCTTTCTCATTTCCAGGGCTTTGCACAAGCTGGTCCCTCCACCTGAATTGCATTCCCCTCCCCATACCCTTTCTAACTCCAGTTTATCCTGTGTCACTACTCAGTATAGATGTCATCTTGGATATCTTGTTCCAGCCTGCATTCTGCCCATTTCATTCTGCCCTTCTTCTTATCACTGGCCCTAGTACATGGTACTGGAATTTCTTGCTTAATTATCTGCCCTGTTAGACTATAAGCTCCTGGAAGACAGGGGCTGTGGCTTGTTTACAATTGCATTTCCAGGGTCTAGCTCAGTGCTTGGCATTTAATGCTCAAGGATTATTTGAGTAAAAGTTGAATAGGGACCAGAGTCTTGGGTTGTCAGGGACCTTAAAAGTCTATTCTAGTCCCCTGCACCTGACCCTGTCCTTATTTTTGAATCCCCTCTCCAAAAGCTTGCTGAGTGAATAGATGCCACCTCTCATTACTTTTCTTTTGAGGCTTTTTGTTCCCACCTCTTCTGTGCCCCCTTCTCTCCACAAGGTTGATGCTTTGCTAGGAATAGAATAGAGAATGTAAGGAGGTGGTTCTTCCCTAAATAGCCTCAAGTATGAGTACTCTTCTATTTTCCTCCTCTGAGCATCCATAAGGCTTTATCTATAGATGGTGAACTCCATGAGGGAGAGACTGTGCTTGTCTTGCTCATCAGTGTATTCCCAGCACCTATCCTGGTGCCTGACATGTAGTAGGTGCTTGATACATGTTTGCTGAATGATTGAATGTCATTTATCCCTTTCTATCTTTTTAGGCTATTTTGAGAGGCAGTATGGTGTGGTGGTCTCAGGCACAAGGTCTCAGGCACTGGAGTGATTGAGTTCAAATTCAGGTTCTGCTTTAACTCTGTGTGATCTTGGGTAAGCTAGTTAACCTCTCTGTTTCTCACTTTCTTAATCTATACAATAGGGATGATAATAATCCCTTGGACATACAAAGCACCTAATGAGGATCAGTTACTATTATTCTTGGACATGAAAGTTGGACAATGAATAAAGAAGAATATTGAATATACCATGAACTTCCAGGAGAATGAATGAGCCTGTCTTGGAAGAAGTACAGCCAGAGTGCTCTTTAGAAGCAATGATGGCAAAACTTCATCTCACTTACTTTGGAGATGTTATCAGGAGGGACCAGTCCCTGGAGAAGGACATCATGCTTGGTAAAGTAGAGGGTCAGTGAAAAAGAGGAAGACCCTCAACAAGATAGATTGACACAGTAGCTGCAACAATAGGCTTAAACATAACAACGATTGTGAGAATGGTGCAGGACTGGGCAGTGTTTCATTCTGTTGTACATAGGGTCACTATGAGTTGGAACCGACTTGCCAGTACATAACAACACCACCACCACCACCATTATTCTGAATGGCAGGATCTGTGTCTAATTTTGTCTTCCTTATAATATCTAGCCCAGGGTCTTACATGGAATGAGTGCTCCATAAATTGCTGAGTGAATAAAAGATTTTACTTATCTTTAAAAAAGTCTTCAAAATTACACCAATAATGGAAAACAAAGAGAAGTAATCACCATCAAGTCCAAAACCCTAACAAATCAGTTATTTTTTCCATGTTTCCTTCTAGACTTTGTCAATAAGCATCTAAGTTTTACAGCTTTAATCAAAATAGGGGTCCAGTTTTGTATGCTTTTTTAACACTTAAAGTATTAAGCATATTCTATATTGCTATGTCATTGTCTTTGTTATTTTAATTACCATATAATCCTTCATCAAGTTGATAGAGATAATTTTTTTTAATTGAATAATTGCCTGTTGCTTGGGTATATTAACAGGGTAACGTTCAAGAACCAGGAAGTAAATTTGGCACTGGATAGAATATTGGAGTGCAAAGTCCACTCTTGGTCTTCACACGTTCATAGGGACATACAGAAATTGGAGCGAGACCAAAGAAATCTGTAAATTGCTAAGAAAGTGAAATGCAATTGGAGGCGAGGCATATCTAGGGTGTGGCAGGTGTGGCACCTGCCCTGGGTGCCACTTGATGGGGGGCGCCAATGAGCAGTTTCTAGCACGAGCTGTGAAAGATGATTCAGCAATTTAAAATTGCCATAGGCGCTATTCTCCGTAGATATGCCTGGACATCTCATTATTTACAAGCATTTCTGACGAGTGGTTGCTATGAGGATGCCAAACCGTTGCTCCTTGTTGCCACTAAGCATAGAACAACAACAAAAAAAAAACCAAAACAAACAAACAAAAAAAACCGGGTTAAACTAGGAGAGTAAGAGATTTAAGGAGGGACTTCTCAGTACAAGGTGGTTTAAGGATGAACCAATTAGCCAGGAAGTGGGTGGTGTCTTTCTTCCCTGATGATACTTAAGAAGACAGATCTGTCCAGTTTTGTCTCTCTCTGTTAAAGTCCTGCACAGAGACTAGATGAGACAACTTTTATATTCCCTTTGAACTACGCGTTGGGTAAATATTTGATGACTGGTTGAAAGGCAACCAGGCGCGGAAAAGAGGGGCATCCCTGGTGCGTTTAAGTTACCCGCGCCCTCTAGTGGTGTGACTGGGAACGAAGCCGCGGCTCAGTTTGGGGCGGAGCCAAGAGCACCAGGGCCTCAGACTCCTCCCCTTAGTTACCTGGCTTTGAGAAGCGTGCAGCTGAGGCGTTTCTGTTTCCAAGATTTCACACAAAGCTGACTTTGATGTAGGGACATCAAATGCTCATTGTTTGAACTGTTCAGTTTGAGAAGCCGTAAAGCTTTTCTGAGAGCGTGGACTGCGAGGCCAGACTGCCTGGATTTCATTCCAACTATCAAATTACTTACTTGGGCAAGTTACTTCACCTCTCTGTGCCTCAATTTCCTCATTTGTGAAATGTGACTTGTCTTTTCACTCTGTTAATAATGTTCTGGGATGAACAGAAGTTCTTAATTTTAATGTAGTGCAATTTATTCATCTTTTCCTTCATTGTTGGTGCTTTGGTGTCTTGTAAAAGATCTTTGCCTACCTCCAAGGTCATGAAGATATTCTCCTATATAATCTTGTTAAAACTTTATTGTTTGACCTTCAAGTTAAGTGTATAATCTACACATAGTGAGGGACCCAGGGCTAGGTGGGTGAGGACTGACTTCCTCTGTTTCCTGGGCCACTTTACTCCCAGAAGCCCTTGGGTGCGGGCTCTGTTTACAGATAGACAGGAGGGAAGGTGATATGGCACTTTTTACCTAAACAGAGCCCCAGAACTTCCAGTGGTGGTTCTCAAACATAAGTGTTCCTAGAAGTCATTTAATGGGCACTTGTTCAAAATGTAGGAGTCCCTCGTTGGTGCAAACAGTTTACACGGTTGCCTGCTAACCAAAAGTTTGGAGGTTTGACTCCACACAGAGGCACCTTGGAACAAAGCCCTGGCAATGTACTTCTGAAAAAAGCGGCCGTTGAAAACTCTGTGGAACACGGTTCTGCTCTGGCACACACAGGGTCACCATGAGTCAGAATGGACTGGATGGTAACTTTTTTTTTAAGTTATGTTACTATTATTAGTGGTAGCAGCAGCAACCACAGAAGCCTCTAGGTTCTCTCTTGCTTTCCTGTCCAACAGCAAGGACACAGTAAAGAAGGGCAGTAAAACCTTCCACACACTCCAAGCCCCTAGTGTTTATTATAGTGATTGCTGCTGGAAAATGGTGGAAGCAGCCAGACTGATCCCCACTGGGAAGCTTCTTGTCCGTGGGGGTGGATAAAGAAGGACACTTTAACTTGGATAGGCAGCAGGGGCCATCCCATTAGCTCTGGTACATAGAGATGCTGCAGTATTGTCTCTGTGTTCTGTGTCTCACTCAACCCCTCACAGATATGATCAGGCTTCCAGAGGATTTGTATTCTAAGCAAGAGGTTGTGACATGGTGGTCTGAGGCTGAATCTGGTCCACATATGTGCATTACAAGCTGATGCTGTATATATGTGTGTGTGTGTGTGTGTGTGTATTTAAATTTTATTTATTTTGTTGTTGAGAATATACACAGCAAAACATACACCAATTCAACAGTTTCTACATGTACAATTCAGTGACACTGATTATATGCTTTGGGTTGGGCAACCATTCTCACGCTCCTTTTCTGAGTTATTCCTTCCCCATTAGCATAAACTCAGTGCCTCATACAATATTTTAAAAATTTGAGCCATTGTTTAAGAAGCAGGACATTGCATGTAAAAGTTCAGATTTCTTGCTCCTCTTGCAAAGTTAGAAGTTCTAGTAGTACATGGCCACATTTCCAAATGGCAAAATCTGATAGGAGCTCGGTAGTGGCTTCCCAGGTTAGAACTGTCCAGCTTGCCAGCCCCCACCCAGCTCACCCCCTTCATTTATGTTACTGCTGGTCCCTGTTGGCACTTTTGTTAGGAGTTGACTCCTGTGATGAATAAGTTTCCATTTTCCCTGCTGTCTTAGTTTCCTGGTGCTGCTGTAACAGAAATACCACAAGTGGATGACTTTTAAAGAACAGAAATTTATTTTCTCACAGTTTAGGAGGCTAGAAGTCTGAATTCAGGACCCTGGGTCTAGGGGTAGGCTCTCTGTCTGTCGGCTCTGGGGGAAGATCCTTGTCTCAGCTGCTGTTGCCCTGGCGTTCCTCATTTCCTTGGTGATCTTCACGCTTCATCTGTCTTCTCCTGTTTGTGTTTTTTTCTGTGTCTAATCTGCTGTTTTCATAGCTCAGAATGATTGGGTTTAGGACACGCTCTACACTGATATGACCTCATTAACATAACAAAGAAAACCCTATTCACAGAAGGAATTATGTTCACAGGTGTAGGGGTTAGGATTCCAACACATACTTGGGGGTTTCATCCATAACATCTGCCACTGGAGCAGGAGTGAGGGAAACAGAGAGTCAGCAGAGATCCACTTAGCAGAGGAAGGCAGCAGAGATGGATGTGTCATAGAGCTCAGGCATCTTGCCTTACCCATCTCTAGCTCCTCCAGGGCAACTCCCTTGTATCCAACAGGCTGGATGGCCCTGGGTTGTCTTCTCAGAGCTAATGCATGCATGTGGTGGGTGGCAGAACAGGCCTAGGTGGCAGAGGGGACAAAGTTTCATCACTCTTTCTGCTGCTGTTGTTGCTAGTTGCCGTCAAGTTGATTTTGACTCATGGTGACGCCGTGTGTTACAGAGAACTGCTCTATAGGGTTCTCTTAGCTTTAATCTTAATGGAAGCCGATTGCCAGGCCTCTCTTCCATGGTACTGCCAGCCTTTAGGTTTGCAGTCAAGCACAAACCATTTGTGCCACCTAGGGCCCATTACTCTTTCTGCTACCCTCTAATAATCACATCAACTGTTTATGTAGCTAGACAGTATGCTAAGCATGTAGCATGCCTTATCTCACTTAATCATTGCACCACCCTCTGGAGTAGGAGTTATTATCATTCTCACTTTATAGATTAGGCAGCTGAGGCTCAGAGACATCAAGGCATTTGCCTAAGGTCACACAGCTAGGAAGTGGACAGGAACTGTGGCTGCAGCAGAGATGTTCTCTTGCTCAACCAAAGTCATGTGGCTGGTTGATGGCAGAACTCGGTTTCTAATTCAGATCCAATTGACTTCAAACCCCAGAATTGAAAACTGGTGGCCAGAGGGACAACTAGTTTGGCCAGTAATATTTTTGAACATTTGGAATTTCAGACCTTTTGCTGGGGTACCTGCCCCCTACAAATACCTGTTGCCTCACCACACTGGCCCGTTCCCTCCTGTGTGTTGCCTGCCTGGCCTTGGGAGGCAGTGACAACCCTTACACGGTCTCTCAAAGTCCTGCAGAGTCTAACCCAGGTGAGCTTGGGCTCTTGGGTCTATCAGTGGTGTCACTAGGGTTGGTGTCGCCCAGTTCAGTAACTCACAGTGTCACCCCGACATAGACAACCTCCCATACCAGACCATACAGAATCCTTAGTAATAATGTTTTTTGTACTGTTACTCATAATCATAATTCCTGTATATCACTCCTTCTTTTCCTTTAATTACTACTGTATTCTCAAAATAGTTATTTCTATAGTTCACAAATACTAATTACCACAATACTGTAGCTAAAACTCCAGAAAATCAGCGACTCTAAAAACACGGTCAGCAATGAAAACAACAGTGTGTGCTTGTAGTGCATGCAGATGAAACCACGTGATTCGAAGCATCATTGTAATTGTGTAATGACAGCTCTGACCTAGGGCGTTAGAAGGTTCAAAAAGTAAATTAGCATAGAGTTTTAGTCTAGTAGGTATATTGATAAGCCTCGCCTCTGAAAAATGTTTTGTGGTTATAACTAACTACAGGGATTTTTTATAAAAAATAATAAATTTCTGCTGAAACACTGCACAAAATTTTACAGACAGTCATTTTGGTGTCACCCCCTCTGACAGTGTTACCCAGTGTGGTCCACACCCCCTGCACCCACCTAGTGATGCCAGTAAACAGCTAGAAGTCTGTGTTTGTATCTGTTGACCCCCACCTCACCAGTTTTTGCAAGAGTTGAGAGTAGAGATAAATAGAATATGGTTTGGGTTCAGGTTTAGCTCCCCAGCCATGATGCCATGATGGGGGTGTCCCCTGAGCTGGACTGAAAGCCTCCTGTAACCCTTCTGTGGCTACAGGGCAACCTGGAGTTAGGCGACTGGCCTGGCAGAAATGCAGCTGTCCCCAGCCCCACCCCTTCTTTCAACTGGCCTGGAGCTCCTCTGACAACATCACGTCCTCCCAAGCCAGCTTGCATCTGAACAGCACTGGGGGGCTGTAGAAATAAACAGACTACCCAGATGAAAACAAAAGGGGCTGTTTATTCAGAGTTTGCTGCAAGGGAGTCAGCCACCGTCGCCTGTATTTGGCCAAGACTCAAAGGCAGGCAGAGGAGTGGGAAAGTGTAGAGCAAAAAGAAGGGAAGGCTTCAGGCATGCTCTTATTGGAGGTTGTTGGCATGGACAAGCTGGAGGCAGGCTAACTAGAAGCAGGGCATCTTCTGTGATTGGGTGGTCCTGAGTTGGGAGTGGATGTGGGGAGCAGAAAATAGGGAAACTGGCCATCATTGACCAAGTTCTGACCGTTCTGGGCCAATTTCTGCAGAGGTTATGGTTTGACTTCTGGGCTGATTGCTGCAGAGGTTATAGGACAGCATTCTATTGCCATATATGGTCTGGCCATTGTCCATTTGTATACTCAGCCTCTCAGTGTGCAAAGAGGGTACCCAGCTATGTGATCTGGGGCACGTTGCTAACTCCTGCCTGCCTCGGTTTTCTCATCTGTAAAACAGGGATGCTAAAAGTATTTCTCTTCGAGTATTAATATGTTTTAAGTGATTAGAATAGTACCTGGCATGGGGTGAGTACTCAACAAATGTTAGCTATGATGATGATGGTGATGATGATGCTCAGTAGAAAGGGCACTGGCCTGGGAGGAGTAGGTCTGGGTAGCTCCAGTCCTGGTTTTGCCCCATCACTCTGTGACTTTGAGCAAGGCAGCCATGTTCTCTGAGCCTCGGGCTTGTCTGTAAAACAGTGGGGCTGGACTCAGTTTTTTCTCTTTTGACAAATAGGGAAGAAAAACAATCTCAAGTTTATGTGGTGCTTTGTAGCTTATAGAGCAATTTCATGTATGTTGACTCGAATCTCTTAAATTAGAACAAATTTCCCTTTTTTAGTAGGAGGAAAAGGATCAGGGAGGTTAAGTGATTTGGCTAAGCCCACACAGATTTGCGACTAGATCTTCTTTTAAAGATTTTTTTATTGTTGTAGTTTAAGTGAAAGTTTACAATTCAAGTTAGTCTCTCGTACAAAAATTTATACACACACCATTATGTGACCCTAATTGCTCTCCCTATACTGTGACAGCACACTCCTCCTTTCCACTCCTGATTTCCTGTGTCCATTCAACCAGCTCGTGACCCTCTCTGCCTTCTCATCTTACTGCGGGACAGAAGCTGCCTATTTAGTTTCATGTATCTACTTGAGCTGAGAAGCACACTCTTGACGAGTATCATTTTATGTCCCACAGTCCAGTCCAATCTTTGTCTGAAGAGTTGGCTTCAGGAATTGTTTTAGTTCTGGGTTGACAGAGAGTCCAGGGGCCGTGCTTTCCAGGGTTCCTCCAGCGACTAGATCTTTTGACAGCTTGCTGTCTGACCCACAGCTGCCATCTGACCCACCCCAGGACTCCCCACCACCCCCAACCTTCCTCCATCTTAGGCTCCTGGCACATCTGGCCAAGATGCTTCAGAGCAGCAGGCTTTGCTGTCCTTTTTCAGCTGGTTTCAGGTCCTAAATTTAGCTCTTTCACAGGAGCCAGGGTATGTGGTGCGGACAGGGGCAGGGGCTGGGTGAAGGCTGTGTCTGGTGAGGGCAGGTTCTCCACCACCGTAGTACTGAGCAAGTCATTTGACCCTTTGGGACCTCAGCTTTCTCATCTGGCAAATGGGGAACAAAAACAATCTATGCTTGTGTGGCGCTTTGTAGGTTATAGGGAAATTTCTTGCATGTTGACTCCTTAACCATTACCTTAAATCATCATATTGTCTTCTAAGTTAGAACAATTAATTTTTTAGTATTTCCTTTTTCCTATGAGGAAAAGGATCAGAGAGTAACATTAGGTGATTTGGCTAAGCCCATACAGATTTGAATCTAGATCTTTTGACCCTAAGATCCAGTGTCTTTTTACCCTTAGATACTCTCACCTTTACTTACATCATGGGATTATTATGAGGATAACATGAAAATGCAAAATTTATACTAGATAAGCAGCATGGTTTTATGGTTGAGAGCCAGACTCCCTGAATTCGAATCTTAGTTCTGCCACTGATTAGCTGTGTGGCGTCAGAAAAATTACTTAACCCCTCTGTGCCTTAATTTTTCTCACCTGTAAGATGGGAGATGATAATAATACCCACCACCTAGGGTTGTTATGGGGATTAAATGAGTTACTATTTGTAAAGCACTTCAACAGTCCCTGATACCTTGTAAAGTTTAAGGGTTCACTAAATTTAAAAAACAGCTTCCCTGCCAATCAGCTGTGTGACCTTGAGCAGACAGAAGGCATTTGGATTACGATCAGGAGACCCATGTTCTACTTTGGGCTTAGCCACTAATGTGCTCTGTGACCTCAGAAACCTCCTTTAATCTTTCTGTGCCTTAGTTTCCTCAACTGCAAAATGAGAGGCTTGCACAAGTTCAATGATGCACAGCATTTTTTTGCACAAAGATCAAGTTAGGAAAAAATAAAAACTTTTTTGAGGCACGTCTTCTTATCTGTTTGAGTACATTGGGGAGATGGAGGGGGAGATATTCCAAAGCAGTGGGTGCTGTCTGGGCTACTGTCTCGGCATTTAGCCTCATGTATCTACTTGAGCTGAGAAGCACACTCTTGACGAGTATCATTTTATGTCCCACAGTCCAGTCCAATCTTTGTATGAAGAGTTGGCTTCGGGAATTGTTTTAGTTCTGGGTTGACAGAGAGTCCAGGGGCCGTGCTTTCCAGGGTTCCTCCAGCGACTAGATCTTTTGACAGCTTGCTGTCTGACCCACAGCTGCCATCTGACCCACCCCAGGACTCCCCACCACCCCCAACCTTCCTCCATCTTAGGCTCCTGGCACATCTGGCCAAGATGCTTCAGAGCAGCAGGCTTTGCTGTCCTTTTTCAGCTGGTTTCAGGTCCTAAATTTAGCTCTTTCACAGGAGCCAGGGTATGTGGCTCCTTTTAATACAGAGGTCCCCAGGCTGCAGAAAATTCAACTGCAGCTTGCTTGGCTGGCCTTACCATTTTTGCATTAAAATTCTAGTTCCATTGCTTGGCTGGCCTCATAATTTGCATCAGAATTCCAGCCCCAGTTGCTTGAACAGCCTCACTATTTTTGCTTCAGCTCCTTTGCTTGGCCTACCCCGTGAAAATCCTGGAAATCCTGGCCCTTGAGTGGTATGATTAAGAATATTGCTGACATAACTTGTATCAACTCCCTACTTGTAAACCCCTTAAAAATAATTTTTTCCCTCAACCCACTTGAAGCAGTCTTGGTGGCAACAGCCCTGATCGCTTCCTCTCCTTGCACAAAAAAATAAAGTCACCTTTACACTCTCCCACCTCCGTCTCTCATTTATTGGCCAATATGAGTCACACCAAGCAAAACCTGGGGTTTCCACCTGGTAACATTTTGGGACCGAACTAATGGGGGCCTGCAGCATTGGTTTGGGTGACATATGTGACACTGCCTAGAGGTAGGACGCACTTGACCCAATGACACCCCTTCTCCCAGGAATTGGGGAGGCTGACCCACAAGTGAGACTGAGCAGCAGTGGAGCTGACGTACATTAATGGTGGCGCTCTGCAGCAAGGTCATGAATTCCCACAGCAGGTAGCCCCAGAGGCTTCCACTTCCTGTCCTTTCTGAGGCCTGACTTCTCTGATCTTTCTGGAATTCCAGAAGAAACCCACATTTCCTTCAAATAACCCACCCCCCATTTACTTAGGCTAATGGTGGCACAAACAGTTAAGCATTTGGTTGCTAACTGAGAGGTAGGTGATTCGAACCCACCCATTGGCTTTTCTGGAGACAGACCTGGTGATCTGCTTTGGTAAAGATTACAGCCAAGAAAATTCTATGGGGCACTGTAACACATGGGGTTGCGAAATGGACTCACAGCACCTAACAACAACAACAATGTATCAGTTATCTATTGCTGTGCAGCAACCCATCCCAAAATTTAGAGGCTTCAAGTAATGATTTACTATCTCGCTGGATTCTGTGGGTTGACTGAGTAGTTTTCCTCTGCGCCTCACCTAACGTTATTACTTATGTGGCTGCATTCATCTGGTGGGTGGCTAGGGGCTGTTGGCTGGGGTGCCTTGGTTCTCCTCCATGTGGCCTCTCCACATGGCTAGTTTAGGCTTACTGATAGCATGGTGACCTCAGGGTTGCCGAGGAGAGAGCAGAAGTTCCCAGCACTCCTATGGCATGGGCTCAGAAGGCCCTGAATGTTACTTTCTCTGTAGTCTACTGATCAAAGCAAGTCACAAGGTCAGCTCTGATTCAAGGAGTCAATAGACTTCACCTCCTAATGGGAGATGCAGTATGTGCATATGAGGATGGGAGGAATGAAAGGTGGCCATGTGTGCAGACAACTAGTACAAGTAGTTTTGTTTGATTTCTCTTACTTGTAGCCAAAAGAAATTTAACTAATATATTCTGTGACTTACAGACTCCTACCCACCACGTGAATCTCATCTCTCACCTTCTTTCAGCCACCCTGGTCTTGCCTCTCCTCACACCAACCACATTCCACCCCAGGGCCTTTGCACTTGCTAATCCCTCTGCCTGGCATATTCTGTCCCATTGATCTTCTCTGCCCCTTTGCCACATTTAGATCTTTATTCACATCTTTACTGAGAGAGACTTCTCTGACTCCCCAAACTAATGTTGTGCCCCCAATACTCCCAAGCCCCTAACTAGCCTTTATCCTTTTTGTAGCACTTACTGTGTATTATTTATTTTTTGTCTTTTTGTTCACTGTCATTCTTTCCTTACTAAGAATGCAGGGACACAATGTGATTTCTAAGGCTGAAGTCTTTAAACCAAACAACAGTTTAGCTTGACTAATAAAGAATGTCTGCTTTGAGCATTGTGCTCTTTTAAGAACTATCTATATGGGATCAAACTGACAACAGAAACTCAAAACATTAGATAGGAAACCTAGGGGGCAGTGAATTTATGTTAATGGGGAGGAACAATTTGGAAAAGGAGGGTGAGAATGGTTGCACAATTCGAAGAATATAATCAGTGCCACTGAATTGTATACATGCAGAAATGGTTGAACTGGTATATGTTCTGCTGTGTATATTCTCAGCAACAGCAAAACAACAACAATAGCAACAAATTAAAGCACCCGCTTTGGCAGTACATATACTAAAATTGGAACGCTACAGAGAAGATTAGCATGGCCCCTCTGCATGCAGGACGTGTACATCCATGAAGAGTTCCAGATTGAAAAAAAAAAAGAATACAGGGACTATGGTCTGTCTGGATTGCTGATGTATGCTTGGCACACGGTGGGTACTCAATAAATATTTACTGAAAGAAAGAATACATTTTAATGCTTTTTAGATATTGTAATATTAATATTCACACAGAACTGACATGGCTAACAGACAATAAATTCCTGTTCTTCAAAGCTACCCACTTGCGGTCTTTGTGTTATGGCAGCGCTAGGTAACTAAGACACTTCACCTCTGATAGTCTCCATTTTGGTTATTTGTTTATTATTTACTTGATTGTTTACTTGTTTTTAGTGCCTTGCCCACTGTTTGTCTCCCTAGTGCTTGGTGCATAGTTAGTGCTCCATAAAGAGACTGATGTTTGTTGATGTCGATAGTAACAATAGCTCACAGTATGTCAGGTACTATGCTAAGCACGTTACATGTATTAATTCTCAACCACCTTGTGTGGCTGGATGGGAAAGGATTATCCCCATTTCTCAGGTAGGAAAGGTTGGGGGTCTGGAAAGTTTTGGGCACTTGCCTGAGGCCATGTAGCTTCTAAGAAGTGAACCTAGGTCTCCTGACTCCTGTTACAGTGCTCTTCAAAGGCCCTAGGTGGTGCAGCGGTTAAAATGCTTGGTTACTAATCAAAAGGTTGGAGGTTCAAGTCCACCCAGAGAGGCCTCAGAAGAAAGGTCTGATGATCTACTTCTGAAAAAATAGCCATTAAAAACCCTATCGATGACCCCCAATACTAGTGCTTTAAGGTAATCTTTAAAACTTAATCAGAAATTACTCCCTGAAGTCATATTTAAACCAAACAATAGTTTAGCTTGTTGTTGTTATTCTTAGGTGCCAGTGAGTTAGCTCCGACTCATAACGACCCTACAGGACAGAGTAGAACTGCCCCATTGGGTTTCCCAGGAGCAGCCGGTGGGTTCAAACTGCCGACCTTTTGGTTAGCAGCCGAGTTCTTTAAACCAAAGAATGTTTGCCTTGATCTTTGTGGTCTTTTAAAGAATTATCTATATGGGATCAAATTGACAATAGCAACTCAAATAGTTAGATGAGAAGCTTAGAGGGCAGTGAGTTTAATGTTAACGGTGGTGGAATAATTAGGAAAAGGTGGGTGAGAATGGTTGTACAACTTGTAGAATATAATTAATGTCACTACATTATACGTGTAGAATATATATAGAAATTGTTGAAGTGGTGTGTGTTTTGCTGTGTATACTTTCACTAAAAAATAATAACAAATTAGAAATAAATCAAAAAGAAAGAAAACCCTATGGAGCACAATTTTACTCAGACACACATGGGGTCGCCATAAGTTGAAACAGACTCGACGGCAACTGGAAAATTTGGAACTTGAGGTCTAGGCACCCACCTCCCAGGAAGGACCATGGGTATTTGACCCTTCTGGATAGAGCCCCTCCCAGAGAAAGAACAGGCTCTCAAGGCCTCCTGCTGCCTCTGTATCTAAGGTATGGCAGGTGCCCTCGGCGCCACTCGGGAGGGAGACACAGGACACCACTGAGCAGTTTCTATTGGCCATTGCCAGCTGTGAGAGATCATTCAGCAATTTAAAATTAATTGCCATAGGCACTATTTTCCATAGATACGCCCAGCGCCCAAGGACCCTCAGCTCTGCTAGAACCTGAGTTTGGTGAGGGTAGGGGAGAATCTTGCCGCCCTTTACACAGGCACAGCTTCTCCACAGAGCCCATTCATAAACCCCATCCAGCCACGCCTGTCATCCCTTCACTCACTCCACACACAGTATATTGTACTCTTTTTTATTTTTATTAAATCACAAACAGTTCAGGGTACTCGGCCCCACCAAATTCATTAGAAACCATGTGGGATTGTGAGGGGACCTGGATGCGGGGGGCAAGGAGAGAAGACTTGCTCTCCCCAGGCCTATACTACAGGACTAAAACATCAGAAATCACCTCAAGGAGATGGGGGGTACAAAATCCAGGGCTTGAGCCCCCCAGAAGGGGCAGCAGGAGTGAAAGCCACCCCTGAGGGCTGGTGTGGTATGGGGATGAGCCGGTTCTTTCAGACCTGAACCTCAGGGAAGAATTCAAATGCTCATTATTGTCTGCAAGGAGAAAGGCTCACTATCAGGTTGCCCTACCTTCCCCACAGGAACCTAGGGGTACCCAGTGCCAAGCACAGCTGAGGTGGAAGGCTTTGGGCCCTTGCTCCATCAGCTCCACCTGGGGATGAAGGACTTCAGGAAGACAGAGGTGGGAGCGTGCAGGGGCAGCTCCCTGGCTCCAGCACCAGAAGGCTGTAACTGAGCCAGGCAGCTGTGCCAGGTGCCGGGAGACCAGAGGGGCTATTGCCCCACAGGAGAGGAGAGTGAGGCAGGTGAAACTGGCGTTAGGGGTAGGGGGAAGGGTGTTAATGACCCAGCTTAACCTGTAAGAGATGTGTGGTTCCCCCATGTTCAGAAGCTGGAAATAGGGGGTACAGGTGGTAGAAAAAGGGCACTTTCCCGCGAGCCATGCCATTCCTAGGTTACTTCCCAGCAGCCCCTGGGGGTACCAGGGCCAATAATGGGGACAACTGACCCTTCACCTCCTTGCACATGGCCAGCTAGTCTCAGGGCAGAGAAGAGGGAATACCTGCCCCTTCCCTCCCTCAGGCCCAGCCCACGAATTCCTAGGAAGGCAGGCTGGTTTGTAGGGCTGAGGCCCTGCTGCCTGCTCAGGGCCTGATAGTGTGAAATTTCCTAATCCCCTTCAGTTGGCCTGTGGTGGGACCACACCCCCAGCTCCCCTGAGCGTAAGTGAGGACTTAATGGCTTCACCAAAACTGTTCCTTAAAGCTTGCAGCCCGTCCTCAACCCAGAGAGGGTGTGGAGGTAGACAGGCCCTGGAAAGGTGGCAGGGAGGGGTGGCATCCTCTCCCCTGCCCCAAGAGCTAGTGCTCTTCCAGACAACCCAACTGGCTATTCCCATGGGGGGCCCTTCTCCCTGGTGGAGGACAAAAACCCAGCGACAGTAAAGGGGGTAGAGAGATTTGGCAACTTTGTGTCATTACTTGAAAGCGCTGGTTCCTTTTCAACCTCCATCTTCTGATCAGGTCTGTATGCAATATTCCCTTCCCGCCACCCGTTCTGGGCTCAGAGGGGCAGCCTTCATTACTGTGCCGGCCCCACCCCGAGTGTTCTCCGGGGGTGGACCAACCCAGGGCCTTGGGAGAAACTCATACCCCCAGGAGGCTCTTCTCGTCCTCCTTGGGGCTGGGCTCCTCCTGAACCTTCTTCATCTCCCAGCCCCTGACCCAGGTGTAGGCAGAGGAGCCACCCAGCACCATCATGTTGCTTGTCCACCAGAGTAAGCTCTTGGTCTCCTCGTAGTAGAGGACGGCCAGCACAGTCTGGGCACAAGCCTTGGCCGTGCCTGACACATTGTGGGTCAGGGGGCTGGTGAACTTGATCTGCAGTCCTGTCACATAGCCGATGGCGAAGCCGAATAGGCCGCCCAGTGTCATCATACCCCAGAAGTGGGCACTGCCCAGATGGGCGAAGCTTCGGAGGGCCTGCAGCTCCCCCAGCAGCAGGAGCAGGGGCAGGAAGAGAACACAGGCGTTGGCGTTGTTGTAGAAGGTCAGGCGCCAGATGCTGCCGTCCACCACCGGAAGCACCTTCTTGGTGTAGATGGCGTTGAGTGAGACGCAGAGGCTGGCCAGCACACCAAAAAGGGTGCCCACCCAAGACAGGGTTCCCTCTGCCCCCTCCTGGTCCACGCCAAGCCAGAAGCCACCTGCAGTGGGGAGAAGAGGGATGACGACAGGGAGAAGGAAGGACAGAAAACCTTGACACCAAAGTTCACGGCCTGTGCAATGCTCCCCTCACAGCCCCACCCTCCCCACCCCTCCCTCCAACAAATATGTCCAAAGTCTCTACTACGCACAAAGGCTGTAGCAAGGGCTGGGGAAATGGCCCAGGACAAGACAGGCTCTTCACGGAGCTTACATTCTAGCAGAGGAAAAAGGCATTAAAGCAATTCATTTCCCAATTACTTATTTAATTACAATTGTGGCAGGATCCCTATAACAGTACAGCGTGCTATAAGAACCCCTAACCAGAGACTGTGCTGGCCTGGGGTATCTGGAAAGTGCCATTTGAGCAGATTCTGGAGGATGAGTACCGCTTAGTATTTAAGGTGACCTTGGGCAAGTGACTTAAGATCTCTGAGCCTCAACTTCCTCTTCTGTAAAATGGGAACATACCCTGTAATCATGGTGAGCAGTAAGGTAGAAGTATTTGTGGTCTGAAGTTGTCTGGGACAGCCACTCTTTCTGAGACTTCTACTCTCATGCCACTTCCTTGTTACAGAGGCTCTATGGCCCCCCACTACCCACCATCAAGGCTACACTCCTCAGCCTGGCACCCCACCCTGGGCTTCCTGCACTCTTGTCACCTCTTTGTCCCATGATTGCCCCGAGTCACCCCCCTTGTTGCCCTGCTTCTCACTCTGGGGCTCAGTGTCCTTGTTCACTGCCTGCAACAGGAAACACCCTCCTTCCTCCTTTAAGAACAAAGCCCACCTCTGCCAGAGAAGACCTTTCCCAATACCCTGGCACTCAGACCTCTTCCCTACCTCTTACTACCTGTGTTTTCCTTCAAAACCCCTTGTCTGCCCTGGGCTGCTAGGCACCTGCCCATAGGGATAGTCTGGTCTCCTCAGGTAGACCCCACACTCCAGAAGGCAGGAGCTGAACCTTATACACGTTGTGTCCTCTGCCACAGCATCCAGCAACATGGGGTGTGGGAAAAGCAGGGGCTTTGGTGTCAAAGAGATGTGGGCTCCAGTCAGGCTCTGTCATTCAAAAGCTGAGTGGCCTGGGAAAGTTACTTAACCTCTCTGAGTTCCAATTTCCTTCATCTGTAAAGATCTGGGTCACTTTCTTGACTTCCCCACTCCAACCAATCTACTGTCCACCTTGCAAGATCACCAGGGTGATCTTCCTAAAGTGCAGATTGGCTCAGACCCTGTCCTGGCTTAAAGCCCCTCAGTGAGCCCCCACTGCCCTTGGGAAAAAGTCCAGACTCAGCTGTCAGGGCCAGCACTATGTGGAGTCAGCTTAACTGGGCAGCCTCATGTCTGTGAGCTCGTACTGGCCCAGCCAAGAACTACATGTGCTCTTCTTTCTGCCTAGAACATTCTCTGCTCGCTCCTTCCCTTTCACCCATGCAGCACCTCCTCCAGAAAGCCTGCTTGGATTGCCCCTCCCCAATCCTGCACCTTCTATGTCCCCATCACAGCCCCTACCACTCTAGCATAACTGTCATTTACTGGCATCCTTCATCAACACACCCTCCATGAGGGCAGGAACCAAGTCCAGCCTTGTATCCCTACAGCCTGTCACAGTGCCTGGCTTGCTCCTGGCTACGATTAGTATTTGTTGAATGAATAAATGAACGAATGGGGGTTGTTATGAGTATTCTGAGTATGTCATACTGTGGTGGCTTGTGTGTTGCTATGATGCTAAAAGCTATGCCACCAGTATTTCAAATACCAGCAGGTTAACCCATGGTGGATAGGTTTTAGTGGAGCTTCCAGACTAAGATAGACTAGAAAGAAAGGCCTGGCGATCAACTTCTGAAAATTAGACAGTGAAAACCCTAGGGATCACAACAGAATGTTGTTTGATACAGTGCTGGAAGGTGAGCCTCACAGGTCGGAAGGCACTCAAAATACACAGTGGCCACAACAGACTCGAGTATACCAACCACTGTGAAGATGGCGCAGGACTGGGCAACGTTTTGTTCTGTTGTACGTGGGGTCGCCGACCCTGCTGGCAACTAACAACGGCATGAGTATTAAAGAAGACAAGACACCTACTACCTCTGAGGCAATCAACAAACAGTCCTCTCCTTTTCCTTGGCATAGCCTTGGCACGTATCTGCTCTGTGTGGGACGGCTGCAACACCGCCTCACCTGCTCAGCCAGGAGCACCACCAACCCTCTGGCTGGTTACCTTGAGATCCAGAAGAGACTGAAACCTAAAGGTTCCGGACCCCAGAGGAACTCTCAGCCAGAAGGAGCTTTGGAAGGCACTATGTGACGTGGGGTGGCAGGGAGAGGAGGCCAGGAACACTCACCTGCCTGTGACCCATCTTCCCCACAGGCAGGAAAGCGGGCCAGGTCCTGGGGCAGGTGAGGGAAGAGCACCAGCCTCCCTGACCCCCTGTCCCACCAGGCCAGCAGTTCTCTGGAGCTATCTCACCATTGGCTCCTTTGATTACTTGCTGGACATGGGCCCAGTTTCCTAGTGACTACACCTCCTTGCCTGTAAATTCTCCTTCCTGGAGGGGTCTCCCTCCAGTCCTGGAAGGCTCAGCAGGGCTGAAGTGGAGATCTCATTTGGCGAGGAGAGAGAGGAAGTGAGGCTAGGGGACACCCATTCCAGCGCCCCTGAGGGAAGGGGGGCAAGTGTGAGGGCTCTGCCAGGAGTGTCTTAGTGGCTCCTCTCATGCTTACCTTGCCGTCCTCGCCCAGCCTTCCCTCTTGGGCCTAGACTGAGCATCCCCAGATCCAGCAGAAACATTTTCTAAGACAGGTAGCATGGGATGGGCCTCTCCTACAACTAGTGCACCTCCGCCTGGGGCTCAGAGGCGTCACTGAAGAATATGCAGTCCAAACTATGAACTTTCTGGCACCAAGGAAAACCTGAACAGATTCACATCAAGATCACATTCTTGGACAACAGAGCTACAGAAGCACCCCAAGGGTATGGGATGCTGGGGGCTCTCCAACCCAGAGTGCTGGCCAATAAAACGCTGTGATGATAGAAATGTTCTGTAATGAATAGTCCAGTGTGGGAGCCACTAGTCACATGTGGCTATTGAGCACTTGAAATGTGGCTACAGAATCAGGTTACACCACCAGTGAATGAGGAACAGAATTTGTTTCATCTAATTTTAACTAATTTAAATAGCCATATGTGGCCAGTGGCTACTGTAGTGGATAGTGCAGTTCTAAATCTTCCCTGGAGAAGAACAGAGCAGTAGAAGCACAGGTCCAGGAGGCTGGTCAACCTGGCCAACTGGAGCACTTATTAGCTGTGTGGTTCTCGGCAAGTAACTTAACCTCTCTGAGCCTATGTTCTCATTTGTAAAATGGAGATGATCACAGTTATGCCACCACCCAGGGGACCTCTCAGGAGATGCTGTATGTGAAATGATTAGCACAGTGTCATCATCAATGATTATTATTTCTGAGGGTCAAGCCCAGGAAAACAGCTAAGACCTCTCAAAGCACATCTCTGGGCACTGTCTCAGGCATTATCCTGAGCCGGAAAGATGAGAGGGTGTATTAATTAAAAAATACATGGTCCTCTAGAAAGAGCACTGGGTCGGGGTCAGGGCACTTGGGCTCTTGAGAGGCAACACAGTATAGTGGTCAAGTGTGGGAACTATGGAGCCAGACAGCTTGAGTTCAGATCCCAGTTCTGCCACTTATTAGCTGTGTGACCTTGGACAAGTTACTTAACCCCTGTGTGCCTTGGTTTTTCTTCTGTAAAATGTGGATTATACTCATACCTCTTTATAAGGATTAGTTGAATTTGCATGGGTAAAAGTGCTTAGATCTGTGCCTGACACATTGTAAGCACTCAGTCAATGTTAGTTGCTTTTGCTACTGCTGCTGTTGTAGTTATTATTCTAGCACTGGCTGGGCCTCTAATTTGTAAGGTGACCTTAGGCAAGTCATTTGCTCTCCCTAGACCCCAGGCTCTTCTTTATATGACCGCTGCACCAAGAGAGCTGGGACAGATAAAGTCCAAAGATCTCAGAAGGGTTGTTCTGTGGGTTTCGGCCCCCAAGCCCACCCCATTCCCTGTGGCCCGGCCGCCCTCTCACCGATGATGATGCCGCAGGTAAGCAGGGCATAGAAGGAGGTAGTCTGCTTGAGCAGCAGGTAGGAGAGCAGCACGTTGAACACGGTGGTGAGCGAGCGGCCCACATTGTAGAAGGCCACCCCGACATACTTGAGGCAGAGGTTGTTGAAGGTGATCATGCCAACGAAGACCACGGACAGGGGCAGGATACTGCGGGCCACCCTCAGGTCCAGGTGCAGAGTGGGGAAGTCCACATAGCCGGGGCAGCAGGCGGCCAGTGTGCTGAGGCCCTTGCACAGCAGCGTGGTGACCAGGCACTGGTAGAAAGTGACGAAGATGGGGGTGTCCAACCGCAGGGAGGGGCTGTCCAGCAGGTATTTGTTAAGGAACACCATGGAGATGGAAGTTACCCAGTACAGAGAGACCACCAGTGCGATCTGCAATGCCCGTAGTAGGAAGGGCTTCTCCTCGCTGGCCTGGGCCTCTCCGGAGGGGTCGGAGGCCGCCATCAGTGCCATGTGCAGGATCCGGGACCGCTTCAGAGGCGCCCTGTTCATGGTAGCGGAGGAGCTGGGTCACCCCACTGCCTGAACCCTGACTCCCTGGTGTACAGGACAGTGAGGTCACTTCTGCTTTCTGCAGCCCTCAGCTGTCAGATGGGGGTGACACATGGGTCCTTCTGCTTTGGGGTGAGTCCAGCTGTGCTGTTCTACAACCTGCTTCTACCCTGCGCGGGGCTCATGAGACAAGACACAGGGAAGGAGTGGGGACAGGCTAAGGTAATGGGGCAGGGCAGAGATGACCGTGAGGGGAGAAGGGAGGGGAAAGAATGGAAGGAGAAGGTGCAGTGAGAGGGAGCAGGGGGAATAATGGAGGGCGAAGGTGCGAGAAAAGGGCGAAGGGACACTGTGGGGAAAGGGTGCTGAGAGGGTTTCGGGCAGGGAGGCATGCAAGGAAACAGGGGTGTAGGGGGTGTCAGAGGTGCCCAGGGAGGGGTCCGAAGGATGCGGAACAGGCCCGCGCAGTCCATGCTGCGCCAGCTTGACCCGGGAGCCTCAGTACATCCGACGCTACCTCCGCCAGCTAGGCGGGCTCAAGACTCATTTCCTGACACGCCCCCGACCCCTTAAAGGGCCCGCACGCTCCGCGTCACTCTTAAAGCCGCAGCCCCGGAAAAACGGAATTCCGAAGGGAGGGCTCGTGTCGGGACCCCAGCCAGCCGCCCGCAGGTGGTGGGGAGATCGCAGCAGTCGCAGAAGGTTTTTCTGGATGCTTGAGCCGCGCCCGCCTTCCTAGAGCTCTAGACCCGTCCCCCGCCCACCCTTAGCTCCCTCTTCTCCATGGGCCACCAGCTCCCCACTCGGCTAAGGGGCAGGACCATCCCGGCCGGGCCGCGCCCCCAGAGCCTTGGCACCGCTTCCGCGCCCCTCCGCTTCCAGAGACCCACTGACTACTAGCCCTGCGTCTCTCCACCAAGCCCTGCTCAGTGTTCCAGAACCTTGTTGCAGACCCTTCTTTCCCCCATTTTTACGGCCCCCAGGTCGTCTCCCAAGCCCGAGACCCCCGTCACCGCTCCCAGAGGCCGGAGGCCGCGCCGCCTCTTCCAGAACTCAGCTTGTCCGCGCTGACCGCCATTCGAGACCCTCCCAGCCGGCCCAGATCCGAGCTCCCTGAGCCTCAATGCAGCGCCCCTGCCACCATCCCGTCACCCCTCCCATTTCATTCCCCCCCCGCCCCCTAGCGAGCGCTGCCGCAAGCCCCGGCAACCGGGCCCGCGCGCCTGGGCAGCGAAGGCAACCCAGCGCTCACCGCTTCCTCTGCACTGGCTGCCTGCCCGCACCACACTGCGCGGCACCTGCTCCCACCGTTTCTATCAGCCGCGCCCTAGGAGAAGACTTCCTGCTTCCCGCTCGGGCACGGGCGACACGCCAGCCGCACCAGCCCGCACCCACTTGGGGCCCTGGGGTGGTGGCGGGGCGACCCCTGCCCCAGCCCGGCCTCGGCCCCGGCCCCGGGTTATCCCGCTGGTCATGGGTGCAGGCATCCACCTCTTTCCAAAGCCACCCAGGCTCCCTCCCCGCACCCCGGCCCGCCAGGGACACCCGACTCCAGTTACCGCAGCTTGCACGTCCTGGGGCCCCTCTGCATTCCTGGCGCGGCGCACACCCGGACTACGCTTTCTGAAGTGCACGCGGCAAAGGGCCCGGATTCTTCCCGCCTGCGGGGAGTGCAGGGTCCCCTGCCCTCTCCCAGGGGCCGAGCCTGGGGAAGTCAAGTCGGTCACCCAGATCCATCACTCATCAGGAGTCCGGGAGGGCTAACTTCTGTTCCCTGTCTAGTTCCAACTGCTTCTTCCGGAGCCTGAGTTCTAGTCACTGTGAAACCCCCGGGCTGGACTATAAATACCAGCGGGGCTCAACCTCCTTGCTCAAAATTTGTTGGTGTCGTGAGATAGGAGTCACTGGGTGGCGTAAACCGTTAAGCGCGCAGATTAACGGTTTGAACCCACCCAGAGGCACCTCGAAAGACGGGAAAGTTCACAGCTTCACAGCCTTGAAGACCCGGTGGAGCAGTTCTACTCTGCACCCATGGGGTCGCCATGAGTGGGAATAGACTGGACAGCAACTAACAACAACATGGTTGAGGGTAATAGTCAGTTTTTAATATTTCAAAAACCAATTAATTAGTACCATTTAGTATACTGGTGGGAGTCCCTGGATGGCTCAAATAGTCCAGCCAGAGGTGCCTCGGAAGAAAGGTCTGGTGATCTATTTCCAAAAAATCAGCCATTGAAAATCCTACAGAGCACAGTTCTACTCTGAAACACATGGGGTCACTGTGGCCACTAGTGTGAATGGATTGGATGGCAACTGGTTTGGGTTTTTTCTTTTTTGGCGGGGGGCGGGGTTTGTATACTGGTGAGATGTTCTGACATCTGTGACTTGCTTTAAAATACTCACCAAAGAGAGAGAGAAACAAGATAGGCAAATAAGATGTTGAAGCTGGGTGATCGGTACCTGGGGGTTTATTATGCTAGTCTTACTTTTTTGTACATTTGAAAATTTCCATAATACGAAGGTTAAACCTGTGCAGTGCATTTAAAGTCTCACCTGCTAACTGCACAACCCTAGACCTGGCTCCACTTAACACAGCTCTTGTAGGGCTATAGGAAAATGGCAGCTCCAGGGCAAGTGGAATTCTCCAGAACAAACTCTGTGCCAGAACCTGTCCTCTTCCACCTGGCTCTGGGATACCCACACTCTTCCATTACCACCCCGCTCCCCCTAACTTCTTTTTTCCTTGTTATGGGCTGGTGGGGTTAAAATATCTCTTTGGGGAAAGCAGAGACTTAGCAGGGCTGAGCTGGTCTCCTGATCCTGGAGTCTCCTTCCAGGGCCAAGCTTTCAAAGTTGTGGGTTTCATTTCATAAAGAGCAATGCCTGCCTGCCCGTGTCTCTTCTCCCTTAGGCCTGAGATTTCTGTCTTTATTGTCACAAGTGATTTAATGACAAACAGGGCTGACTTGTCTCTGAGAGGTCCCTGGTTACCTGGAAGGTAACAGAAATCGACTTATTTGATGAATTTGCTGCTACCTTGAGTCCCGAGTGGAGGGATATGTACTGTATGTATATAGGCCAGATGCTAGGTGTGGTGGTGGTGGGGGAACAATCTGGGCTCTCCATTGACCTGTCTCCAATCTCTGCTCCTACATCGAACCTGTAATTCTACCATTAGAGTCCCTCCCTTGGATTAAGGTTGTAACAGGCCAGTACAGCAAGTTTCCCAGTTTCTAATCCCTTTGTGGCATCAGGATTGGAGGAAGATTCATTACCAACCTGCTTTTATGCAGATGATACAACCTTGTTTGCTGAAAGTGAAGAGGACTTGAAGTACTTACTGATAAAGATCAAAGACCACAGCCTTCAGTATGGATTACACCTCAACATAAAGAAAACAAAAAATCCTCACAACTGGACCAATAAGCATACACAACATCATGATAAACGGAGAAAAGATTGAAGTTGTCAAGGATTTCATTTTACTTGAATCCACAATCGACACCCATGGAAACAGCAGTCAAAAAATCAAACGATGGACACATTGCATTGGGTAAATCTGCTGCAAAAGACATCTTTAAAGTATTGAAAAGCAAAGATGTCGCCTTGAAGACGAAGGTGGACTTGACTCAAGCTATAGTGTTTTCAATTGCCTCATTTGCATATGAAAGCTGGAAAATGAATAAGGAAGACTGAAGAAGAATTGATGCCTTTGGATTATGGTGTTAGCAAAGAATATTGAATATACCATGGACTGCCAGAATGAACAAATCTGTCTTGGAAGAAGTACAGACAGAAAGCTCCTTAGAGGAAAGGATGATGGGACTTTGTCTCACATACCTTGGATGTGTTATCAGGAGGGATCAGTCCCTGGAGAAGGACATCATGCTTGGTAAAGTAGAGGGTCAGCAAAAAAGAGGAAGACTCTCAATGAGATGGATTGACAAGTGGTTGCATCAAGGGCCTCAAGCATAACAACGATTGTGAGGACGGCACAGGACTGGGCAGTGTTTTGTTCTGTCGTACATAGGATCGCTATGAGCTGGAACCCACTCGACTGCACCTAACAACAACAACAAGGGAAAAGGGGACGTGAGGATGTTTCTTAGTGGTCTAAGGAGCTGAACTTTTGAGCAAATGGTCTGCTTTTGAATTTTCCTTGAAACTCGTTGCCGTTGAGTCGATTCCGACTCATAGCAACCCTATAGGACAGAGTAGAACTGCCCCATAGGGTTTCCAAGGCTGTAATCTTTATGGAAGCAATCAGCCACATCTTTCTCCAGAGTAGCGGCTGGTAGGTTAGAACGACCGATCTTTTTGTTAACAGCCGGGCGCTTTAACCACTACACCACCAGAGCTCCTGAATTTTCCTTAAGGAATGCAGATTGTTTAAACTATCCATAAAAGGTGATGTTTTAGGTCTTGTCTAGAATTTTTACCCAGTGTGTGAGTTTGAGAGGTACACTTGGTGTGAGGTAGAATGTAAGTTCAACCACGGGGCAGGTGGAGGGCTGTTGTAAGCCAGGGAGTAGGTCCCTTTATGGTTGAGTCCTTTTTTCTTGCTTGGCTGGGAGCCACTTATGTCAGAAGATGATTTCTGCCAGGCAGGGAGAATGGAACTAATGTCCCAGGTGCAATGGACAGTGGCTCTGTACCAAGGGATACGGACTGAGAGCTCCCGGGAGAAGATAGATGTTGACCATCTCACCCATGTTCCAACAAGGACTCATGAGCCTACCCTATGGGATGGACACCACTAATTGTCTACTAAGATTCATTCTCCCATTCTTCCCAAATAATTCAATTGTAGCTAATGATTAATTTGTAGCCAACCAGAAACTATATCCGTAGCCTCTCTTGTGGCTATGTGAACCATGTGACTTAGTGAATCCTGAAGGGGGATGGTGTGTGCTACTTTTCAGATCTGGGTCTTGAAACATTAGGTGAGTGCTCCTCCATGCTCTCCTCCTGTTCCCACCATTCCCACTCTAATGTATCTATAGATAAGTGAAGTGTCTTAGGGGCTGGGAGAGTAACATGATGGAAAGAGCCAGGGTCTCTGATTGTGTACAGCAGAGCTACCTGCCAGCCGGGACTGCACACTGTGGGCTGTTATATCAGAGAGGCCAAAGGGGCCTCCTTGTTACATCAGAGAGGCCAAAGGGGCCTCTTTTTTACAGCAGCTAGGCCTTTCCCCATGGTTATGGTTTGAATTATGTTCCCCCAAAATATGTGTTGTAAACCCTAATATCTATGCTTGTGGTTCCCCCATGCGTCTGTCAGTTTGTCGTACAGTGGGGGTTTGCATGTTGCTATGATGCTGGAAGCTATGCCACCAGTATTCAAATACCAGCAGGGTCACCCATGGCGGATAGGTTTCAGTTGAGCTTCCAGGCAAGGATAGACTAAGAAGAAGGGCCTGGCGGTCTACTTCTGAAAAGAATTAGCCAGGGAAAACTTTATGAATAGCAGTGGAACATTGTCTGATATAGTGCCAGAAGATGAGCCCCTCAGGTTGGAAGGCACTCAAAAGATGACCGGGGAAGAGCTGCATCCTCAAAGATGTAGATGGAGTCAAGCTTTCAAGACCTTCATTTGCTGATAGGGCATGGCTCAAAATGAGAAGAAAACCGCTGCAAACATCCATTAATAATTGGGACATGGACTGTATGAAGTATGAATCTTGGGAAATTGGAAATCATCAAAAATGAAATGGAAAGCATAAATACCGATATCCTAGGCATTAGTGAGCTGAAATGTACTGGTATTGGCCATTTTGAATCAGACAATCATATGGTCTACTGTGCCAGGAATGACAACTTGAAGAGGAATGGCGTTGCATTCATCGTCAAAAGAACATTTCAAGATCTATCCTGAAGTACAACGCTGTCAGAGATAAGATAGTATCCATACGCCTGCAAGAAAGACTGGTTAATACAACTATTACTCAAATTTACGCACCAACCACACTAAGGCCAAAGATGAAGAAGCTGAAGATTTTTATCAACCTCTGCAGTCTGAAATTGATCAAACATTTGCAATCACGACGTGTTATAATTACTAGTGATTGGAATTTGAAAGCTGGAAACAAAGAAGAAAGATCAGTAGTTGGAAAATATGGCCTTGTTGATAGAAATGATGCTGGAGATCGCATGACAGAATTTTGCAAGACCAACGACTTATTTATTGCAAATACCTTTTTTCAACAACATAAACGGCAACTATACACATGGACTTTGCCTGATGGAATACACAGGAATCAAACTGACTACATCTGTGGAAAAAGACGATGGAGAAGTTCAATATCATCAGATAGAACACGTCCAGGGGCCAACTGCAGAACAGACCATCAGTTGCTCATATGCAAGTTCAAGTTGAAACTGAAGAAAATTAGAGCAAGTCCACAAGAGCTCAAGTATGACCTTGAGTATATACCACCTGAATTTAGAGACCATCTCAAGAATAGATTTGACCCGTTGAACACTAATGACCAAAGACAAGACGAGTTGTGGAATGACATCAAGAACATCATACATGAAGAAAGCAAGAGGTCGTTAAAAAGACAGGAAAGAAAAGACGAAAATGGATGTCAGAAGAGACTCTGAAACTTGCACTTGAAAGTTGAGTAGCTAAAGCTAAAGGAAGAAATGATGAAGTAAAAGAGCTGAACAGAAGATTCCCAAGGGCGGTTTGAGAAGACAAAGTAAAGTAGTATAATGACACGTGCAAAGACCTGGAGTTAGAAAACCAAAAGGGAAGAACATGCTCAGCATTTCTCAGGCTGAAAGAACTGAAGAAAAAATTCAAGCCTGGAGTTGCAATATTGAAGGATTCTACAGGGAAAATATTAAATGACGCAGGAAGCATCAAAAGAAGATGGAAGGAATACACAGAGTCACTATACCAAAAAGAAGTGGTCGACATTCAACCTACTTCAGGAGATAGCATATGATCAGGAAACAACAGTACTGAAGGAAGAAGTCCAAGCTGCACCGAAGGCCTTGGCAAAAAACAAGGCTCCAGGAATTGATGGAATACCAACTGAGATGTCTCAACAAATGGATGCAGTGCTGGAAGTGCTCACTTGTCTATGCCAAGAAATTTGGAAAATAGCTACATGGCTAACTGACTGGAAGAGATTCATATTTATGCCTATTCCCAAGAAAGGTGATCCGACCAAATGTGTAAATTATCGAACAACGTCACTGATATCACATGCAAGTAAAATTTTGCTGAAGGTCATTCAAAAGTGGCTGCAGTAGTACATTGACAGGGAACTGCCAGAAATTCAAGCTGGATTCAGAAGAGGATGTGGAACCAGGGATATCATTGCTGATGTCGGATGGATCCTGGCTGAAAGCAGAGAATACCAGAAAGATGTTTACCTGTGTTTTATTGACTATGCAAAGGCATTCGACTGTGTGGATCATAACAAATTATGGATAACATTGTGAAGAATAGGAATTCCAGAACACGTAATTGTGCTTGTAAGGAATCTGTACATAGATCAAGAGGCAGTCGTTTGAACAGAACACGGGGATACTAGGTGGTTTAAAATCAGGAAAAGTGTGCAGCAGGGCTGTATCCTTTCACCATACCTATTCAATCTGTATGCTGAGCAAATAATCTGAGAAGCTGGACTATATGAAGAAGAATGTGGCATCAGGATTGGAGGAAGACTCACCACCTGTATTATGCAGATGACACAACCTTGCTTGCTGAAAGTGAAGAGGACTTGAAGCACTTACTGATGAAGATCAAAGTCCACAGACTTCAGTATGGATTACACCTCAACATAAAGAAAACACCTCAGCATAAAGAAAACAAAAATCCTCACAACTGGATCAATAAGCAACATCAGGATAAATGGAGAAAAGATTGAAGTTGTCAAGGATTTCATTTTACTTGGATCCACAATCAACACTCATGGAAGCAGCAGTCAAGAAATCAAAAGACACATTGCATTAGGCAAATCTGCTGCAAAAGACCTCTTTAAAGTGTTAAAAAGCAAAGATGTCACTTTAAAGACTAAGGAGTGCCTGAGCCAAGCCTTGGGTATTTCAATCACCTCATATGCGATTGCTGGACAATGAATAAGGAACGCTGAACAATGAATAAGGAAGATCGAAGAAGAATTGATACCTTTCAGTTGTGGTGTTGGCGAAGAATATTGAATATACCATGGTCTGCCAAAAGAATAACAAATCTGCTTTGGAAGAAGTACAACAAGAATGCTCCTTAGAAGCAAGGATAGCAAGACTATGTCTCACATACTTTGGACATGTTATCAGGAAGGATCAGTCCCTGGATAAAGACATCCCTCTTGGTAAAGTAGAGGGTCAGCAAAAAAGAAGACCCTCAATGAGATGTATTGACACAGTGGCTGCGACAATGAGCTCAAGCATAACAATGATTGTAAGGACGGCGCAGGCCTGGGCAGTGTTTCGTTCTGTTGTGCATAGGGTTGCTATGAGTTGAACCCACTCGAAGGCACCTAACAACAACAACAACAACATGCCTGTGGTTCT